>JAWQEG010000095.1:0-600000 GCA_033782935.1 Petrolisthes cinctipes
CTTCAGGCAACCCCCACCTATATGACCTATTCTTACATACCCATAGGTCAAATGTGGGATTCTACAACATTTTTGACCTATTCTCAAAACTCACATTTTTGGATGTGGTGTGTGGATGGAACGTGGTGAAAAAGATGAAATAAGTCTACGGAAATTACATGATGTTATTCCAAAGACAGAGAGAGAGGGTGAGGTGTTTTTTCTTAGTATGCCTGCTGCCTTTTACAACACACACACACACACACACAGACACACACACACACACACACACAGACACACACATGGAACAAATTACCATCTATAAGAAGTGGTGTGTGTCAAACCATGCATAACTTCAAAGAAAAATATGATAATAGGATTTTAATATACGGGACATTAGGAGCTTGACTCAATCCTGTAAAGATACAAATAGGTAAGAACACACACACACACACACACACACACACACACACACGTATCTTTATAATATGGGGGGCATAACTTGTAGACAGACAGGGGGGATGGAGGGGGGGCATAACTTGTAGACAGACTGGGGGGATGGAGGGGGGCATAACTTGTAGACAGACAGGGGGGATGGAGGGGGGGCATAACTTGTAGACAGGGGGGATGGAGGGGGGCATAACTTGTAGACAGACAGGGGGGGGAGGGGGTGCGTTTAAGGACCCTGTGATCGTGTATGGAAATTGAAGACTTTTGATTCCTCCTGACTATGCCACCAAACAAACACCTCCTTCCATATAGGGTTGTGTGTGTGTGTGTGTGTGTGTGTGTGTGTCGTGGCAATATTTGAATGACTCATTTACCTCCAATTTTCTGACTACATCACACACAGGGTTCCTTAAGGGGGTGCGGAAATAGGGGGACGGGCTTAGGGGGGCTTAGGGGGGTGCGGGAGTAGGGTACAGTTTTTTTTTTTTTTGGGGGGGAGGTGCGGGAGTAAGGGGACAGGCTTTGGGGGTGCGGAAATAGGGGACAAGCTTTCTTCCCACCTCAAGCCTGTCCCCCTATTTCAGCACCCCCCAAACCCCCCGCAAGCCAGTCCCCTACTCCCGCACCCCCTTAATTAACTCATGCACAGGAAATGGGTAATATTAATTAATTAGCCTGGAGAGAGTTGCATATATTTTTTATTAAGGGGGTGCGCGAGTAAGGGACAGGCTTGGGGGGGGACTGGGGGGGTGCGGGAATAGGGGGACAAGCTTGAGGTGGGTAGTCTCATATTCCCGTACCCTCCTTACCCCCCCCCCAAGCCTGTCCCCCTACATCCGCGCCCCCCAAAAAAACCCCGACCCCCCCCCCCAGCCTGTCCCCCTATTCCCGCACCCCCTTAAGGGATTACTGTAGTATGCTTTTGATATTTTGGAATGCAATTAATTCACTCAGAGTATGTCAGGAAAAAAAAAAAAAAATTGTGGTCTCTCTCTAACGAAAAAAAAGGATAGTATTTTATTTTTCTCTCTCTCTCTCTCTCTCTCTCTCTCTCTCTCTCTCTCTCTCTCTCTCTCTCTCTCTCTCTCTCTCTCTCTCTCTCTCTCTCTCTCTCTCTCTCTCTCTCTCTCTCTCTCTCTCTCTCTCTCTCTCTCTCTCTGAATTAACAGAGAAAAAATAATCAGAAATATGTTGATTTGTCATGAAAATAAAACTCACTTCTTATACTGGTGATACTACTTTATTATTTTCATTATTATTATTATTATTATTATTATTATTATTATTTACTCCCTTGTCTTCTTCATCAGTTATTTATGTTAACCATGATGTAGTAAGAAAATTGGAGGTAAATGTGTCCTTCAAACATTGCCACAAAACACACACACACACACACACACACACACACACACACCTATATGGAAGGAGCTTGTTTGGTTCGTGGCATAGTCAGGAGGAATCAGAAGCCTCCAATTCTCATACACGATCACAGGGTCCTTAAGGGGGGTGCGGGAGTAGGGGACAGGCTTGGGAGGGACTGGGGGGTGCGGGAATAAGGGGACAGGCTTGGGTGGGGACTGGGGGAGTGCGGGAATAGGGGGACAGGCTTGGGGTGGGTAGAAAGCCTGTCCCATATTCCCGCACCCCACTAACCCCCCTCCTCAAGCCTGTCCACCTACTCCTGCACCCCTCGTACCCCCAAGTCTGTCCCCCTATTCCCGTACCCCCTTAAGGGATTAATTTAATATGCTTTTGATATGTTGAAATGCAATTAAAACATGCTAAAAATCGATATTTTAGGTGTCCAAAGTCGATATGTGCATGCATCTTTTGTACCCGTTTATATCTCAAATTCAGGCTCAAAACACCAGAAAATTCGATATTTTTGGATTCCAGATGCGATCTGTACATGCCTACTCAGTGCTAGAATATTTTCAAAATACAGGCCCAAAACATGCTAAAAATCAATATTTTAGGTGTCCAAAGTCGATATGTGCATGAATCTTCTGTACCCGTTTATATCTCAAATTAAAGCTCAAAACACCCGAAAATTCGATATTAGTGGGTCCCAGGAGCGATTTGTACATGCCTACTCCGTGCTAGAATATTTTCAAGATACAGACCCAAAACATGCTCAAAATCGATATTTTATGTGCAAAAAGTCGATATGTGCATGCATCTTCTTAACTGTTTATATCTCAAATTCAGGCTCAAAACACCCGAAAATTCGATATTTTTGTCTCCCAGAAGTGATCTGTACATGTCTACTCCGTGTTATAGTATTTTCAGAATACAGGCTCAAAACATGCTAAAAAATGATATTTTAGGTGTCCAAAATCAATATGTGTATGCATCTTCTGTACACGTTTATATCTCAAATTCAAGATCAAAACACCCGGAAATTCGATTTTTTTGGGTCTCAGAAGCGATCTGTACATGCCTACTCAGTGCTAGAATATTTTCAAAATATAGGCCCAAAACATGCTAAAAATCGATATTTTGGGTGCCCAAAGGCGATATGTGCATTCATCTTCTGTACCCGTTTATATATTAAATTTAGCCTCATAACACCCGAAAATTCGATATTTTTGTGTCCCAGAAGCGATCTGTATATGCTTACTCCTTGCTAGAATGTTTTTAAGATACAGACCTAAAACATGTTCAAAAATCGATATTTTAGGTGCAAAAAGTCGATATGTGCATGCATCTTCTGTACCCGTTTATATCTCAAATTTAGGCTCAAAACACCCGGAAATTCGATATTTTTGGGTCTCAGAAGCGATCTGTACATACCTACTCAGTGCTAGAATATTTTCAAAATATAGGCCAAAAACATGCTCAAAATCGATATTTTGGGTGCCCAAAGGCGATATCTGCATGCATGTTCTGTACCCGTTTATATCTCAAATTTAATCTCATAACACCCGAAAATTCGATATTTTTGTGTCCCAGAAGCAATCTGTACATGCCTACTCCATGTTAGAGTATTTGCAAAATACAGGCCCATAACATGCTCAAAATCGATATTTTGGGTGCAAAAGACGATATGTGCATGCATCTTTTGTACCCGTTTATATCTCAAATTCCGGCTCAAAACACCCGAAAATTCGATATTTTTGGGTCCCAGAAGTGATCTGTACATGCTTAATCCTTGCTAGAATGTTTTTTAATACTGACCAAAAACATGATCAAAATCGATATTTTAGGTGCAAAAAGTAAATATGTGCATGCATCTTCTGTACCCGTTTATATCTCAAATTCAGGCTCAAAACACCTAAAAATTCGATATTTTCATGTCCCAAAAGCGATCTGATCATGCCTACTCCGTGTTAGAGTATTTTCAAAATATAGGCCCCAAACATGTTCAAAATTGATATTTTAGGTGCCCAAAGTCAATATGTGTATTTATCTTCTGTACCCGTTTATATCCAAAATTCAGGCTCAAAACACCCGAAAATTCGATATTTTTGGGTCCCAGAAGCGATCTGTACATGCCTACACAGTGTCAGAATATTTTCAAAATTTAGGCCCAAAATATGCTAAAAATCGATATTTTGGGTGCCCAAAGTTGATATGTGCATGCATTATTTGTACACGTTTATATCTCAAATTAAGGCACAAAACACCCAAAAATTCGATATTTTTGTGTCCCAGAAGCGATCTGTGCATGCCTACCCAGTGCTAGAATATTTTCAAAATATAGGCCCAAAACATATTAAAAATAGATAATTTGGGTGCCCAAAGTCGATATGTGCATGCATTTTCTGTACATGTTTATATCTCAAATTCAGCCTCATAACACCTGAAAATTCGATATTTTAATGTCCCTAAAGCGATCTGTACATGCCTACTCCGCGTTAGAGTATTTTCAAAATACAGGCCCAAAACATGCTCAAAATCGATATTTTGGGTGCCCAAAGACGATATATGCATGCATCTTCTGTACCCGTTTATATCTCATATTCAGGCTCAAAACACCTGAAAATTCGATATTTTTGGGTCCCAGAAGGGATCTGTACATGCCTACTCCTTGCTAGAATGTTTTCAAGATACAGACCCAAAACATGCTCAAAATCGAAATTTTAGGTGCCCAAAGTCGATATGTGAATTCATCTTCAGTACCCGTATATATCTCAAATTCATGTTCAAAACACCCGAAAATTCGATATTTTTGGGTCTCAGAAGCGATCTGTACATGCCTACTCAGTGCTAGAATATTTTCAAAATATAGGCCCAAAACATGTTAAAAATAGATATTTTGGGTGCCCAAAGTCGATATGTGCATGCATCTTCTGTACCCGTTTATATCTCAAATTCAGCCTCATAACACCTGAAAATTCGATATTTTCATGTCCCAAAAGCGATCTGTACATGCCTACTTACAGTTAGAGTATTTTCAAAATACTTGCCCAAAACAAGCTGAAAATCGATATTTTAGGTGCCCAAAGTCAATATGTGTATGCATCTTCTGTACCCGTTTATATCCCAAATTTAGGCTCAAAACACCCGAAAATTCAAAATAATTGGGTCCTAGAAGCGATCTGTACATGTCTACTCAGTGCTAGAATATTTTCAAAATATAGGCCCAAAACATGTTGAAAATAGATATTTTGGGTGCCCAAAGTCAATATGTTCATGCATTTTCTGTACCCGTTTATATCTCAAATTCAGCCTCATAACACCTGAAAATTCAATATTTTCAAAATCCAAAAGCGATCTGTACATGCCTACTCCGTGTTAGAGTATTTTCAAAATACAGGCTCAAAACATGCTCAAAATCGATATTTTGGGTGCCCAAAGTCAATATGTGTATTTATCTTCTGTACCCGTTTATATCCCAAATTCAGGCTCAAAACACCCGAAAATTCGATATTTTTGGGTCCCAGAAGGGATCTGTACATGCCTACTCCTTGCTAGAATGTTTTCAAGATACAGACCCAAAACATGATCAAAATCGATATTTTAGGTGCAAAAAGTCGATATGTCAATTCATCTTCAGTACCCGTTTATATCTCAAATTCATGTTCAAAACACCCAAAACTTCGATATTTTTGGGTCCCAGAAGCGATCTGTACATTACTACTCAGTGCTAAAATGTTTTCAAAATATTGGCTCAATACATGCTAAAAATCGATATTTTAGGTGTCCAAAGTAGATATGTGCATGCATCTTCAGTACCCGTTTACATCTCAAATTCAAGCTCAAGACACACGAAAATTCAATGTTTTTGGGTCATAAAAGCGATCTGTAAATGCCAACTCCGTGTTAGTGTATTTTCAAAATACAAACCCAAAACATGCTGAAAATCGATATTATAGGTGCCCAAAGTCAATATGTGTATGTATCTGTAAATGCCTACTCCTTGCTAGAATGTTTTCAAGATACAGGCCCAAAACAAGTTGAAAATCGATATTTTAGGTGCCCAAAGTCAATATATGTATCCATCTTCTGTACCCGTTTACATCCCAAATTCAGGCTCAAAACACCCGAAAATTCAAAATAATTGGGTCCTAGAAGCGATCTGTACATGCCTACTCAGAGCTAGAAAGTTTTCAAAATATAGGCTCAAAACATGCTAAGAATCTATAATTTAGGTGTCCAAAGTCGGTATGTGCATGCATCTTCTGTACCCGTATATATCTCAAATTCAGGCTCAAAACACCCGAAAATTCGATATTTTTGTGTCCCAGAAGCGATCCGTACATGCCTACTTAGTGTTAGAGTATTTTCAAAATAGATGCCCAAAACATACTAAAAATCGATATTTTAGGTGCCCAAAGTCGATATGTGCATGCATCTTCTGTACCCGATTATATCTCAAATTCAGGCTCAAAACACCCGAAAATTCGATATTTTTGGGTCCCAGATGCGATCTGTACATGCCTACTTCGTGTTAGAGTACTTTCAAAATACAGGCCATAAAACAAGCTGAAAATCGATATTTTAGGTGCCCACAGTCGATATGTGCATGCATCTTCTGTACCCGTTTATATCTCAAATTCAGGCTCAAAACACACGAAAATTCGATATTTTTGGGTCCCAGAAGCGATCTGTACATGCCCACTCCGTGTTAGTGTATTTTAAAGATACATGCCCAAAACATGCTTAAAATCGATATTTTAGCTCCACATTGTCGGTATGTGCATGCATCTTCTGTTACCGTTTATATCTCAAATTCTTGCTCAAATCACCAGAAAATTCAATATTTTTGGGTCCCAGAAGCGATCTGTACATGCCTACTCCATGTTAGAGTACTTTCAAAATACAGGCCCAAAACATGCTGAAATCGATATTTTAGGTGCCCAAAGTCGATATGTGCATGCATCTTCTGTACTCGATTATATCTCAAATTCAGGCTCAAAATACCCAAAAATTCGATATTTTTTTGTCCCAGAAGCGATCTGTACATGCCTATTCCTTGTTAGAGTATTTTCAAAATACAGGCCTAAAACATGCTAGAATCGATATTTGAGGTGCCCAAAGTCAATATGTGTATGCATCTTCTATACCCGTTTATATCCCAAATTCAGGCTCAAAAGATCCGAAAATTCGGTATTTTTGGGTCCCAGAAGCGATCTGTACATGTCTACTCAGTGCTAGAATGTTTTCAAAATATAGGCTTAAAACATGCTAAAATTCAATATTTTAGGTGTCCAAAGTCAATATGTGCATACATCTTTTGTACCCGTTTATATCCCAAATTCAGGCTCTAACACCCGAAAATTCAATATTTTTGGGTCCCAGAAGCGACCTGTACATGCCTACTCAGTGATAGAATATTTTCAAAATATTGGCCCAAAACATACTAAAAATCGATATTTGGGGTGCCCAAAGTCGATATGTGCATGCATCTTCTGTACCCGTTTATATCTCAAATTCAGGCTTAAAACACCCGAAAATTAGATATTTTTGTGTCCCAGAAGCCATCTGTACATGCCTACTCCTTCTTAAAATATTTTCAAGATAGAAACCCAAAACATGCTCAAAATCGATATATTAGGTGCAAAAAGTCGATATGTGCCTGCATCTTCAGTACCCGTTTATATCTCAAATTCAGGCTCAAAACTCCCGAAAATTCAATATTTTTGTGTCCCAAAAGCGATCTGTACATGCCTACTCCGTGTTAAAGTATTTTCAAAATACATGCCCAAAACATGCTCAAAATAGATATTTTAGTTTCACATAGTCGATATGTGCATGCATCTTCTGTACCCGTTTATATCTCAAATACAGGCTCAAATCACCCGAAAATTTAATATTTTTGGATCCCAAAAGTGATCTGAACATGCCTACTCCGTGTTAGAGTACTTTCAAAATACAGGCCCAAAACATGCTGAAAATTGATATTTTAGGTGCCCAAAGTCGATATGTGCATGCTTCTTCTGTACCCGATTATATCTCAAATTCAGGCTCAAAATACCCGAAAATTCGATATTTTGGGGTCCCAGATGCGATCTGTACATGCCTACTTCGTGTTAGAGTACTTTCAAAATACAGGCCATAAAACAAGCTGAAAATCGATATTTTAGGTGCCCAAAGTCGATATGTGCATGCATCTTCTGTACCCGATTATATCTCAAATTCAGGTTCAAAACAACCGAAAATTCGATATTTTTGGGTCCCAGAAGCGTTCTGTACATGCCCACTCTGTGTTAGAGTATTTTCAAAATACATGCCCAAAACATGCTGAAAATCGATATTTTAGCTCCACATAGTCGATATGTGCATGCATCTTCTGTTACCGTTTATATCTCAAATTCAGGCTTAAAACACCCGAAAATTAGATATTTTTGTGTCCCAGAAGCAATCTGTACATGCCTACTCCTTCTTAGAATGTTTTCAAGATACAGACCCAAAACATGCTCAAAATCGATATATTAGGTACAAAAAGTCGATATGTGCCTGCATCTTCAGTACCCGTTTATATCCCAAATTCAGGCTCAAAACACCCGAAAATTCGATATTTTTGGGTCCCAGAAGCGATCTGTATATGCCTACTTCGTGTTTGAGTATTTTCAAAATACATGGCCAAAACATGCTGAAAATCGATATTTTAGCTCCACATAGTCGATATGTGCATGCATCTTCTGTACCCGTTTATATCTCAAATACAGGCTCAAATCACCCGAAAATTCAATATTTTTGGGTCCCAGAAGCGATCTATACATGCTTACTCCGTGTTAGAGTACTTTCAAAATACAGGCCCAAAACATGCTGAAAATCGATATTTTAAGTGCCCAAAGTCAATATCTGCATGCATCATCTGTACCTGTTTATATCCCAAATTCAGGCTCAAAACACCGGAAAATTCGATATTTTTGGGTCCCAGAAGCGATCTGTACATGTCTACTTAGTGCTAGAATATTTTCAAAATATTGGCCTAAAACATGCTAAAATTCGATATTTTAGGTGTCCAATGTCGATATGTGCATGCATCTTCTGTACCCGTTTATATCTCAAATTCAGGCTCAAATCACCCTAAAATTCAATATTTTTGGGTCCCAGAAGCGATCTGTACATGCCTACTCCGTGTTAGACTACTTTTAAAATACAGGCCCAAAACATGCTGAAAATAGATATTTGAGGTGCCCAAAGTCGATATGTGTATGCATCTTCTGTACCCGTTTATATCCCAAATTCAGGCTTAAAACACCCGAAAATTCGATATTTTAGGGTCCCAGAAGCGATCTGTACATGCCTACTCCTTGCTAGAATGTTTTCAAAATATAGACCCAAAACATGCTCAAAATCGATATTTTAGGTATCCAAAGTCGATATGTGCATGCATTTTCTGTACCCGTTTATATCTCAAATTCAGGGTCAAAACACCCGAAAATTCGATATTTTGAGTCTCATAAGCGTTCTATACATGTCTACTCAGTGCTAGAATGTTTTCAAAATTTAGGCTTAAAACATGCTAAAAATCGATATTTTAGGTGTCCACAGTCGTTATGTGCATACATCTTTTGTACCCGTTTATATCCCAAATTCATTGTAAAAACACCCGAAAATTCGATATTTTTGGGTCCCTGAAGCGATCTGTACATGGCTACTCAGTTCTAGAATATTTTTTAAATGTAGGCCCAAAACATGCTAAAAATCGATATTTTACGTGCTAAATGTCGATATGAGCATGCATTTTCTGTACCGGTTTATATCTCAAATTCAGGCTCAAAAAACCCGAAAATTCGATAAAATTGGGTCCCAGAAGCGATCTTTACATGCCTACTCCGTGTTAGAGTATTTTCAAAATACAGGCCCAAAACATGCTCAAAATCGATATTTTAGGTTCCCAAAGTCAATATGTGTATGCATAATCTATACCAGTTTATATCCCAAATTCAGGCTGAAAACACCCGAAAATTCGATATTTTTTTGTCCCAGAAGCGATCTGTACATCCCTACTCATGGCTAGAATACTTTCAAAATATAGGCCCAAAACATGCTAAAAATCGATATTTTGGGTGCCCAGAGTCGATATCTGCATGCATCTTCTGTACTCGTTTATATCTCAAATTCAGGATCAAAACACCCGAAAATTCGATAATTTTGGGTCCCAGAAGGGATATTTACATGCCTACTCAGTGCTAAAAAAATTTCAAAATATAGGCTTAATGCATGCTAAAAATCGATATTTTAGGTGTCCAAAGTCGATATGTGCATACATCTTTTGTATTCGTTTATATCTAAAATTCAGGCTCAAAACAACGGAAAATTCAATATTTTTGGGTTCCAGAAGTGATCTGTACATGCCTACTCAGTGCTAGAAAGTTTTCAAAATATAGGCTGAAAACATGCTAAAAATCTATAATTTAGGTGTCCAAAGTCGATATGTGCATACATCTTTTGCACCCGTTTATATCCCAAATTCAGGCTCAAAACACCCGAAAATTCAATATTTTTGGGTTCCTGAAGCGATCTGTACATGCCTACTCAGTGCTAGAATATTTTTTAAATGTAGGCCTAAAACATGCTAAAATCTATATTTTAGGTGCTAAATGTCGATATGAGCATGCATTTTCTGTACCTGTTTATATCTCAAATTCTGGCTCAAAACACCCGAAAAATCGATAATTTTGGGTCCCAGAAGGGATATTTACATGCCTACTCAGTGCTAAAAAGTTTTCAAAATATAGGCTGAAAACATGCTAAAAATCTATAATTTAGGTGTCCAAAGTCGATATGTGCATACATCTTTTGTACCCGTTTATATCCAAAATTCAGGCTCAGAAAACCCGAAAATTCGATATTTTTGGGTCCCTGAAGCGATCTGTACATGCCTACTTCGTGTTAGAGTATTTTCAAAATACAGGCCCAAAACATGCTCAAAATCGATATTTTAGGTTCCCAAAATCAATATGTGTATGCATCTTCTATACCCGTTTATATCCCAAATTCAGTCTGAAAACACCCGAAAATTCGATATTTTTTTGTCCCAGAAGCGTTCTGTACATGCCTACTCATTGCTAGAATACTTTCAAAATATAGGCCCAAAACATGCTAAAATCGATATTTTGGGTGCCCAAAGTCGATATCTGCATGTATCTTCTGTACCCGTATATATCTGAAATTCAGGCTCAAAACACCCAAAAATTCGATATTTTTGTGTCCCAGAAGCGATCTGTACATGCCTACTTTGTGTTAGAGTATTTTCAAAATAGATGCCCAAAACATGCTCAAAATCGATATTTTGGGTGCCCAAAGTCGATATGTGCTTGCATCTTCTGTACCCGTTCATATCTCAAATTCATTCTCAAAACACCCGAAAATTCGTTATTTTCGGGTCCAAGAA
Source organism: Petrolisthes cinctipes (assembly GCA_033782935.1). Lineage (NCBI taxonomy): Eukaryota > Metazoa > Arthropoda > Malacostraca > Decapoda > Porcellanidae > Petrolisthes > Petrolisthes cinctipes. Next base: position 11,222 of record JAWQEG010000095.1, read on the forward strand.
GCGATCTGTACATGCCTACTCTTTGCTAGAATGTTTTCAAAATACATACCTAAAACATGCTCAACATCGATATTTTAGGTGCAAAAAGTCGATATGTGCATACATCTTTTGTACCCGTTTATATCCCAAATTCAGGCTTAAAACACCCGAAAATTCGATATTTTTGTGTCCCAGAAGCGATCTGTACATGTCTACTCAGTGCTAGAATGTTTTCAAAATAAAGGCCTAAAACATGCTAAAATTCGATATTTTAGGTGTCCAAAGTCGATATGTGCATACATCTTTTGTACTTGTTTATATCCCAAATTCAGGCTCAAAACACCCTAAAACTCGATATTTTTGGGTCCCAGAAGAGATCTGTACATGTCTACTCCGTGTTAGAGTACTTTCAAAATACAGGCCCAAAACATGCTAAAAATCGATATTTTAGGTGCCCAAAGTCGATATGTGAATGCATCTTCAGTACCCGTTTATATCCCAAATTCAGGCTCAAAACACCCGAAAATTTGATATTTTTGGGTCCCAGAAGCTATCTGTACATGCCTACTCAGTGCTAGAATATTTTTTAAATGTAGGCCCAAAACATGCTAAAAATCGATATTTTAGGTACTGAATGTCGATATGAGCATGCATTTTCTGTACCGGTTTATATCTCAAATTCAGGCTCAAAACATCCGAAAATTCGATTATTTTTGGTCCCAGAAGCGATCTTTACATGCCTACTCCGTGTTAGAGTATTTTCAAAATACAGGCCCAAAACATGCTCAAAATCGATATTTTATATACCCAAAGTCAATATGTGTATGCATCTTCTATACCCGTTTATATCCCAAATTCAGGCTGAAAACATCCGAAAATTCGATATTTTTTTGTCCCAGAAGCGATCGGTACATGCCTACTCATTGCTAGAATACTTTCAAAATATAGGCCCAAAACATGCTAAAAATCGATATTTTGGGTGCCCAAAGTCGATATCTGCATGCATATTCTGTACCCGTTTATATCTCAAATTCAGGCTCAAAACACCCGAAAACTCGATATTTTTGGGTCCCAGAAGAGATCTGTAAATGCCTACTCCGTGTTAGAGTCCTTTCAAAATACAGGCCCAAAACATGCTGAAAATCAATATTTTATGTGCCCAAAGTCGATATGTGCTTGCATCTTCTGTACCCGTTCATATCTCAAATTCATTCTCAAAACACCCGAAAATTCGTTATTTTTGTGTCCAAGAAGCGATCTGTACATGCCTACTCTTTGCTAGAATGTTTTCAAAATACATACCCAAAACATGCTCAACATCGATATTTTAGGTGCAAAAAGTCGATATGTGCATACATCTTCAGTACCCGATTATATCTCAAATTCTGGCTCAAAACAACCGAAAATTCGATATTTTCGGGTCCCAGAAGCGATTTGTACATGTCTACTCAGTGCTAGAATGTTTTCAAAATATAGGCCTAAAACATGCTAAAATTCGATATTTTAGGTGTCCAAAGTCGATATGTGCATACATCTTTTGTACTTGTTTATATCCCAAATTCAGGCTCAAAACACCCTAAAATTCGATATTTTTGGGTCACAGAAGCGATATGTACATACCTACTCATTCTTAGAATGTTTTCAAGATACAGACCCAAAACATGCTCAAAATCGATATATTAGGTGCAAAAAGTCGATATGTGTATGCATCTTCTGTACCCGTTTATATCCCAAATTCAGGCTCAAAACACCCGAAAATTCGATATTTTTGGGTCCCAGAAGCGATCTGTATATGCCTACTTCGTGTTTGAGTATTTTCAAAATACATGGCCAAAACATGCTGAAAATCGGTATTTTAGCTCCACATAGTCGATATGTGCATGCATCTTCTGTACCCGTTTATATCTCAAATACAGGCTCAAATCACCCGAAAATTCAATATTTTTCGGTCCCAGAAGCGATCTATACATGCTTACTCCGTGTTAGAGTACTTTCAAAATACAGGCCCAAAACATGCTGAAAATGGATATTTTAAGTGCCCAAAGTCGTTATGTGCATGCATCATCTGTACCTGTTTATATCCCAAATTCAAGCTCAAAACACCGGAAAATTCGATATTTTTGGGTCCCAGAAGCGATCTGTACATGTCTAGTTAGTGCTAGAATGTTTTCAAAATATTGGCCTAAAACATGCTAAAATTCGATATTTTAGGTGTCCAATGTCGATATGTGCATGCATCTTCTGTACCCGTTTATATCCCAAATTCAGGCTCAAATCACCCTAAAATTCAATATTTTTGTGTCCCAGAAGCGATCTGTACATGCCTACTCCTTGCTAGAATGTTTTCAAAATATAGACCCAAAACATGCTCAAAATCGATATTTTAGGTATCCAAAGTCGATATGTGCATGCATTTTCGGTACCCGTTTATATCTCAAATTCAGGGTCATAACACCCGAAAATTCGATATTTTGAATCTCATAAGCGTTCAATACATGTCTACTCAGTGCTAGAATGTTTTCAAAATATAGGCTTAAAACATGCTAAAAATCGATATTTTAGGTGTCCACAGTCGATATGTGCATACATCTTTTGTACCCGTTTATATCCCAAATTCATTGTAAAAACACCCGAAAATTCGATATTTTTGGGTCCCTGAAGCGATCTGTACATGGCTACTCAGTTCTAGAATATTTTTTAAATGTAGGCCCAAAACATGCTAAAAATCGATATTTTAGGTGCTAAATGTCGATATGAGCATGCATTTTCTGTACCGGTTTATATCTCAAATTCAGGCTCAAAAAACCCGAAAATTCGATAAAATTGGGTCCCAGAAGCGATCTTTACATGCCTACTCCGTGTTAGAGTATTTTCAAAATACAGGCCCAAAACATGCTCAAAATCGATATTTTAGGTTCCCAAAGTCAATATGTGTATGCATATTCTATACCAGTTTATATCCCAAATTCAGGCTGAAAACACCCGAAAATTCGATATTTTTTTGTCCCAGAAGCGATCTGTACATCCCTACTCATGGCTAGAATACTTTCAAAATATAGGCCCAAAACATGCTAAAAATCGATATTTTGGGTGCCCAAAGTCGATATCTGCATGCATCTTCTGTACTCGTTTATATCTCAAATTCAGGATCAAAACACCCGAAAATTCGATAATTTTGGGTCCCAGAAGGGATATTTACATGCCTACTCAGTGCTAAAAAAATTTCAAAATATAGGCTTAAAGCATGTTAAAAATCGATATTTTAGGTGTCCAAAGTCGATATGTGCATACATCTTTTGTATTCGTTTATATCCAAAATTCAGGCTCAAAACAACGGAAAATTCAATATTTTTGGGTTCCAGAAGTGATCTGTACATGCCTACTCAGTGCTAGAAAGTTTTCAAAATATAGGCTGAAAACATGCTAAAAATCTATAATTTAGGTGTCCAAAGTCGATATGTAAATGCATCTTCAGTACCCGTTTATATCCCAAATTCAGGCTCAAAACACCCGAAAATTCAATATTTTTGGGTTCCTGAAGCGATCTGTACATGCCTACTCAGTGCTAGAATATTTTTTAAATGTAGGCCTAAAACATGCTAAAATCGATATTTTAGGTGCTAAATGTCGATATGACCATGCATTTTCTGTACCTGTTTATATCTCAAATTCTGGCTCAAAACACCCGAAAATTCGATAATTTTGGGTCCCAGAAGCGATCTTTACATGCCTACTCCGTGTTAGAGTATTTTCAAAATACAGGCCCAAAACATGCTCAAAATCGATATTTTATATACCCAAAGTCAATATGTGTATGCATCTTCTATACCCGTTTATATCCCAAATTCAGGCTGAAAACATCCGAAAATTCGATATTTTTTTGTCCCAGAAGCGATCTGTACATGCCTACTCATTGCTAGAATACTTTCAAAATATAGGCCCAAAACATGCTAAAAATCGATATTTTGGGTGCCCAAAGTCGATATCTGCATGCATATTCTGTACCCGTTTATATCTCAAATTCAGGCTCAAAACACCCGAAAACTCGATATTTTTGGGTCCCAGAAGAGATCTGTAAATGCCTACTCCGTGTTAGAGTCCTTTTCAAAATACAGGCCCAAAACATGCTGAAAATCAATATTTTATGTGCCCAAAGTCGATATGTGCTTGCATCTTCTGTACCCGTTCGTATCTCAAATTCATTCTCAAAACACCCGAAAATTCGTTATTTTCTGGTCCAAGAAGCGATCTGTACATGCCTACTCTTTGCTAGAATGTTTTCAAAATACATACCCAAAACATGCTCAACATCGATATTTTAGGTGCAAAAAGTCGATATGTGCATACATCTTTTGTACCCGTTTATATCCCAAATTCAGGCTTAAAACACCCGAAAATTCGATATTTTTGTGTCCCAGAAGCGATCTGTACATGTCTACTCAGTGCTAGAATGTTTTCAAAATAAAGGCCTAAAACATGCTAAAATTCGATATTTTAGGTGTCCAAAGTCGATATGTGCATACATCTTTTGTACTTGTTTATATCCCAAATTCAGGCTCAAAACACCCTAAAACTCGATATTTTTGTGTCCCAGAAGAGATCTGTACAAGCCTACTCCGTGTTAGAGTACTTTCAAAATACAGGCCCAAAACATGCTAAAAATCGATATTTTAGGTGCCCAAAGTCGTTATGTGAATGCATCTTCAGTACCCGTTTATATCCCAAATTCAGGCTCAAAACACCCGAAAATTTGATATTTTTGGGTCCCTGAAGCTATCTGTACATGCCTACTCAGTGCTAGAATATTTTTTAAATGTAGGCCCAAAACATGCTAAAAATCGATATTTTAGGTGCTGAATGTCGATATGAGCATGCATTTTCTGTACCGGTTTATATCTCAAATTCAGGCTCAAAACACCCGAAAATTCGATTATTTTTGGTCCCAGAAGCGATCTTTACATGCCTACTCCGTGTTAGAGTATTTTCAAAATACAGGCCCAAAACATGCTCAAAATCGATATTTTATATACCCAAAGTCAATATGTGTATGCATCTTCTATACCCGTTTATATCCCAAATTCAGGCTGAAAACATCCGAAAATTCGATATTTTTTTGTCCCAGAAGCGATCTGTACATGCCTACTCATTGCTAGAATACTTTCAAAATATAGGCCCAAAACATGCTAAAAATCGATATTTTGGGTGCCCAAAGTCGATATCTGCATGCATATTCTGTACCCGTTTATATCTCAAATTCAGGCTCAAAACACCCGAAAACTCGATATTTTTGGGTCCCAGAAGAGATCTGTAAATGCCTACTCCGTGTTAGAGTCCTTTCAAAATACAGGCCCAAAACATGCTGAAAATCAATATTTTATGTGCCCAAAGTCGATATGTGCATGCATCTTCAGTACCCGTTTATATCTCAAATTCAGGCTCAAAACAACGGAAAATTCAATATTTTTGGGTTCCAGAAGCGATCTGTACATGCCTACTCATTGCTAGAAAGTTTTCAAAATATAGGCCTAAAACATGCTAAAATTCGATATTTTAGGTGTCCAAAGTCGATATGTGCATACATCTTTTGTACTTGTTTATATCCCAAATTCAGGCTCAAAACACCCTAAAATTCGATATTTTTGGGTCACAGAAGCGATATGTACATACCTACTCATTCTTAGAATGTTTTCAAGATACAGACCCAAAACATGCTCAAAATCGATATATTAGGTGCAAAAAGTCGATATGTGTATGCATCTTCTGTACCCGTTTATATCCCAAATTCAGGCTCAAAACACCCGAAAATTCGATATTTTTGGGTCCCAGAAGTGATCTGTATATGCCTACTTCGTGTTTGAGTATTTTCAAAATACATGGCCAAAACATGCTGAAAATCGGTATTTTAGCTCCACATAGTCGATATGTGCATGCATCTTCTGTACCCGTTTATATCTCAAATACAGGCTCAAATCACCCGAAAATTCAATATTTTTGGGTCCCAGAAGCGATCTATACATGCTTACTCCGTGTTAGAGTACTTTCAAAATAAAGGCCCAAAACATGCTGAAAATCGATATTTTAGGTGCCCAAAGTCGATATGTGCATGCATCATCTGTACCTGTTTATATACCAAATTCAGGCTCAAAACACCCGAAAATTCGATATTTTTGGGTCCCAGAAGCGATCTGTACATATCTACTTAGTGCTAGAATGTTTTCAAAATATTGGCCTAAAACATGCTAAAATTCGATATTTTAGGTGTCCAATGTCGATATGTGCATGCATCTTCTGTACCCGTTTATATCTCAAATTCAGGCTCAAATCACCCTAAAATTCAATATTTTTGGGTCCCAGAAGCGATCTGTACATGCCTACTCCGTGTTAGACTACTTTTAAAATACAGGCCCAAAACATGCTGAAAATAGATATTTGAGGTGCCCAAAGTCGATATGTGTATTCATCTTCTGTACCCGTTTATATCCCAAATTCAGGCTTAAAACACCCGAAAATTCGATATTTTTGGGTCCCAGAAGCGATCTGTACATGCCTACTCCTTGCTAGAATGTTTTCAAAATATAGACCCAAAACATGCTCAAAATCGATATTTTAGGTATCCAAAGACGATATGTTCATGCATTTTCTGTACCCGTTTATATCTCAAATTCAGGGTCAAAACTCCCGAAAATTCGATATTTTGAGTCTCATAAGCGTTCTGTACATGTCTACTCAATGCTAGAATGTTTTCAAAATATAGGCTTAAAACATGCTAAAAATCGATATTTTAGGTGTCCACAGTCGATATGTGCATACATCTTTTGTACCCGTTTATATCCCAAATTCATTGTAAAAACACCCGAAAATTCGATATTTTTGGGTCCCTGAAGCGATCTGTACATGCCTACTCAGTTCTAGAATATTTTTTAAATGTAGGCCCGAAACATGCTAAAAATTGATATTTTAGGTGCTAAATGTCGATATGAGCATGCATTTTCTGTACCGGTTTATATCTCAAAATCAAGCTAAAAAAACCCGAAAATTCGATAATTTTGGGTCCCAGAAGCGATCTTTACATGCCTACTCCGTGTTAGAGTATTTTCAAAATACAGGCCCAAAACATGCTCAAAATCGATATTTTAGGTTCCCAAAGTCAATATGTGTATGCATATTCTATACCCGTTTATATCCCAAATTCAGGCTCAAAACACCCGAAAATTCGATATTTTTTTGTCCCAGAAGCGATCTGTACATCCCTACTCATGGCTAGAATACTTTCAAAATATAGGCCAAAAACATGCTAAAAATCGATATTTTGGGTGCCCAAAGTCGATATCTGCATGCATCTTCTGTACTCGTTTATATCTCAAATTCAGGATCAAAACACCCGAAAATTCGATATTTTTTGGTCCCAGAAGCGATCTGAACATCCCTACTCATGGCTAGAATACTTTCAAAATATAGGCCCAAAACATGCTAAAAATCGATATTTTGGGTGCCCAAAGTCGATATCTGCATGCATCTTCTGTACTCGTTTATATCTCAAATTCAGGATCAAAACACCCGAAAATTCGATAATTTTGGGTCCCAGAAGGGATATTTACATGCCTACTCAGAGCTAAAAAAATTTTAAAATATAGGCTCAAAGCATGCTAAAAATCGATATTTTAGGTGTCCAAAGTCGATATGTGCATACATCTTTTGTATTCGTTTATATCCAAAATTCAGGCTCAAAATAACGGAAAATTCAATATTTTTGGGTTCCAGAAGTGATCTGTACATGCCTACTCAGTGCTAGAAAGTTTTCAAAATATAGGCTGAAAACATGCTAAAAATCTATAATTTAGGTGTCCAAAGTCGATATGTGCATACATCTTTTGTACCCGTTTATATCCCAAATTCAGGCTCAAAACACCCGAAAATTCAATATTTTTGGGTTCCTGAAGCGATCTGTACATGCCTACTCAGTGCTAGAATATTTTTTAAATGTAGGCCTAAAACATGCTAAAATCGATATTTTAGGTGCTAAATGTCGATATGAGCATGCATTTTCTGTACCTGTTTATATCTCAAATTCTGGCTCAAAACACCCGAATAATCGATAATTTTGGGTCCCAGAAGGGATATTTACATGCCTACTCAGTGCTAAAAAGTTTTCAAAATATAGGCTGAAAACATGCTAAAAATCTATAATTTAGGTGTCCAAAGTCGATATGTGCATACATCTTTTGTACCCGTTTATATCCAAAATTCAGGCTCAGAACACACGAAAATTCGAAATTTTTGGGTCCCTGAAGCGATCTATACATGCCTACTTCGTGTTAGAGTATTTTCAAAATACATTCCCAAAACATGCTCAAAATCGATATTTCAGGTTCCCAAAATCAATATGTGTATGCATCTTCTATACCCGTTTATATCCCAAATTCAGTGTGAAAACACCAGGAAATTCGATATTTTTTTGTCCCAGAAGCGTTCTGTACATGCCTACTCATTGCTAGAATACTTTCAAAATATAGGCCCAAAAAATGCTAAAATCGATATTTTGGGTGCCCAAAGTCGATATCTGCATGCATCTTCTGTACCCGTTTATATCTCAAATTCAGGCTCAAAACACCCGAAAACTCGATATTTTTGGGTCCCAGAAGAGATCTGTACATGCCTACTCCGTGTTAGAGTTCTTTCAAAATACGGGCCCAAAACATGCAAAAAATCGATATTTTAGGTGCCCAAAGTCGATATGTGCATGCATCTTCAGTACCCGTTTATATCTCAAATTCAGGCTCAAAACAACGGAAAATTCAATATTTTTGGGTTCCAGAAGCGATCTGTACATGCCTACTCAGTGCTAGAATGTTTTCAAAATATAGGCTCAAAACATGCTAAAAATCTATAATTTAGGTGTCCAAAGTCGATATGTGCATGCATCTTCTGTACCCGTATATATCTGAAATTCAGGCTCAAAACACCCAAAAATTCGATATTTTTGTGTCCCAGAAGCGATCTCTACATGCCTACTTTGTGTTAGAGTATTTTCAAAATAGATGCCCAAAACATGCTTAAAAACGATATTTTGGTGCCCATAGTCGATATGTGCTTGCATCTTCTGTACCCGTTCATATCTCAAATTCATTCTCAAAACACCCGAAAATTCGTTATTTTCGGGTCCAAGAAGCGATCTGTACATGCCTACTCTTTGCTAGAATGTTTTCAAAATACATACCCAAAACATGCTCAACATCGATATTTTAGGTGCAAAAAGTCGATATGTGCATACATCTTTTGTACCCGTTTATATCCCAAATTCAGGCTTAAAACCCCCGAAAATTCGATATTTTTGTGTCCCAGAAGCGATCTGTACATGTCTACTCAGTGCTAGAATGTTTTCAAAATAAAGGCCTAAAACATGCTAAAATTCGATATTTTAGGTGTCCAAAGTCGATATGTGCGTACATCTTTTGTACTTGTTTATATCCCAAATTCAGGCTCAAAACACCCTAAAACTCGATATTTTTGGGTCCCAGAAGAGATCTGTACATGCCTACTCCGTGTTAGAGTACTTTCAAAATACAGGCCCAAAACATGCTAAAAATCGATATTTTAGGTGCCAAAGTCGATATGTGAATGCATCTTCAGTACCCGTTTATATCCCAAATTCAGGCTCAAAACACCCGAAAATTTGATATTTTTGGGTCCCTGAAGCTATCTGTACATGCCTACTCAGTGCTAGAATATTTTTTAAATGTAGGCCCAAAACATGCTAAAAATCGATATTTTAGGTGCTGAATGTCGATATGAGCATGCATTTTCTGTACCGGTTTATATCTCAAATTCAGGCTCAAAACACCCGAAAATTCGATATTTTTTTGTCCCAGAAGCGATCTGTACATGCCTACTCATTGCTAGAATACTTTCAAAATATAGGCCCAAAACATGCTAAAAATCGATATTTTGGGTGCCCAAAGTCGATATCTGCATGCATATTCTGTACCCGTTTATATCTCAAATTCAGGCTCAAAACACCCGAAAACTCGATATTTTTGGGTCCCAGAAGAGATCTGTAAATGCCTACTCCGTGTTAGAGTCCTTTCAAAATACAGGCCCAAAACATGCTGAAAATCAATATTTTATGTGCCCAAAGTCGATATGTGCTTGTATCTTCTGTACCCGTTCATATCTCAAATTCATTCTCAAAACACCCGAAAATTCGTTATTTTCGGGTCCAAGAAGCGATCTGTACATGCCTACTCTTTGCTAGAATGTTTTCAAAATACATACACAAAACATGCTCAACATCGATATTTTAGGTGCAAAAAGTCGATATGTGCATACATCTTTTGTACCCGTTTATATCCCAAATTCAGGCTTAAAACACCCGAAAATTCGATATTTTTGTGTCCCAGAAGCGATCTGTACATGTCTACTCAGTGCTAGAATGTTTTCAAAATAAAGGCCTAAAACATGCTAAAATTCGATATTTTAGGTGTCCAAAGTCGATATGTGCATACATCTTTTGTAATTGTTTATATCCCAAATTCAGGCTTAAAACACCCGAAAATTCGATATTTTTGTGTCCCAGAAGCGATCTGTACATGTCTACTCAGTGCTAGAATGTTTTCAAAATAAAGGCCTAAAACATGCTAAAAATCTATAATTTAGGTGTCCAAAGTCGATATGTGCATACATCTTTTGTACCCGTTTATATCCAAAATTCAGGCTCAGAACACACGAAAATTCGAAATTTTTGGGTCCCTGAAACGATCTGTACATGCCTACTTCGTGTTAGAGTATTTTCAAAATACAGGCCCAAAACATGCTCAAAATCGATATTATATATACCCAAAGTCAATATGTGTATGCATCTTCTATACCCGTTTATATCCCAAATTGAGGCTGAAAACATCCGAAAATTCGATATTTTTTTGTCCCAGAAGCGATCTGTACATGCCTACTCATTGCTAGAATACTTTCAAAATATAGGCCCAAAACATGCTAAAAATCGATATTTTGGGTGCCCAAAGTCGATATCTGCATGCATATTCTGTACCCGTTTATATCTCAAATTCAGGCTCAAAACACCCGAAAACTCGATATTTTTGGGTCCCAGAAGAGATCTGTAAATGCCTACTCCGTGTTAGAGTCCTTTCAAAATACAGGCCCAAAACATGCTGAAAATCAATATTTTATGTGCCCAAAGTCGATATGTGCATGCATCTTCAGTACCCGTTTATATCTCAAATTCAGGCTCAAAACAACGAAAAATTCAATATTTTTGGGTTCCAGAAGCGATCTGTACATGCCTACTCATTGCTAGAAAGTTTTCAAAATATAGGCCTAAAACATGCTAAAATTCGATATTTTAGGTGTCCAAAGTCGATATGTGCATACATCTTTTGTACTTGTTTATATCCCAAATTCAGGCTCAAAACACCCGAAAATTCGATATTTTTGGGTCCCAGAAGCGATATGTACATACCTACTCATTCTTAGAATGTTTTCAAGATACAGACCCAAAACATGCTCAAAATCGATATATTAGGTGCAAAAAGTCGATATGTGTATGCATCTTCTGTACCCGTTTATATCCCAAATTCAGGCTCAAAACACCCGAAAATTCGATATTTTTGGGTCCCAGAAGCGATCTGTATATGCCTACTTCGTGTTTGAGTATTTTCAAAATACATGGCCAAAACATGCTGAAAATCGGTATTTTAGCTCCACATAGTCGATATGTGCATGCATCTTCTGTACCCGTTTATATCTCAAATACAGGCTCAAATCACCCGAAAACTCAATATTTTTGGGTCCCAGAAGCGATCTATACATGCTTACTCCGTGTTAGAGTACTTTCAAAATAAAGGCCCAAAACATGCTGAAAATCGATATTTTAGGTGCCCAAAGTCGATATGTGCATGCATCATCTGTACCTGTTTATATACCAAATTCAGGCTCAAAACACCCGAAAATTCGATATTTTTGGGTCCCAGAAGCGATCTGTACATATCTACTTAGTGCTAGAATGTTTTCAAAATATTGGCCTAAAACATGCTAAAATTCGATATTTTAGGTGTCCAATGTCGATATGTGCATGCATCTTCTGTACCCGATTATATCTCAAATTCAGGCTCAAATCACCCTAAAATTCAATATTTTTGGGTCCCAGAAGCGATCTGTACATGCCTACTCCGTGTTAGACTACTTTTAAAATACAGACCCAAAACATGCTCAAAATCGATATTTTAGGTATCCAAAGTCGATATGTGCATGCATTTTATGTACCCGTTTATATCTCAAATTCAGGGTCAAAACACCCGAAAATTCGATATTTTGAGTCTCATAAGCGTTCTGTACATGTCTACTCAGTGCTAGAATGTTTTCAAAATATAGGCTGAAAACATGCTAAAAATCTATAATTTAGGTGTCCAAAGTCGATATGTAAATGCATCTTCAGTACCCGTTTATATCCCAAATTCAGGCTCAAAACACCCGAAAATTCAATATTTTTGGGTTCCTGAAGCGATCTGTACATGCCTACTCAGTGCTAGAATATTTTTTAAATGTAGGCCTAAAACATGCTAAAATCGATATTTTAGGTGCTAAATGTCGATATGACCATGCATTTTCTGTACCTGTTTATATCTCAAATTCTGGCTCAAAACACCCGAAAATTCGATAATTTTGGGTCCCAGAAGCGATCTTTACATGCCTACTCCGTGTTAGAGTATTTTCAAAATACAGGCCCAAAACATGCTCAAAATCGATATTTTATATACCCAAAGTCAATATGTGTATGCATCTTCTATACCCGTTTATATCCCAAATTCAGGCTGAAAACATCCGAAAATTCGATATTTTTTTGTCCCAGAAGCGATCTGTACATGCCTACTCATTGCTAGAATACTTTCAAAATATAGGCCCAAAACATGCTAAAAATCGATATTTTGGGTGCCCAAAGTCGATATCTGCATGCATATTCTGTACCCGTTTATATCTCAAATTCAGGCTCAAAACACCCGAAAACTCGATATTTTTGGGTCCCAGAAGAGATCTGTAAATGCCTACTCCGTGTTAGAGTCCTTTTCAAAATACAGGCCCAAAACATGCTGAAAATCAATATTTTATGTGCCCAAAGTCGATATGTGCTTGCATCTTCTGTACCCGTTCGTATCTCAAATTCATTCTCAAAACACCCGAAAATTCGTTATTTTCTGGTCCAAGAAGCGATCTGTACATGCCTACTCTTTGCTAGAATGTTTTCAAAATACATACCCAAAACATGCTCAACATCGATATTTTAGGTGCAAAAAGTCGATATGTGCATACATCTTTTGTACCCGTTTATATCCCAAATTCAGGCTCAAAACACCCGAAAATTCAATATTTTTGGGTTCCTGAAGCGATCTGTACCTGCCTGCTCAGTGCTAGAATATTTTTTAAATGTAGGCCTAAAACATGCTAAAATCGATATTTTAGGTGCTAAATGTCGATATGAGCATGCATTTTCTGTACCTGTTTATATCTCAAATTCTGGCTCAAAACACCCGAATAATCGATAATTTTTTGTCCCAGAAGCGTTCTGTACATGCCTACTCATTGCTAGAATACTTTCAAAATATAGGCCCAAAACATGCTAAAATCGATATTTTGGGTGCCCAAAGTCGATATGTGCATACATCTTCTGTACCCGTTTATATCTCAAATTCAGGCTCAAAACACCCGAAAACTCGATATTTTTGGGTCCCAGAAGAGATCTGTAAATGCCTACTCCGTGTTAGAGTATTTTCAAAATAGTTGCCCAAAACATGCTCAAAATCGATATTTTGGTGCCCAAAGTCGATATGTGCTTGCATCTTCTGTACCCGTTCATATCTCAAATTCATTCTCAAAACAACGGAAAATTCAATATTTTTGGGTTCCAGAAGCGATCTGTACATGCCTACTCTTTGCTAGAATGTTTTCAAAATACATACCCAAAACATGCTCAACATCGATATTTTAGGTGCAAAAAGTCGATATGTGCATACATCTTTTGTACCCGTTTATATCCCAAATTCAGGCTTAAAACCCCCGAAAATTCGATATTTTTGTGTCCCAGAAGCGATCTGTACATGTCTACTCAGTGCTAGAATGTTTTCAAAATAAAGGCCTAAAACATGCTAAAATTCGATATTTTAGGTGTCCAAAGTCGATATGTGCATACATCTTTTGTACTTGTTTATATCCCAAATTCAGGCTCAAAACACCCTAAAACTCGATATTTGTGGGTCCCAGAAGAGATCTGTACATGTCTACTCCGTGTTAGAGTACTTTCAAAATACAGGCCCAAAACATGCTAAAAATCGATATTTTAGGTGCCCAAAGTCGATATGTGAATGCATCTTCAGTACCCGTTTATATCCCAAATTCAGGCTCAAAACACCCGAAAATTTGATATTTTTGGGTCCCTGAAGCTATCTGTACATGCCTAGTCAGTGCTAGAATATTTTTTAAATGTAGGCCCAAAACATGCTAAAAATCGATATTTTAGGTGGTGAATGTCGATATGAGCATGCATTTTCTGTACCGGTTTATATCTCAAATTCAGGCTCAAAACACCCGAAAATTCGATTATTTTTGGTCCCAGAAGCGTTCTTTACATGCCTACTCCGTGTTAGAGTATTTTCAAAATACAGGCCCAAAACATGCTCAAAATCGATATTTTATATACCCAAAGTCAATATGTGTATGCATCTTCTATACCCGTTTATATCCCAAATTCAGGCTGAAAACATCCGAAAATTCGATATTTTTTTGTCCCAGAAGCGATCTGTACATGCCTACTCATTGCTAGAATACTTTCAAAATATAGGCCCAAAACATGCTAAAAATCGATATTTTGGGTGCCCAAAGTCGATATCTGCATGCATATTCTGTACCCGTTTATATCTCAAATTCAGGCTCAAAACACCCGAAAACTCGATATTTTTGGGTCCCAGAAGAGATCTGTAAATGCCTACTCCGTGTTAGAGTCCTTTCAAAATACAGGCCCAAAACATGCTGAAAATCAATATTTTATGTGCCCAAAGTCGATATGTGCTTGCATCTTCTGTACCCGTTCATATCTCAAATTCATTCTCAAAACACCCGAAAATTCGTTATTTTCGGGTCCAAGAAGCGATCTGTACATGCCTACTCTTTGCTAGAATGTTTTCAAAATACATACCCAAAACATGCTCAACATCGATATTTTAGGTGCAAAAAGTCGATATGTGCATACATCTTTTGTACCCGTTTATATCCCAAATTCAGGCTTAAAACACCCGAAAATTCGATATTTTTGTGTCCCAGAAGCGATCTGTACATGTCTACTCAGTGCTAGAATGTTTTCAAAATAAAGGCCTAAAACATGCTAAAATTCGATATTTTAGGTGTCCAAAGTCGATATGTGCATACATCTTTTGTACTTGTTTATATCCCAAATTCAGGCTCAAAACACCCTAAAACTCGATATTTGTGGGTCCCAGAAGAGATCTGTACATGCCTACTCCGTGTTAGAGTACTTTCAAAATACAGGCCCAAAACATGCTAAAAATCGATATTTTAGGTGCCCAAAGTCGATATGTGAATGCATCTTCAGTACCCGTTTATATCCCAAATTCAGGCTCAAAACACCCGAAAATTTGATATTTTTGGGTCCCTGAAGCTATCTGTACATGCCTACTCAGTGCTAGAATATTTTTTAAATGTAGGCCCAAAACATGCTAAAAATCGATATTTTAGGTGCTGAATGTCGATATGAGCATGCATTTTCTGTACCGGTTTATATCTCAAATTCAGGCTCAAAACACCCGAAAATTCGATTATTTTTGGTCCCAGAAGCGTTCTTTACATGCCTACTCCGTGTTAGAGTATTTTCAAAATACAGGCCCAAAACATGCTCAAAATCGATATTTTATATACCCAAAGTCAATATGTGTATGCATCTTCTATACCCGTTTATATCCCAAATTCAGGCTGAAAACATCCGAAAATTCGATATTTTTTTGTCCCAGAAGCGATCTGTACATGCCTACTCATTGCTAGAATACTTTCAAAATATAGGCCCAAAACATGCTAAAAATCGATATTTTGGGTGCCCAAAGTCGATATCTGCATGCATATTCTGTACCCGTTTATATCTCAAATTCAGGCTCAAAACACCCGAAAACTCGATATTTTTGGGTCCCAGAAGAGATCTGTAAATGCCTACTCCGTGTTAGAGTCCTTTCAAAATACAGGCCCAAAACATGCTGAAAATCAATATTTTATGTGCCCAAAGTCGATATGTGCTTGCATCTTCTGTACCCGTTCATATCTCAAATTCATTCTCAAAACACCCGAAAATTCGTTATTTTCGGGTCCAAGAAGCGATCTGTACATGCCTACTCTTTGCTAGAATGTTTTCAAAATACATACCCAAAACATGCTCAACATCGATATTTTAGGTGCAAAAAGTCGATATGTGCATACATCTTTTGTACCCGTTTATATCCCAAATTCAGGCTTAAAACACCCGAAAATTCGATATTTTTGTGTCCCAGAAGCGATCTGTACATGTCTACTCAGTGCTAGAATATTTTCAAAATAAAGGCCTAAAACATGCTAAAATTCGATATTTTAGGTGTCCAAAGTCGATATGTGCATACATCTTTTGTACTTGTTTATATCCCCAATTCAGGCTCAAAACACCCTAAAACTCGATATTTTGGGGTCCCAGAAGAGATCTGTACATGCCTACTCCGTGTTAGAGTACTTTCAAAATACAGGCCCAAAACATGCTAAAAATCGATATTTTAGGTGCCCAAAGTCGATATGTGAATGCATCTTCAGTACCCGTTTATATCTCAAATTCAGGCTCAAAACAACGGAAAATTCAATATTTTTGGGTTCCAGAAGCGATCTGTACATGCCTACTCAGTGCTAGAATGTTTTCAAAATATAGGCTCAAAACATGCTAAAAATCTATAATTTAGGTGTCCAAAGTCGATATGTGCATGCATCTTCTGTACCCGTATATATCTGAAATTCAGGCTCAAAACTCCCAAAAATTCGACATTTTTGTGTCCCAGAAGCGATCTCTACATGCCTACTTTGTGTTAGAGTATTTTCAAAATAGATGCCCAAAACATGCTCAAAATCGATATTTTGGTGCCCAAAGTCGATATGTGCTTGCATCTTCTGTACCCGTTCATATCTCAAATTCATTCTCAAAACACCCGAAAATTCGTTATTTTCGGGTCCAAGAAGCGATCTGTACATGCCTACTCTTTGCTAGAATGTTTTCA
The DNA here is from genome assembly GCA_033782935.1 of Petrolisthes cinctipes. Classification (NCBI taxonomy): domain Eukaryota; kingdom Metazoa; phylum Arthropoda; class Malacostraca; order Decapoda; family Porcellanidae; genus Petrolisthes; species Petrolisthes cinctipes. The sequence goes on from JAWQEG010000095.1 coordinate 28,498, forward strand.
AAATACATACCCAAAACATGCTCAACATCGATATTTTAGGTGCAAAAAGTCGATATGTGCATACATCTTTTGTACCCGTTTATATCCCAAATTCAGGCTTAAAACACCCGAAAATTCGATATTTTTGGGTCCCAGAAGCGATCTGTACATGTCTACTCAGTGCTAGAATGTTTTCAAAATAAAGGCCTAAAACATGCTAAAATTCGATATTTTAGGTGTCCAAAGTCGATAAGTGCATACATCTTTTGTACTTGTTTATATCCCAAATTCAGGCTCAAAACACCCTAAAACTCGATATTTTTGTGTCCCAGAAGAGATCTGTACATGCCTACTCCGTGTTAGAGTACTTTCAAAATACAGGCCCAAAACATGCTAAAAATCGATATTTTAGGTGCCCAAAGTCGATATGTGAATGCATCTTCAGTACCCGTTTATATCCCAAATTCAGGCTCAAAACACCCGAAAATTTGATATTTTTGGGTCCCTGAAGCTATCTGTACATGCCTACTCAGTGCTAGAATATTTTTTAAATGTAGGCCCAAAACATGCTAAAAATCGATATTTTAGGTGCTGAATGTCGATATGAGCATGCATTTTCTGTACCGGGTTATATCTCAAATTCAGGCTCAAAACACCCGAAAATTCGATTATTTTTGGTCCCAGAAGCGATCTTTACATGCCTACTCAGTGCTAGAATATTTTTTAAATGTAGGCCTAAAACATGCTAAAATCGATATTTTAGGTGCTAAATGTCGATATGACCATGCATTTTCTGTACCTGTTTATATCTCAAATTCTGGCTCAAAACACCCGAAAATTCGATAATTTTGGGTCCCAGAAGCGATCTTTACATGCCTACTCCGTGTTAGAGTATTTTCAAAATACAGGCCCAAAACATGCTCAAAATCGATATTTTATATACCCAAAGTCAATATGTGTATGCATCTTCTATACCCGTTTATATCCCAAATTCAGGCTGAAAACATCCGAAAATTCGATATTTTTTTGTCCCAGAAGCGATCTGTACATGCCTACTCATTGCTAGAATACTTTCAAAATATAGGCCCAAAACATGCTAAAAATCGATATTTTGGGTGCCCAAAGTCGATATCTGCATGCATATTCTGTACCCGTTTATATCTCAAATTCAGGCTCAAAACACCCGAAAACTCGATATTTTTGGGTCCCAGAAGAGATCTGTAAATGCCTACTCCGTGTTTGAGTCCTTTCAAAATACAGGCCCAAAACATGCTGAAAATCAATATTTTATGTGCCCAAAGTCGATATGTGCTTGCATCTTCTGTACCCGTTCATATCTCAAATTCATTCTCAAAACACCCGAAAATTCGTTATTTTCGGGTCCAAGAAGCGATCTGTACATGCCTACTCTTTGCTAGAATGTTTTCAAAATACATACCCAAAACATGCTCAACATCGATATTTTAGGTGCAAAAAGTCGATATGTGCATACATCTTTTGTACCCGTTTATATCCCAAATTCAGGCTTAAAACACCCGAAAATTCGATATTTTTGTGTCCCAGAAGCGATCTGTACATGTCTACTCAGTGCTAGAATGTTTTCAAAATAAAGGCCTAAAACATGCTAAAATTCGATATTTTAGGTGTCCAAAGTCGATAAGTGCATACATCTTTTGTACTTGTTTATATCCCAAATTCAGGCTCAAAACACCCTAAAACTCGATATTTTTGGGTCCCAGAAGAGATCTGTACATGCCTACTCCGTGTTAGAGTACTTTCAAAATACAGGCCCAAAACATGCTAAAAATCGATATTTTAGGTGCCCAAAGTCGATATGTGAATGCATCTTCAGTACCCGTTTATATCCCAAATTCAGGCTCAAAACACCCGAAAATTTGATATTTTTGGGTCCCTGAAGCTATCTGTACATGCCTACTCAGTGCTAGAATATTTTTTAAATGTAGGCCCAAAACATGCTAAAAATCGATATTTTAGGTGCTGAATGTCGATATGAGCATGCATTTTCTGTACCGGTTTATATCTCAAATTCAGGCTCAAAACACCCGAAAATTCGATTATTTTTGGTCCCAGAAGCGATCTTTACATGCCTACTCAGTGCTAGAATATTTTTTAAATGTAGGCCTAAAACATGCTAAAATCGATATTTTAGGTGCTAAATGTCGATATGACCATGCATTTTCTGTACCTGTTTATATCTCAAATTCTGGCTCAAAACACCCGAAAACTCGATATTTTTGGGTCCCAGAAGAGATCTGTAAATGCCTACTCCGTGTTAGAGTCCTTTCAAAATACAGGCCCAAAACATGCTGAAAATCAATATTTTATGTGCCCAAAGTCGATATGTGCTTGCATCTTCTGTACCCGTTCATATCTCAAATTCAGGCTCAAAACACCCAAAAATTTGATATTTTTGGGTCCCTGAAGCTATCTGTACATGCCTACTCAGTGCTAGAATATTTTTTAAATGTAGGCCCAAAACATGCTAAAAATCGATATTTTAGGTGCTGAATGTCGATATGAGCATGCATTTTCTGTACCGGTTTATATCTCAAATTTAGGCTCAAAACACCCGAAAATTCGATTATTTTTGGTCCCAGAAGCGATCTTTACATGCCTACTCCGTGTTAGAGTATTTTCAAAATACAGGCCCAAAACATGCTCAAAATCGATATTTTATATACCCAAAGTCAATATGTGTATGCATCTTCTATACCCGTTTATATCCCAAATTCAGGCTGAAAACACCCGAAAATTCGATATTTTTTTGTCCCAGAAGCGATCTGTACATGCCTACTCATTGCTAGAATGTTTTCAAAATATAGGCCCAAAACATGCTAAAAATCGATATTTTGGGTGACCAAAGTCGATATCTGCATGCATATTCTGTACCCGTTTATATCTCAAATTCAGGCTCAAAACACCCGAAAACTCGATATTTTTGGGTCCCAGAAGAGATCTGTAAATGCCTACTCCGTGTTAGAGTCCTTTCAAAATACAGGCCCAAAACATGCTGAAAATCAATATTTTATGTGCCCAAAGTCGATATGTGCTTGCATCTTCTGTACCCGTTCATATCTCAAATTCATTCTCAAAACACCCGAAAATTCGTTATTTTCGGGTCCAAGAAGCGATCTGTACATGCCTACTCTTTGCTAGAATGTTTTCAAAATACATACCCAAAACATGCTCAACATCGATATTTTAGGTGCAAAAAGTCGATATGTGCATACATCTTTTGTACCCGTTTATATCCCAAATTCAGGCTTAAAACACCCGAAAATTCGATATTTTTGTGTCCCAGAAGCAATCTGTACATGTCTACTCAGTGCTAGAATGTTTTCAAAATAAAGGCCTAAAACATGCTAAAATTCGATATTTTAGGTGTCCAAAGTCGATATGTGCATACATCTTTTGTACTTGTTTATATCCCAAATTCAGGCTCAAAACACCCTAAAACTCGATATTTTTGTGTCCCAGAAGAGATCTGTACATGCCTACTCCGTGTTAGAGTACTTTCAAAATACAGGCCCAAAACATGCTAAAAATCGATATTTTAGGTGCCCAAAGTCGATATGTGAATGCATCTTCAGTACCCGTTTATATCCCAAATTCAGGCTCAAAACACCCGAAAATTCGATAATTTTGGGTCCCAGAAGGGATATTTACATGCCTACTCAGTGCTAAAATGTTTTCAAAATATAGGCTTAATGCATGCTAAAAATCGATATTTTAGGTGTCCAAAGTCGATATGTGAATACTTCTTTTGTACCCGTTTATATCCAAAATTCACGCTCAAAACACCCGAAAATTCGATATTTTTGGGTTCCAGAAGCGATCTGTACATGCCTACTCATTGCTAGAAAATTTTCAAAATATAGGCTCAAAACATGCTAAAAATCTATAATTTAGGTGTCCAAAGTCGATATGTGCATACATCTTTTGTACCCGTATATATCCCAAATTCTGGCTCAAAACACCCGAAAATTCGATATTTTTGGGTCCCTGAAGCGATCTGTACATGCCTACTCAGTGCTAGAATATTTTTTAAATGTAGGCCCAAAACATGCTAAAAATCGATATTTTTGGTGCTAAATGTCGATATGAGCATGCATTTTCTGTACCGGTTTATATCTCAAATTCAAGCTCAAAACACCCGAAAATTCGATAATTTTGGGTCCCAGAAGCGATCTTTACATGCCTACTCCGTGTTAGAGTATTTTCAAAATACAGGCCCAAAACATGCTCAAAATCGATATTTTATATACCCAAAGTCAATATGTGTATGCATCTTCTATACCCGTTTATATCCCAAATTGAGGCTGAAAACATCCGAAAATTCGATATTTTTTTGTCCCAGAAGCGATCTGTACATGCCTACTCATTGCTAGAATACTTTCAAAATATAGGCCCAAAACATGCTAAAAATCGATATTTTGGGTGCCCAAAGTCGATATCTGCATGCATATTCTGTACCCGTTTATATCTCAAATTCAGGCTCAAAACAACGGAAAATTCAATATTTTTGGGTTCCAGAAGCGATCTGTACATGCCTACTCATTGCTAGAAAGTTTTCAAAATATAGGCTCAAAACATGCTAAAAATCTATAATTTAGGTGTCCAAAGTCGATATGTGCATACATCTTTTGTACCCGTTTATATCCCAAATTCAGGCTCAAAACACCCGAAAATTCGATATTTTTGGGTCCCTGAAGCGATCTGTACATGCCTACTCAGTGCTAGAATATTTTTTAAATGTAGGCCCAAAACATGCTAAAAATCGATATTTTAGGTGCTAAATGTCGATACGATCATGCATTTTCTGTACCGGTTTATATCTCAAATTCAGGCTCAAAACACCCGAAAATTCGATAATTTTGGGTTCCAGAAGTGATATTTACATGCCTACTCAGTGCTAAAATGTTTTCAAAATATAGGCTTAATGCATGCTAAAAATCGATATTTTAGGTGTCCAAAGTCAATATGTGAATACTTCTTTTGTACCCGTTTATATCCAAAATTCACGCTCAAAACACCCGAAAATTCGATATTTTTGGGTTCCAGAAGCGATCTGTACATGCCTACTCATTGCTAGAAAGTTTTCAAAATATAGGCTCAAAACATGCTAAAAATCTATAATTTAGGTGTCCAAAGTCGATATGTGCATACATCTTTTGTACCCGTTTATATCCCAAATTCAGGCTCAAAACACCCGAAAGTTCGATATTTTTGGGTCCCTGAAGCGATCTGTACATGCCTACTCAGTGCTAGAATATTTTTTAAATGAAGGCCCAAAACATGCTAAAAATCGATATTTTTGGTGCTAAATGTCGATATGAGCATGCATTTTCTGTACCGGTTTATATCTCAAATTCAAGCTCAAAACACCCGAAAATTCGATAATTTTGGGTCCCAGAAGCGATCTTTACATGCCTACTCCGTGTTAGAGTATTTTCAAAATACAGGCCAAAAACATGCTCAAAATCGATATTTTATATACCCAAAGTCAATATGTGTATGCATCTTCTATACCCGTTTATATCCCAAATTCAGGCTAAAAACATCCGAAAATTCGATATTTTTTTGTCCCAGAAGCGATCTGTACATGCCTACTCATTGCTAGAATACTTTCAAAATATAGGCCCAAAACATGCTAAAAATCGATATTTTGATTGCCCAAAGTCGATATGTGCATACATCTTTTGTACCCGTTTATATCCCAAATTCAGGCTCAAAACACCCGAAAATTCGATATTTTTGGGTCCCTGAAGCGATCTGTACATGCCTACTTAGTGCTAGAATATTTTTTAAATGTAGGCCCAAAACATGCTAAAAATCGATATTTTAGGTGCTAAATGTCGATATGAGCATGCATTTTCTGTACCGGTTTATATCTCAAATTCAGGCTCAAAACACCCGAAAATTCGATAATTTTGGGTCCCAGAAGGGATATTTACATGCCTACTCAGTGCTAAAATGTTTTCAAAATATAGGCTTAATGCATGCTAAAAATCGATATTTTAGGTGTCCAAAGTCGATATGTGAATACTTCTTTTGTACCCGTTTATATCCAAAATTCACGCTCAAAACACCCGAAAATTCGAAATTTTTGGGTCCCTGAAGCGATCTGTATATGCCTACTCCTTGTTAGAGCATTTTCAAAATACAGGCCCAAAACATGCTCAAAATCGATATTTTAGGTTCCCATAGTCAATATGTGTATGCATCTTCTATACCCGTTTATATCCCAAATTCAGGCTGAAAACATCCGAAAATTTGATATTTTTTTGTCCCAGAAGCGTTCTGTACATGCCTACTCATTGCTAGAATACTTTCAAAATATAGGCCCAAAACATGCTAAAAATCGATATTCTGGGTGCCCAAAGTCGATATCTGCATGCATCTTCTGTACCCGTTTATATATCAAATTCAGGCTCAAAACACACGAAAACTCGATATTTTTGGGTCCCAGAAGAGATCTGTACATGCCTACTCCGTGTTAGAGTACTTTCAAAATACAGGCCCAAAACATGCTCAAAATCGATATTTTAGGTGCAAAAAGTCGATATGTGCATGCATTTTCAGCACACGTTTATATCTCAAATTCAGGCTTAAAACACCCGAAAATTCGATATTTTTGTGTCCCAGAAGCGATCTGTAAATGCCTACTCAGTGCTGGAATATTTTCAAAATATAGGCCCAATACATGCTAAAAATCGATATTTTAGGTGCCCAATGTCGATATGTGCATGCATCTTCTGTACCCGTTTATATCTCAAATTCAGGCTTAAAACACCCGAAAATTCGATATTTTTGGGTCCAAGAAGCAATCTGTACATGCCTACTCAGTGCTAGAATGTTTTCAAAATATAGGCTCAAAACATGCTAAAAATCAATATTTTATATGTCCCAAGTCGATATGTGCATGCATGTTCTGTACCCGTTTATATTTTAAATTCTGGCTCAAAACACCCGAAAATACGATATTTTTGGGTCCCAGAAGCAATCTGTATAAGCCTACTCCGTGTTTGAGTATTTTCAAAATACAGGCCCAAAACATGCTGAAAATCGAAATTTTAGCTACCCATAGTCGATATGTGCATGCATCTTCTGTACCCGTTTATATCTCAAATTCAGGCTCAAAACACCCTAAAATTCTATATTTTCGGGTCCCAGAAGCGATCTGTACATGCCTATTTTTTGCTAGAATTTTTTCAAAATACAGACCCAAAATATGTTAAAAATCGATATTTTAGGTGCCCAATGTCGATATGTGCATGCATCTTCTGTACCCGTTTATATCTCAAATTCAGGCTTAAAACACCCGAAAATTCGATATTTTTGGGTCCAAGAAGCAATCTGTACATGAATACTCAGTGCTAGAATGTTTTCAAAATATAGGCTCAAAACATGCTAAAAATCAATATTTTATATGTCCCATGTCGATATGTGCATGCATGTTCTGTACCCGTTTATATCTCAAATTCTGGCTCAAAACACCCGAAAATACGATATTTTTGGGTCCCAGAAGCGATTTGTATAAGCCTACTCCGTGTTTGAGTATTTTCAAAATACAGGCCCAAAACATGTTGAAAATCGAAATTTTAGCTACCCAGAGTCGATATGTGCATGCATCTTCTGTACCCGTTTATATCTCAAATTCAGGCTCAAAATAACGGAAAATTCAATATTTTTGGGTTCCAGAAGCGATCTGTAAATGCCTACTCAGTGCTGGAATATTTTCAAAATATAGGCCCAATACATGCTAAAAATCGATATTTTAGGTGCCCAATGTCGATATGTGCATGCATCTTCTGTACCCGTTTATATCTCAAATTCAGGCTTAAAACACCCGAAAACTCGATATTTTAGGGTCCAAGAAGCAATCTGTACATGCCTACTCAGTGCTAGAATGTTTTCAAAATATAGGCTCAAAACATGCTAAAAATCAATATTTTATATGTCCCAAGTCGATATGTGCATGCATGTTCTGTACCCGTTTATATCTCAAATTCTGGCTCAAAACACCCGAAAATACGATATTTTTGGGTCCCAGAAGCAATCTGTATAAGCCTACTCCGTGTTTGAGTATTTTCAAAATACAGGCCCAAAACATGCTGAAAATCGAAATTTTAGCTACCCATAGTCGATATGTGCATGCATCTTCTGTACCCGTTTATATCTCAAATTCAGGCTCAAAACACCCTAAAATTCGATATTTTCGGGTCCCAGAAGCGATCTGTACATGCCTACTCTTTGCTAGAATTTTTTCAAAATACAGACCCAAAATATGTTAAAAATCGATATTTTAGGTGCCCAATGTCGATATGTGCATGCATCTTCTGTACCCGTTTATATCTCAAATTCAGGCTTAAAACACCCGAAAATTCGATATTTTTGGGTCCAAGAAGCAATCTGTACATGAATACTCAGTGCTAGAATGTTTTCAAAATATAGGCTCAAAACATGCTAAAAATCAATATTTTATATGTCCCATGTCGATATGTGCATGCATGTTCTGTACCCGTTTATATCTCAAATTCTGGCTCAAAACACCCGAAAATACGATATTTTTGGGTCCCAGAAGCGATTTGTATAAGCCTACTCAGTGCTAGAAAGTTTTCAAAATATAGGCTCAAAACATGCTAAAAATCTATAATTTAGGTGTCCAAAGTCGATATGTGCATACATCTTTTGTACCCGTTTATATCCCAAATTCTGGCTCAAAACACCCGAAAATTCGATATTTTTCGGTCCCTGAAGCGATCTGTACATGCCTACTCAGTGCTAGAACATTTTTTAAATGTAGGCCCAAAACATGCTAAAAGTCGATATTTTAGGTGCTAAATGTCGATATGAGCATGTATTTTCTGTACCGGTTTATATCTCAAATTCAGGCTCAAAACACCCGAAAATTCGATTATTTTGGGTCCCAGAAGGGATATTTACATGCCTACTCAGTACTAAAATGTTTTAAAAAATATAGGAAAAGCATGCTAAAAACCGATATTTTAGGTGTCCAAAGTCGATATGTGCATACATCTTTATATCCAAAATTCACGCTCAAAACACCCGAAAATTCGATATTTTTGGGTCCCTAAAGCGATATGTACATGCCTAATCTGTGTTAGAGTATTTTCAAAATACAGGCCCAAAACATGCTCAAAATCGATATTTTAGGTGCAAAAAGTCAATATGTGTATGCATCTTCTATACCCGTTTATATCCCAAATTCAGGCTGAAAACACCCGAAAATTCGATGTTTTTTTGTCCCAGAAGCGTTCTGTACATGCCTACTCATTGCTAGAATACTTTCAAAATATAGGCCCAAAACATGCTTAAAATCGATATTTTGGGTGCACAAAGTCGATATCTGCATTCATATTCTGTACCCGTTTATATATCAAATTCAGGCTTAAAACACCCGAAAACTTGATATTTTTGGGTCCCAGAAGAGATCTGTACATGCCTACCTCGTGTTAGAGTACTTTCAATATACAGGCCCAAAAAATGCTGAAAATCGATATTTTATGTGCCCAAAGTCGATATGTGCATGCATCTTCAGTACCCGTTTATATCTCAAATTCAGGCTCAAAACCACGGAAAACTCAATATTTTTGGGTTCCTGAAGCGATCTGTACATGCCTACTCAGTGCTAGAAAGTTTTCAAAATATAGGCTCAAAACATGCTAAAAATCTATAATTTAGGTGTCCAAAGTCGATATGTGCATACATCTTTTGTACCCGTTTATATCCCAAATTCTGGCTCAAAACACCCGAAAATTCGATATTTTTGGGTCCCTGAAGCGATCTGTACATGCCTACTCAGTGCTAGAATATTTTTTAAATGTAGGCCCAAAACATGCTATAAATCGATATTTTAGGTGTCCAAAGTCGATATGTGCATACATCTTTTGTACCGGTTTATATCTCAAATTCAAGCTCAAAACACCCGAAAATTCGATAATTTTGGGTCCCAGAAGCGATCTGTACATGCCTACTTAGTGCTAAAATGTTTTCAAAATATAGGCTTAAAGCATGCTAAAAATCGATATTTTAGGTGTCCAAAGTCGATATGTGCATACATCTTTTGTATCCGTTTATATCCAAAATTCATGCTCAAAACACCCGAAAATTCGATATTTTTTTGTCCAGGAAGCGATCTGTACATGCCTACTCAGTGCTAGAATATTTTTAAAATATAGGCCCAAAACAGGCTAAAAATCGATATTTTAGGAGCTAAATGTCGATATGAGCATGCATTTTCTGTACCGGTTTATATCTCAAATTCAGGCTCAAAACACCCGAAAATTTGATAATTTTAGGTCCCAGAAGGGATATTTACATGCCTACTCAGTACTAAAATGTTTTCAAAATATAGGCCAAAGCATGCTAAAAACCGATATTTTAGGTGTCCAAAGTCGATATGTGCATACATCTTTATATCCAAAATTCACGCTCAAAACACCCGAAAATTCGATGTTTTTGGGTCCCTGAAGCGATATGTACATGCCTACTCCGTGTTAGAGTATTTTCAAAATACAGGCCTAAAACATGCTCAAAATCGGTATTTTATATTCCCAAAGTCAATATGTGTATGCATCTTCTATACCCGTTTATATACCAAATTCAGGCTGAAAACATCAGAAAATTCGATATTTTTTTGTCCCAGAAGCGTTCTGTACATGCCTAATCATTGCTTGAATACTTTCAAAATATAGGCCCAAAACATGCTAAAAATCGATATTTTGGGTGCCCAAAGTCGATATCTGCATGCATATTATGTACCCTTTATATATCAAATTCAGGCTCAAAACACCCGAAAACTCGATATTTTTGGGTCCCAGAAGAGATCTGTACATGCCTACACCGTGTTAGAGTACTTTCAAAATACAGGCCCAAAACATGCTGAAAATCGATATTTTAGATGCCCAAATTGATATGTGCATGCATCTTCAGTACCCGTTTATATCTCAAATTCACGCTCAAAACCACGGAAAATTCAATATTTTTGGGTTCCAGAAGCGATCTGTACATGCCTACTCAGTGCTAGAACGTTTTCAAAATATAGGCTCAAAACATGCTAAAAATCTATAATTTAGGTGTCCAAAGTCGATATGTGAATACATCTTTTGTACCCGTTTATATCCAAAATTCATGCTCAAAACACCCGAAAATTCGATATTTTTGGGTCCCTGAAGCGATCTGTATATGCCTATTCCTTGTTAGAGCATTTTCAAAATAAAGGCCCAAAACATGCTCAAAATCGATATTTTATATTCCCAAAGTCAATATGTGTATGCATCTTCTATACCCGTTTATATACCAAATTCAGGCTGAAAACATCAGAAAATTCGATATTTTTTTGTCCCAGAAGCGTTACTCATTGCTAGAATACTTTCAAAATATAGGCCCAAAACATGCTAAAAATCGATATTTTGGGTGCCCAAAGTCGATATCTGCATGCATATTATGTACCCTTTATATATCAAATTCAGGCTCAAAACACCCGAAAACTCGATATTTTTGGGTCCCAGAAGAGATCTGTACATGCCTACACCGTGTTAGAGTACTTTCAAAATACAGGCCCAAAACATGCTGAAAATCGATATTTTAGGTGCCCAAAGTTGATATGTGCATGCATCTTCAGTACCCGTTTATATCTCAAATTCACGCTCAAAACCACGGAAAATTCAATATTTTTGGGTTCCAGAAGCGATCTGTACATGCCTACTCAGTGCTAGAACGTTTTCAAAATATAGGCTCAAAACATGCTAAAAAATCTATAATTTAGGTGTCCAAAGTCGATATGTGCATACATCTTTTGTACCCGTTTATATCCCAAATTCAGGCTCGAAACACCCGAAAATTCGATATTTTTGGGTCCCTGAAGCGATCTGTACATGCCTACTCAGTGCTAGAATATTTTTTAAATGTAGGCCCTAAACATGCTAAAAATCGATATTTTAGTTGCTAAATTTCGATATGTGCATGCATTTTCTGTACCGGTTTATATCTCAAATTCAGGCTCAAAACACCCGAAAATTCGATAATTTTGGGTCCCAGAAGGGATATTTATATGCCTACTCAGTGCTAAAATGTTTTCTAAATATAGGCTTAATGCATGCTAAAAATCGATATTTTAGGTGTCCAAAGTCGATATGTGAATACATCTTTTGTACCCGTTTATATCCAAAATTCATGCTCAAAACACCCGAAAATTCGATATATTTGGGTCCCTGAAGCGATCTGTATATGCCTACTCCTTGTTAGAGCATTTTCAAAATACAGGCCCAAAACATGCTCAAAATCGATATTTTAGGTTCCTAAAGTCAATATGTGTATGCATCTTCTATACCCGTTTATATCCCAAATTCAGGCTGAAAACACCCGAAAATTTGATATTTTTTTGTCCCAGAAGCGTTCTGTACATGCCTACTCATTGCTAGAATACTTTCAAAATATAGGCCCAAAACATGCTAAAAATCGATATTTTGGGTGCCCAAAGTCGATATCTGCATGCATCTTCTGTACCCGTTTATATATCAAATTCAGGCTCAAAACACCCGAAAACTCGTTATTTTTGGGTCCCAGAAGAGATCTGTACATGCCTACTCCGTGTTAGAGTACTTTCAAAATACAGGCCCAAAACATGCTAAAAATCTATAATTTAGGTGTCCAAAGTCGATATGTGCATGCATCTTCTGTACCCGTATATATCTGAAATTCATTCTCAAAACACCCAAAAATTCGATATTTTTGTGTCCCTGAAGCGATCTGTACATGCCAACTTCGTGTTAGAGTATTTTCAAAATAGATGCCCAAAACATGCTCAAAATCGATATTTTGGGTGCCCAAAGTCGATATGTGCATGCATCTTCTGTACTCGTTTATATCTCAAATTCATGCTCAAAACACCCGAAAATTCGATATTTTCGGGTCCCAGAAGCGATCTGTACATGCCTACTCTTTGCTAGAATGTTTTCAAAATACAGACCCAAAATATGCTCAAAATCGATATTTTAGGTGCAAAAAGTCGATATGTGCATACATCTTTTGTACCCTTTTATATCCCAAATTCTGGCTTAAAACACCCGAAAATTCGATATTTTTGTGTCCCAGAAGCGATCTTTAAATGCCTACTCAGTGCTGGAATATTTTCAAAATATAGGCCCAATACATGCTAAAAATCGATATTTTAGGTACCCAATGTCGATATGTGCATGCATCTTCTGTACCCGTTTATATCTCAAATTCAGGCTTAAAACACCCGAAAATTCGATATTTTTGGGTCCAAGAAGCAATCTGTACATGCCTACTCAGTGCTAGCAAAATATAGGCTCAAAACATGCTAAAAATCAATATTTTATATGTCCCAAGTCGATATGTGCAAGCATGTTCTGTACCCGTTTATATCTCAAATTCAGGCTTAAAACACCCGAAAATTCGATATTTTTGGGTCCAAGAAGCAATCTGTACATGCCTACTCAGTGCTAGAATGTTTTCAAAATATAGGCTCAAAACATGCTAAAAATCAATATTTTATATGTCCCAAGTCGATATGTGCATGCATGTTCTGTACCCGTTTATATCTCAAATTCAGGCTCAAAACACCTGAAAATTTGATAATTTTGGGTCCCAGATGCGATCTTTACATGCCTACTCTGTGTTAGAGTATTTTCAAAATACAGGCCCAAAACATGCTCAAAGTCAATATGTGTATGCATCTTCTATACCCGTTTATATCCCAAATTCAGGCTGAAAACACCCGAAAATTCGATATTTTTTTGTCCCAGAAGCGTTCTGTACATGCCTACTCATTGCTAGAATTCTTTCAAAGTATAGGCCCAAAACATGCTAAAAATCGATATTTTGTGTGCCCAAAGTCGATATCTGCATGCATTTTCTGTACCCGCGTATATCTCAAATTCAGGATCAAAACACCCGAAAACTCGATATTTTTGGGTCCCAGAAGCGATCTGTACATGCCTACTCAGTGCTAGAATGTTTTCAAAATATAGATTTAAAACATGCTAAAAATCGATATTTTAGGTGTCCAAAGTCGATATGTGAATACATCTTTTGTACACGTTTATATCCCAAATTCTGGCTCAAAACACCCGAAAATTCGATATTTTTGTGTCCCAGAAGCGATCTGTACATTCCTACTCAGTGCTGGAATATTTTCAAAATATAGGCCCAATACATGTTAAAAATCGATATTTTAGGTGCCCAATGTCGATATGTGCATGCATATGCTGTACCCGTTTATATCTTAAATTCAGGCTCAAAACACCCGAAAATTCGATATTTTTGGGTCCCAGAAGCGATCTTTACATGCCTACTCCGTGTTAGAGTATTTTCAAAATACAGGCCCAAAACATGCTCAAAATCGATATTTTAGGTTCCCAAAGTCAATATGTGTATGCATCTTCTATACCCGTTTATATCTCAAATTCAGGCTCAAAACACCCGAAAATTAGATATTTTTTTGTCCCAGAAGCGATCTGTACATGCCTACTGATTACTAGAATACTTTCAAAATATAGTCCCAAATCATGCTAAAAATCGATATTTTGGGTGCCCAAAGTCGATATGTGCATGCATCTTCAGTACCCGTTTATATCTTAAATTCAGGCTCAAAACACCCGAAAATTCGATATTTTTGGGTCCCATAAGCGATCTTTACATGCCTACTCCGTGTTAGAGTATTTTCAAAATACAGGCCCAAAACATGCTCAAAATCGATATTTTAGGTGCCCAAAGTCGATATGTGCATGCATCTTCAGTACCCGTTTATATCTCAAATTCAGGCTCAAAATAATGGAAAATTCAATATTTTTGGGTTCCAGAAGCGATCTGTACATGCCTACTCAGTGCTAGAGAGTTTTCAAAATATAGGCTTAAAACATGCTAAAAATCTATAATTTAGGTGTCCAAAGTCGATATGTGCATACATCTTTTGTATCCGTTTATATCCCAAATTCAGGATCAAAACACCCGAAAATTCGATATTTTTGGGTCCTTGAAGCGATCTGTACATACCTACTTAGTGCTAGAATATGTTTTAAATGTAGGCCTAAAACATGCTAAAAATCGATATTTTAGGTACTAAATGTCGATATGAGCATGCATTTTCTGTACCGGTTTATATCTCAAATTCAGGCTCAAAACACCCGAAAATTCGATAATTTTTGGTCTCAGAAGGGATATTTACATGCCTACTTAGTGCTAAAATGTTTTCAAAATATAGGCTTAAAGCATGCTAAAAATCGATATTTTAGGTGTCCAAAGTCGATATGTGCAAACATCTTTTGTACTCGTTTATATCCAAAATTCAGGCTCAAAACACCCGAAAACTCGATATTTTTGGGTCCCATAAGAGATCTGTACATGCCTACTCCGTGTTAGAGTATGTTTAGAATACAGGCCCAAAACATGCTAAAAATCGATATTTTAGGTGCCCAAAGTCGATATGTGCATGCATCTTCTGTACCCGTATATATCTGAAATTCAGGCTCAAAACACCCAAAAATTTGATATTTTTGTGTCCCAGAAGCGATCTGTACATGCCTACTTTGTGTTAGTGTATTTTCAAAATAGATGCCTAAAACATGCTCAAAATCGATATTTTGGGTGCCAAAAGTCGATATGTGCATGCATCTTCTGTACCCGTTTCTATCTCAAATTCAGGCTCAAAACACCCGAAAACTCGATATTTTTGGGGCCCAGAAACGATCTGTACATGCCTACTCTTTGCTAGAATGTTTTCAAAATATAGACCCAAAACATGCTCAAAATCGATTTTTTAGGTGCAAAAAGTCGATATGTGCATGCATTTTCAGTACCCGTTTATATCTCAAATTTATGCATAAAACACCCAAAAATTCAATATATTTGGGTCCCAGAAGCGATCTGTACATGCCTACTCAGTGCTAGAATGTTTTCAAAATATAGTCTTAAAACATGCTAAAAATCGATATTTTAGGTGTCCAAAGTCGATATGTGCATACATCTTTTGCACCCGTTTATATCCCAAATTCAGGCTCAAAACACCCGAAAATTCGATATTTTTGTGTCCCAGAAGCGATCTGTACATGCCTACTTAGTGCTGGACTATTTTCAAATAATAGGCCCAATACATGCTAATAATCGATATTTTAGGTGCCTAATGTCAATATGTGCATGCATCTTCTGTACCCGTTTATATCTCAAATTCAGGCTCAAAACACCCGAAAATTCGTTATTTTTGGGTCACTGAAGTGATCTGTACCTGCCTACTCAGTGCTAGAATATTTTTAAAATATAGGCCCAAAACATGCTAAAAATCGATATTTTAGGTGGTAATGTCGATATGAGCATGCATTTTCTGTACCGGTTTATATCTCAAATTCAGGCTCAAAACACCCGAAAATTCGATAATTTTGGGTCCCAGAAGCGATGTTTACATGTCTACTCCGTGTTAGAGTATTTTTAAAATACAGGCCCAAAACATGCTCAAAATCGATATTTTAGGTTCCCAAAGTCAATATGTGTATGCATCTTCTATACCCGTTTATATCTCAAATTCTGGCTCAAAACACCCGCAAATTAGATATTTTTTTGTCCCAGAAGCGATCTGTACATGCCTACTGATTGCTAGAATACTTTCAAAATATAGGCCCAAATTATGCTAAAAATCGATATTTTGGGTGCCCAAAGTCGATATCTGCATGCATCTTCTGTACCCGTTTATATCTCAAATTCAAGCTCAAAACACCCGAAAACTCGATATTTTTGGGTCCCAGAAGAGATCTGTACATGCCTACTCCGTGTTAGAGTACTTTCAAAATACAGGCCCAAAACATGCTAAAAATCGATATTTTAGGTGCCCAAAGTCGATATGTGCATGCATCTTCAGTATCCGTTTATATCTCAAATTCTGGCTCAAAATAACGGAAAATTCAATATTTTTGGGTTCCAGAAGCGATCTGTACATGCCTACTCAGTGCTAGAGAGTTTTCAAAATATAGGCTTAAAACATGCTAAAAATCTATAATTTAGGTGTCCAAAGTCGATATGTGCATACATCTTTTGTATCCGTTTATATCCCAAATTCAGGCTCAAAACAACCGAAAATTCGATATTTTTGGGTCCTTGAAGCGATCTGTACATGCCTACTTAGTGCTAGAATATTTTTTAAATGTAGGCCTAAAACATGCTAAAAATCGATATTTTAGGTGTTAAATGTCGATATGAGCTTGCATTTTCTGTATCGGTTTATATCTCAAATTCAGGCTCAAAACCCCCAAAAATTTGATATTTTTGTGTCCCAGAAGCGATCTGTACATGCCTACTTAGTGTTATTGTATTTTCAAAATAGATGCCTAAAACATGCTCAAAATCGATATTTTGGGTGCCAAAAGTCAATATGTGCATGCATATTCTGTACCCGTTTATATCTCAAATTCAGGCTCAAAACACCCGAAAACTCGATATTTTTGGGGCCCAGAAACAATCTGTACATGCCTACTCTTTGCTAGAATGTTTTCAAAATATAGACCCAAAAAATGCTCAAAATCGATTTTTTAGGTGCAAAAAGTCGATATGTGCATGCATTTTCAGTACCCGTTTATATCTCAAATTTAGGCATAAAACACCCAAAAATTCAATATTTTTGGGTCCCAGAAGCGATCTGTACATGCCTACACAGTGCTAGAATGTTTTCAAAATATAGTCTTAAAACATGCTAAAAATCGATATTTTAGGTGTCCAAAGTCGATATGTGCATACATCTTTTGTACCCGTTTATATCCCAAATTCAGGCTCAAAACACCCGAAAATTCGATATTTTTGTGTCCCAGAAGCGATCTGTACATGCCTACTCAGTGCTGGAATATTTTCAAAATATAGGCCCAATACATGCTAAAAATCGATATTTTAGGTGCCCAATGTCAATATGTGCATGCATCTTCTGTACCCGTTTATATCTCAAATTCAGGCTCAAAACAACGGAAAATTCAATATTTTTGGGTCCCCGAACCGATCTGTACATGCCAACTCAGTGCTAGAATGTTTTCAAAATATAGGCTCAAAACATGCTAAAAATCGATAATTTAGGTATCCAAAGTCGATATGTGCATGCATCTTCTGTTTACGTTTATATCTCAAATTCAGGCTCAAAACACCAGAAAATTCGATATTTTTGGGTCCAAGAAGAGATCTGTACATGCCTACTCAGTGCTAGAATGTTTTCAAAATAAGGGCCTAAAACATGCTAAAAATCGATATTTTATTTTTCCCCAGTTGATATGTGCATGCATGTTCTGTACCCGTTTATATCTCAAATTTAGGCTCAAAACACCCGAAAATTCGATATTTTTGTGTCCCAGAAACGATCTGTATATCCCTACTTCGTGTTTGAGTATTTTCAAAATAGATGCCCAAAACATGCTGAAAATCGATATTTTATCTGCCCTTAGTCGATATGCGTATGCATCTTCTGTACCCGTTTATATCTCAAATTCAGGCTCAAAACACCCGAAAAATCGATATTTTTGGGTCCCAGAAGCGATCTGTACATGCCTACTCCGTGTTAGAGTATTTTCAAAATACATGCCCAAAACATGCTGAAAATCGAAATTTTTGCTCCACATAGTCGATATGTGCATGCATATTCTGTACCCGTTTCTATCTCAAATTCAAGCTTAAAACAACGGAAAATTCAATAGTTTTGGGTCCCCACAGCGATCTGTACATGCCTACTTCGTGTTAGTGTATTTTCAAAATATAAGCCCAAAACATGCTCAAAATCGATATTTTGGGTGCCTTAAAGTCGATATGTGAATGCATCTTTTGTACCCGTTTATATCTCAAATTCAGGCTCAAAACACTCAAAAATTCGATATTTTTGGGTCCCAGAAGCGACTTGTACATGCCTACTCTTTGCTAGAATGTTTTCAAGATACAGACCCAAAATATGCTCAAAATCGATATATTAAGTGCAAAAAGTCGATATGTGCATGCATCGTTAGTACTCGTTTATATCTCAAATTCAGGCTCAAAATACCCGAAAATTCAATATTTTTGGGTCCCAGAAGCGATCTGTACATGCCTACTTCGTGTTAGAGTATTTTAAAAAAACAGGCCAAAAACATGCTGAAAATCGATATTTGAGGTGCCCAAAGTCAATATGTGTATGCATGTTCTGTATCCTTTTATATCCCAAATTCAGGCTCAAAATACCCAAAAATTCGATATTTTTGGGTCCCAGAAGCGATTTGTACATGTCTACTCAGTGCTAGAATGTTTTCAAAATATAGGCTTAAAACATGATAAAATTCGATATTTTAATTGTCCAAAGTCGATTTGTGCATACCTCTTTTGTACCCGTTTATATCCCAAATTCAGGCTCAAAACACAAAAAAATTTAATATTTTTGGGTCCCAGAAGCGATCTGTACATGCCTACTCAGTGATAAAATATTTTCAAAATATTGGCCAAAAACATACTAAAAATCGATATTTTGGGTGCCCAAAGTCTATAAGTGCATGCATCTTCTGTACCCGTTTATATCTCAAATTCAGGCTGAAAACACCTGAAAATTAGATATTTTTGTGTCCCAGAAGCGATATGTACATGCCTACTCCTTCTTAGAATGTTTTAAAGATACAGACCCAAAACATGCTCAAAATCGATATATTAGGTGCAAAAAGTCGATTTGTGCATGCATCATCAGTATCCGTTTATATCTCAAATTCAGTCTCAAAATACCAGAAAATTCAATGTTTTTGGGTCCCAGACGCAATCTGTATATGCCTATTCCGTGTTAGAGTATTTTCAAAATACAGGCCCAAAACATGCTAAAAATCGATATTTTGGGTGCCCAAAGTTGATATCTGCATGCATCTTCAGTACCCGTTTATATCTCAAATTCAGGCTAAAAACGACAGAAAATTCAATATTTTTGGGTCCCAGAAGCGATCTGTACATGCCTACTCAGTGCTAGAATGTTTTCACGATACAGACCCAAAATATGCTCAAAATCGATATTTTAGGTGCCCAAAGTCGATATGTGCATGCATCTTCTGTACCCGTTTATATCTCAAATTCAGGCTCAAAACACCCGAAAATTCGAGATTTTTGGGTCCCAGAAGCGATCTGTACATGCCTACTCCGTGTTAGAGTATTTTTAAAATACAGGCCCAAAACATGCTGATAATCGATATTTGAGGTGACCAAACTTAATATGTGTATGGATCTTCAGTACTCGTTTATATCTCAAATGCAGGCTCAAAACACCCGAAAATTCAAATTTTTTGGGTGACAGAAGCGATCTGTACATGCCTACTCCGTGTTTGAGTACTTTTTGAATTTCAGGCCCAAAACATGCTGAAAATCGATATTTTAGGTGCCCAAAGTGGATATGAGCATGCATCTTCTGTACCCGTTTATATCTCAAATTCAGACTCAAGACACCCGAAAATTCGATATTTTTTGGTCCCAAAAGCGATCTGTACATGCCTACTCTTTGCTAGAATGTTTTCAAGATACAGACCTAAAAAATGCTCAAAATCGATATTTTAGGTGCAAAAATTGGATATGTGCATGCATCTTCAGTACCCGTTTATATCTCAAATGAAGGCTCAAAATTTCCGAAAATTCGATGTTTTTGGGCCCCAGAAGCAATCTGTGCATGCCTATTCCGTGTTAAAGTATTTTCAAAATACAGGCCCAAAACATGCTGAAAATCGATATTTGTGGTGCCCAAAGTCAATATGTGTATGTATCTTCTGTACCCGTTTATATCCCAAATTCAGGTACAAAACACCCGAAAATTAGATATTTTTGAGTCCCATAAGCGATCTGTACATGCCTACTCTGTGTTAGAGTATTTTATAATACAGGCCCAAAACATGCTAAAGTCGATATTTTAGGTGCCCAAAGTCAAAATGTGCATGCATCATCTGTACCCGTTTATATCTCAAATTCAGGCTCAAAACACCAGAAAATTCGATATTTTTGGTTCCCAGAAGCGATCTGTACATGCCTACTCCTTGCTAGAATGTTTTCAAGATACAGACCCAAAACATGTCAAAATCGATATTTTAAGTGTAAAAAGTCGATATGTGCATGCATCTTCTGTACCCGTTTATATCTCAAATTCAGGCTCAAAACTCCGAAAATTCGATATTTTTGGGACCCTTAAGCAATCTGCACATGCCTACTCAGTGCTAGAATATTTTCAAATTATACGCCCAAAACATACTAAAAATCGATATTTTTGGTGCCAAAGTCGTTATGTGCATGCATCTTCTGTACCCGTTTATATCTCAAATTCAGGCTCAAAACACCCAAAAAATCGATATTTTTGTGTCCCAGAAGCGATCTGTACATCTCTACACCGTGTTAGAGTATCTTCAAAATACAGGCCCAAAACATGCTCAAAATCGATATTTTAGGTGCCCAAAGTCGATATGTGCATGCATCTTCTGTACTCGTTCATATCTCAAATTCAGGTTCAGAATACCCGAAAATTCGATTTATTTGGGTCCCAGAAGCGATCTGTACGTGTCTACTCAGTGTTAGAGTATTTTAAAGATACAGGCCCAAAACATCCTCAAAATCGATATTTTGGGTGCACAAAGTCGATATGTGCATGCATCTTCTGTACCCGTTTATATCTCAAATTCAAACTCAAAACACCCGAATATTCGATATTTTTGGGTCCCAAAAGCAATGTGTACATGCATACTCCGTGTTAGAGTATTTTCAAAATACAGCCCTAAAACATGCAGAAAATCGATATTTTTGCTGCCTAAAGTCAATATGTGTATGCATCTACTGTACCCGTCTATATCCCAAGTTCAGGTTCAAAACACTCGAAAATTCGATATTTTTGGGACCCAGAAGCGATTTGTACATGCCTACTCCTTGCTAGAATTTTTTCAAGATACAGACCCAAAACATGCTCAAAATCGATATTTTAGGTGCAAAAAGTCGATATGTGCATGCATCTTCTGTACCCGTTTATATCTCAAATTCAGGCTCAAAACACCCGAAAATTCAATATTTTTGGGTCCCTTAAGCGATCTGTACATGCATACTCAGTGCTAGAATGTTTTCAAAATATAGGCTCAAAACATGCTAAAAATCGATATTTTAGGTGTCCAAAGTCGATATGTGCATGCATCTTCTGTACCCGTTTATATCTCAAATTCAGGCTCAAAACACCCGAAAATTCGATATTTTTGGATCCCAAAAGCGATCTGTACATGTCTACTCCGTGTTAGAGTATTTTTATAATACAGGCCCAAAACATGCTAAAGTCGATATTTTAGGTGCCCAAAGTCAATATGTGCATGCATCATCTGTACACGTTTATATCTCAAATTCAGGCTCAAAACACCCGAAAATTCGATTTTTTTGGGTCCCAGAAGCGATCTGTACGTGCACACTCCGTGTTAGAGTGTTTTAAAAATACAGGCCCAAAACATGTTGAAAATCGATATTTTATGTGCCCAAAGTCAAAATGTGTATGCATCTTTTGTACACGTGTATATCCCTAATTCAGGTTCAAAAAACCAGAAAATTCGATTTTTTTGGGTCCCAGAAGCGATCTGTACTTGCCTACTCCTTGCTAGAATGTTTTCAAGAAACAGACCCATAACATGTTAAAAATCGATATTTTTGGTGCCAAAGTCGTTATGTGCATGCATCTTCTGTACCCGTTTATATCTCAAATTCAGGCTCAAAACACCCAAAAAATCGATATTTTTGTGTCCCAGAAGCGATCTGTACATCTGTACACCGTGTTAGAGTATCTTCAAAATACAGGCCCAAAACATGCTCAAAATCGATATTTTAGGTGCCCAAAGTCGATATGTGCATGCATCTTCTGTACTCGTTCATATCTCAAATTCAGGTTCAGAATACCCGAAAATTCGATTTATTTGGGTCCCAGAAGCGATCTGTACGTGTCTACTCAGTGTTAGAGTATTTTAAAGATACAGGCCCAAAACATCCTCAAAATCGATATTTTGGGTGCACAAAGTCGATATGTGCATGCATCTTCTGTACCCGTTTATATCTCAAATTCAAACTCAAAACACCCGAATATTCGATATTTTTGGGTCCCAAATGCAATGTGTACATGCATACTCCGTGTTAGAGTATTTTCAAAATACAGCCCTAAAACATGCAGAAAATCGATATTTTTGCTGCCTAAAGTCAATATGTGTATGCATCTACTGTACCCGTCTATATCCCAAGTTCAGGTTCAAAACACTCGAAAATTCGATATTTTTGGGACCCAGAAGCGATTTGTACATGCCTACTCCTTGCTAGAATTTTTTCAAGATACAGACCCAAAACATGCTCAAAATCGATATTTTAGGTGCAAAAAGTCGATATGTGCATGCATCTTCTGTACCCGTTTATATCTCAAATTCAGGCTCAAAACACCCGAAAATTCAATATTTTTGGGTCCCTTAAGCGATCTGTACATGCATACTCAGTGCTAGAATGTTTTCAAAATATAGGCTCAAAACATGCTAAAAATCGATATTTTAGGTGTCCAAAGTCGATATGTGCATGCATCTTCTGTACCCGTTTATATCTCAAATTCAGGCTCAAAACACCCGAAAATTCGATATTTTTGGATCCCAAAAGCGATCTGTACATGTCTACTCCGTGTTAGAGTATTTTTATAATACAGGCCCAAAACATGCTAAAGTCGATATTTTAGGTGCCCAAAGTCAATATGTGCATGCATCATCTGTACCCGTTTATATCTCAAATTCAGGCTCAAAACACCCGAAAATTCGATATTTTTGGTTCCCAGAAGCGATCTGTACATGCCTACTCCTTGCTAGAATGTTTTCAAGATACAGACCCAAAACATGTCAAAATCGATATTTTAAGTGTAAAAAGTCGATATGTGCATGCATCTTCTGTACCCGTTTATATCTCAAATTCAGGCTCAAAACTCCGAAAATTCGATATTTTTGGGACCCTTAAGCAATCTGCACATGCCTACTCAGTGCTAGAATATTTTCAAATTATACGCCCAAAACATACTAAAAATCTATATTTTTGGTGCCAAAGTCGTTATGTGCATGCATCTTCTGTACCCGTTTATATCTCAAATTCAGGCTCAAAACACCCAAAAAATCGATATTTTTGGGTCCCAGAAGCGATCTGTACATCTCTACACCGTGTTAGAGTATCTTCAAAATACAGGCCCAAAACATGCTCAAAATCGATATTTTAGGTGCCCAAAGTCGATATGTGCATGCATCTTCTGTACTCGTTCATATCTCAAATTCAGGTTCAGAATACCCGAAAATTCGATTTATTTGGGTCCCAGAAGCGATCTGTACGTGTCTACTCAGTGTTAGAGTATTTTAAAGATACAGGCCCAAAACATCCTCAAAATCGATATTTTGGGTGCACAAAGTCGATATGTGCATGCATCTTCTGTACCCGTTTATATCTCAAATTCAAACTCAAAACACCCGAATATTCGATATTTTTGGGTCCCAAAAGCAATGTGTACATGCATACTCCGTGTTAGAGTATTTTCAAAATACAGCCCTAAAACATGCAGAAAATCGATATTTTTGCTGCCTAAAGTCAATATGTGTATGCATCTACTGTACCCGTCTATATCCCAAGTTCAGGTTCAAAACACTCGAAAATTCGATATTTTTGGGACCCAGAAGCGATTTGTACATGCCTACTCCTTGCTAGAATTTTTTCAAGATACAGACCCAAAACATGCTCAAAATCGATATTTTAGGTGCAAAAAGTCGATATGTGCATGCATCTTCTGTACCCGTTTATATCTCAAATTCAGGCTCAAAACACCCGAAAATTCAATATTTTTGGGTCCCTTAAGCGATCTGTACATGCATACTCAGTGCTAGAATGTTTTCAAAATATAGGCTCAAAACATGCTAAAAATCGATATTTTAGGTGTCCAAAGTCGATATGTGCATGCATCTTCTGTACCCGTTTATATCTCAAATTCAGGCTCAAAACACCCGAAAATTCGATATTTTTGGATCCCAAAAGCGATCTGTACATGTCTACTCCGTGTTAGAGTATTTTTATAATACAGGCCCAAAACATGCTAAAGTCGATATTTTAGGTGCCCAAAGTCAATATGTGCATGCATCATCTGTACACGTTTATATCTCAAATTCAGGCTCAAAACACCCGAAAATTCGATTTTTTTGGGTCCCAGAAGCGATCTGTACGTGCACACTCCGTGTTAGAGTGTTTTAAAAATACAGGCCCAAAACATGTTGAAAATCGATATTTTATGTGCCCAAAGTCAAAATGTGTATGCATCTTTTGTACACGTGTATATCCCTAATTCAGGTTCAAAAAACCAGAAAATTCGATTTTTTTGGGTCCCAGAAGCGATCTGTACTTGCCTACTCCTTGCTAGAATGTTTTCAAGAAACAGACCCATAACATGTTAAAAATCGATATTTTTGGTGCCAAAGTCGTTATGTGCATGCATCTTCTGTACCCGTTTATATCTCAAATTCAGGCTCAAAACACCCAAAAAATCGATATTTTTGTGTCCCAGAAGCGATCTGTACATCTGTACACCGTGTTAGAGTATCTTCAAAATACAGGCCCAAAACATGCTCAAAATCGATATTTTAGGTGCCCAAAGTCGATATGTGCATGCATCTTCTGTACTCGTTTATATCTCAAATTCAGGTTCAGAATACCCGAAAATTCGATTTATTTGGGTCCCAGAAGCGATCTGTACGTGTCTACTCAGTGTTAGAGTATTTTAAAGATACAGGCCCAAAACATCCTCAAAATCGATATTTTGGGTGCACAAAGTCGATATGTGCATGCATCTTCTGTACCCGTTTATATCTCAAATTCAAACTCAAAACACCCGAATATTCGATATTTTTGGGTCCCAAATGCAATGTGTACATGCATACTCCGTGTTAGAGTATTTTCAAAATACAGCCCTAAAACATGCAGAAAATCGATATTTTTGCTGCCTAAAGTCAATATGTGTATGCATCTACTGTACCCGTCTATATCCCAAGTTCAGGTTCAAAACACTCGAAAATTCGATATTTTTGGGACCCAGAAGCGATTTGTACATGCCTACTCCTTGCTAGAATTTTTTCAAGATACAGACCCAAAACATGCTCAAAATCGATATTTTAGGTGCAAAAAGTCGATATGTGCATGCATCTTCTGTACCCGTTTATATCTCAAATTCAGGCTCAAAACACCCGAAAATTCAATATTTTTGGGTCCCTTAAGCGATCTGTACATGCATACTCAGTGCTAGAATGTTTTCAAAATATAGGCTCAAAACATGCTAAAAATCGATATTTTAGGTGTCCAAAGTCGATATGTGCATGCATCTTCTGTACCCGTTTATATCTCAAATTCAGGCTCAAAACACCCGAAAATTCGATATTTTTGGATCCCAAAAGCGATCTGTACATGTCTACTCCGTGTTAGAGTATTTTTATAATACAGGCCCAAAACATGCTAAAGTCGATATTTTAGGTGCCCAAAGTCAATATGTGCATGCATCATCTGTACACGTTTATATCTCAAATTCAGGCTCAAAACACCCGAAAATTCGATTTTTTTGGGTCCCAGAAGCGATCTGTACGTGCACACTCCGTGTTAGAGTGTTTTAAAAATACAGGCCCAAAACATGTTGAAAATCGATATTTTATGTGCCCAAAGTCAAAATGTGTATGCATCTTTTGTACACGTGTATATCCCTAATTCAGGTTCAAAAAACCAGAAAATTCGATTTTTTTGGGTCCCAGAAGCGATCTGTACTTGCCTACTCCTTGCTAGAATGTTTTCAAGAAACAGACCCATAACATGTTAAAAATCGATATTTTTGGTGCCAAAGTCGTTATGTGCATGCATCTTCTGTACCCGTTTATATCTCAAATTCAGGCTCAAAACACCCAAAAAATCGATATTTTTGTGTCCCAGAAGCGATCTGTACATCTGTACACCGTGTTAGAGTATCTTCAAAATACAGGCCCAAAACATGCTCAAAATCGATATTTTAGGTGCCCAAAGTCGATATGTGCATGCATCTTCTGTACTCGTTTATATCTCAAATTCAGGTTCAGAATACCCGAAAATTCGATTTATTTGGGTCCCAGAAGCGATCTGTACGTGTCTACTCAGTGTTAGAGTATTTTAAAGATACAGGCCCAAAACATCCTCAAAATCGATATTTTGGATGCACAAAGTCGATATGTGCATGCATCTTCTGTACCCGTTTATATCTCAAATTCAAACTCAAAACACCCGAATATTCGATATTTTTGGGTCCCAAATGCAATGTGTACATGCATACTCCGTGTTAGAGTATTTTCAAAATACAGCCCTAAAACATGCAGAAAATCGATATTTTTGCTGCCTAAAGTCAATATGTGTATGCATCTACTGTACCCGTCTATATCCCAAGTTCAGGTTCAAAACACTCAAAAATTCGATATTTTTGGGACCCAGAAGCGATTTGTACATGCCTACTCCTTGCTAGAATTTTTTCAAGATACAGACCCAAAACATGCTCAAAATCGATATTTTAGGTGCAAAAAGTCGATATGTGCATGCATCTTCTGTACCCGTTTATATCTCAAATTCAGGCTCAAAACACCCGAAAATTCAATATTTTTGGGTCCCTTAAGCGATCTGTACATGCATACTCAGTGCTAGAATGTTTTCAAAATATAGGCTCAAAACATGCTAAAAATCGATATTTTAGGTGTCCAAAGTCGATATGTGCATGCATCTTCTGTACCCGTTTATATCTCAAATTCAGGCTCAAAACACCCGAAAATTCGATATTTTTGGATCCCAAAAGCGATCTGTACATGTCTACTCCGTGTTAGAGTATTTTTATAATACAGGCCCAAAACATGCTAAAGTCGATATTTTAGGTGCCCAAAGTCAAAATGTGTATGCATCTTTTGTACACGTGTATATCCCTAATTCAGGTTCAAAAAACCAGAAAATTCGATTTTTTTGGGTCCCAGAAGCGATCTGTACTTGCCTACTCCTTGCTAGAATGTTTTCAAGAAACAGACCCATAACATGTTAAAAATCGATATTTTTGGTGCCAAAGTCGTTATGTGCATGCATCTTCTGTACCCGTTTATATCTCAAATTCAGGCTCAAAACACCCAAAAAATCGATATTTTTGTGTCCCAGAAGCGATCTGTACATCTCTACACCGTGTTAGAGTATCTTCAAAATACAGGCCCAAAACATGCTCAAAATCGATATTTTAGGTGCCCAAAGTCGATATGTGCATGCATCTTCTGTACTCGTTCATATCTCAAATTCAGGTTCAGAATACCCGAAAATTCGATTTATTTGGGTCCCAGAAGCGATCTGTACGTGTCTACTCAGTGTTAGAGTATTTTAAAGATACAGGCCCAAAACATCCTCAAAATCGATATTTTGGGTGCACAAAGTCGATATGTGCATGCATCTTCTGTACCCGTTTATATCTCAAATTCAAACTCAAAACACCCGAATATTCGATATTTTTGGGTCCCAAAAGCAATGTGTACATGCATACTCCGTGTTAGAGTATTTTCAAAATACAGCCCTAAAACATGCAGAAAATCGATATTTTTGCTGCCTAAAGTCAATATGTGTATGCATCTACTGTACCCGTCTATATCCCAAGTTCAGGTTCAAAACACTCGAAAATTCGATATTTTTGGGACCCAGAAGCGATTTGTACATGCCTACTCCTTGCTAGAATTTTTTCAAGATACAGACCCAAAACATGCTCAAAATCGATATTTTAGGTGCAAAAAGTCGATATGTGCATGCATCTTCTGTACCCGTTTATATCTCAAATTCAGGCTCAAAACACCCGAAAATTCAATATTTTTGGGTCCCTTAAGCGATCTGTACATGCATACTCAGTGCTAGAATGTTTTCAAAATATAGGCTCAAAACATGCTAAAAATCGATATTTTAGGTGTCCAAAGTCGATATGTGCATGCATCTTCTGTACCCGTTTATATCTCAAATTCAGGCTCAAAACACCCGAAAATTCGATATTTTTGGATCCCAAAAGCGATCTGTACCTGTCTACTCCGTGTTAGAGTATTTTTATAATACAGGCCCAAAACATGCTAAAGTCGATATTTTAGGTGCCCAAAGTCAAAATGTGTATGCATCTTTTGTACACGTGTATATCCCTAATTCAGGTTCAAAAAACCAGAAAATTCGATTTTTTTGGGTCCCAGAAGCGATCTGTACTTGCCTACTCCTTGCTAGAATGTTTTCAAGAAACAGACCCATAACATGTTAAAAATCGATATTTTTGGTGCCAAAGTCGTTATGTGCATGCATCTTCTGTACCCGTTTATATCTCAAATTCAGGCTCAAAACACCCAAAAAATCGATATTTTTGTGTCCCAGAAGCGATCTGTACATCTCTACACCGTGTTAGAGTATCTTCAAAATACAGGCCCAAAACATGCTCAAAATCGATATTTTAGGTGCCCAAAGTCGATATGTGCATGCATCTTCTGTACTCGTTCATATCTCAAATTCAGGTTCAGAATACCCGAAAATTCGATTTATTTGGGTCCCAGAAGCGATCTGTACGTGTCTACTCAGTGTTAGAGTATTTTAAAGATACAGGCCCAAAACATCCTCAAAATCGATATTTTGGGTGCACAAAGTCGATATGTGCATGCATCTTCTGTACCCGTTTATATCTCAAATTCAAACTCAAAACACCCGAATATTCGATATTTTTGGGTCCCAAAAGCAATGTGTACATGCATACTCCGTGTTAGAGTATTTTCAAAATACAGCCCTAAAACATGCAGAAAATCGATATTTTTGCTGCCTAAAGTCAATATGTGTATGCATCTACTGTACCCGTCTATATCCCAAGTTCAGGTTCAAAACACTCGAAAATTCGATATTTTTGGGACCCAGAAGCGATTTGTACATGCCTACTCCTTGCTAGAAATTTTTCAAGATACAGACCCAAAACATGCTCAAAATCGATATTTTAGGTGCAAAAAGTCGATATGTGCATGCATCTTCTGTACCCGTTTATATCTCAAATTCAGGCTCAAAACACCCGAAAATTCAATATTTTTGGGTCCCTTAAGCGATCTGTACATGCATACTCAGTGCTAGAATGTTTTCAAAATATAGGCTCAAAACATGCTAAAAATCGATATTTTAGGTGTCCAAAGTCGATATGTGCATGCATCTTCTGTACCCGTTTATATCTCAAATTCAGGCTCAAAACACCCGAAAATTCGATATTTTTGGATCCCAAAAGCGATCTGTACATGTCTACTCCGTGTTAGAGTATTTTTATAATACAGGCCCAAAACATGCTAAAGTCGATATTTTAGGTGCCCAAAGTCAATATGTGCATGCATCATCTGTACCCGTTTATATCTCAAATACAGGCTCAAAACACCCGAAAATTCGATTTTTTTGGGTCCCAGAAGCGAACTGTACGTGCACACTCCGTGTTAGAGTGTTTTAAAAATACAGGCCCAAAACATGTTGAAAATCGATATTTTATGTGCCCAAAGTCAAAATGTGTATGCATCTTTTGTACACGTGTATATCCCTAATTCAGGTTCAAAACACCAGAAAATTCGATTTTTTTGGGTCCCAGAAGCGATCTGTACTTGCCTACTCCTTGCTAGAATGTTTTCAAGAAACAGACCCATAACATGTTAAAAATCGATATTTTAAGTGCAAAAAGTCGATATGTGCATGCATCCTCTGTACCCGGTTATATCCCAAATTCTGGCTCAAAACCCCTGAAAGTTCCATATTTTTGGGTCCCAGAAGCGATCTGTACATCTCTACACCGTGTTAGAGTATCTTCAAGATACAGGCCCAAAACATGCTCAAAATCGATATTTTAAGTGCCCAAAGTCGATATGTGCATGCATCTTCTGTTCACGTTCATATCTCAAATTCAGGTTCAGAATACCCGAAAATTCGATTTATTTGGGTCCCAGAAGCGATCTGTATGTGTCTACTCAGTGTTAGAGTATTTTAAAGATACAGGCCCAAAACATCCTCAAAATCGATATTTTGGGTGCCCAAAGTCGATATGTGCATGCATCTTCTGTACCCGTTTATATCTCAAATTCATACTCAAAACACCCGAATATTCGATATTTTTGGGTCCCAAAAGCAATGTGTACATGCATACTCCGTGTTAGAGTATTTTCAAAATACAGCCCTAAAACATGCAGAAAATCGATATTTTTGCTGCCTAAAGTCAATATGTGTATGCATCTACTGTACCCGTCTATATCCCAAGTTCAGGTTCAAAACACTCGAAAATTCGATATTTTTGGGTCCCAGAAGCAATCTGTACAAGCCTACTTCTTGCTAGAATGTTTTCAAGATACAGACCCAAAACATGCTCGAAATCGATATTTTAGGTGCAAAAAGTCGAAATGTGCATGCATCTTCTGTACCCATTTATATCTCAAATTCAGGCTCAAAACACCCGAAAATTCGATATTTTTGGGTCCCCGAAGCGATCTGTACGTGCACACTCCGTGTTAGAGTATTTTCAAAATACAGGCCCAAAACATGCTCAAAATCGATATTTTAGGTGTCCAAAGTCGATATGTGCATGCATCTTCTGTACCCGTTTATATCTCAAATTCAGGCTCAAAACACCCGAAAATTCGATTTTTTTGGGTCCCAGAAGCGATCTGTACTTGCCTACTCCTTGCTAGAATGTTTTCAAGAAACAGACCCATAACATGTTAAAAATCGATATTTTAAGTGCAAAACGTCGATATGTGCATGCATCCTCTGTACCCGGTTATATCCCAAATTCTGGCTCAAAACCCCTGAAAGTTCCATATTTTTGGGTCCCAGAAGCGATCTGTACATGCCTACTCAGTGCTAGAATATTTTCAAATTATACCCCGGAAACATACTAAAAATCGATATTTTGGGTGCCAAAGTCGATATGTGCATGCATCTTCTGTACCCGTTTATATCTCAAATTCAGTCTCAAAACTCCGAAAATTCGATATTTTTGGGTCCCTTAAGCAATCTACACATGCCTACTCAGTGATAGAATGTTTTTAAAATACAGGCTTAAAACATGCTATAAATCGATATTTTAGGTGCCCAAAGTCGATATGTGCATGCATCTTCTGAACCCGTTTATATCTCAAATTCAGGCTCAAAACACCCAAAAAATCGATATTTTTGTGTCCCAGAAGCGATTTGTACATGCCTACTCCGTGTTAGAGTATTTTCAAAAATACAGGCCCAAAACATGCTCAAAATCGATATTTTAGGTGCCCAAAGTCGATATGTGCATGCATCTTCTGTATCCGTTTATATCTCAAATTCAGGCTCAAAATACCCAAAAATTCAATATTTTTGGGTCCCAAAAGCGATCTGTACATGCCTACTCCGTGTTAATGTATTTTCAAAATACAGGTCCAAAACATGCTGAAAATCTATATTTTAGGTGCCCAAAGTCAATATGTGTATGCATCTTTTGTACCCATCTATATCCTAAATTCAGGTTCAAAACACCAGAAAATTCGGTATTTTTGGGTCCCAGAAGCGATCTGTACATGCCTACTCCTTGCTAGAATTATTTCAAGATACAGACCCAAAACATGCTCAAAATCGATATTTTAGGTGCAAAAAGTCGATATGTGCATGCATCCTCTGTACCCGGTTATATCCCAAATTCTGGCTCAAAACCCCCGAAAATTCGATATTTTTGTGTCCCAGAAGCGATCTGTACATGTCTACACCGTGCTATAGTATTTTCAAAATACAGGCCCAAAACATGCTCAAAATCAATATTTTAGGTGCCCAAAGTCGATATGTGCGTGCATCTTCTGTACCCGTTCATATTTCAAATTCAGGCTCAGAACACCCTAAAATTCGATTTATTTGGGTTCCAGAAGCGATCTGTACGTGTCTTCTCAGTGTTGGAGTATTTTAAAAATACAGGCCCAAAACATGCTCAAAATCGATATTTTGGGTGCCCAAAGTCGATATGTGCATGCATCTTCTGTACCCGTTTATATCTCAAATTTAGACTCAAAACACCCGAATATTCGATATTTTTGTGTCCCAGAAGCGATCTGTACATGCCTACTCCGTGTTAGAGTATTTTCAAAATACAGGACCAAAACATGCTCAAAATCGATATTTTAGGTGCCCAAAGTCGATATGTGCATGCATCTTCTGTATCCGTTTATATCTCAAATTCAAGCTCAAAATACGTGAAAATTCAATATTTTTGGGCCCCAGAAGCGATCTGTACATGCCTACTCCGTGTTAATGTATTTTCAAAAAACAGGCCCAAAACATGCTCAAAATCGATATTTTAGGTGACCAAAGTCACTATGTGAATTTATCTTCTGTACCCGTCTATATCCCAAATTCTGGTTCAAAACACCAGAAAATTCGGAATTTTTGGGTCCTAGATGCGATCTGTACATGCCTACTCTTTGCTAGAATTTTTTCAAGATACCGACCCAAAACATGCTCAAAATCGATATTTTAGGTGCAAAAAGTCGATATGTGCATGCATCCTCTGTACCCGGTTATATCCCAAATTCTGGCTCAAAACCCCCGAAAATTCGATATTTTTGGGTCCCCGAAGCGATCTGTACATGCCTACTCCGTGTTAGAGTATTTTCAAAATACAGGCCCAAAACATGCTCAAAATCGATATTTTAGGTGCCCAAAGTCGATATGTGCATGCATCTTCTGTATCCGTTTATATCTCAAATTCAGGTTCAAAACACCAGAAAATTTGGTATGTTTGGGTCCCAGAAGCGATCTGTACATGCCTACTCCTTGCTAGAATTTTTTCAAGATACAGACCCAAAACATGCTCAAAATCGATATTTTAGGTGCAAAAAGTCGATATGTGCATGCATCCTCTGTACCCGGTTATATCCCAAATTCTGGCTCAAAACCCCCAAAAATTCGATATTTTTGTGTCCCAGAAGCGATCTGTACATGTCTACACCGTGCTATAGTATTTTCAAAATTCAGGCCCAAAACATGCTCAAAATCAATATTTTAGGTGCCCAAAGTCGATATGTGCGTGCATCTTCTGTACCCGTTCATATCTCAAATTCAGGCTCAGAACACCCTAAAATTCGATTTATTTGGGTTCCAGAAGCGATCTGTACGTGTCTAGTCAGTGTTGGAGTATTTTAAAAATACAGGCCCAAAACATGCTCAAAATCGATATTTTGGGTGCCCAAAGTCGATATGTGCATGCATCTTCTGTACCCGTTTATATCTCAAATTTAGACTCAAAACACCCGAATATTCGATATTTTTGTGTCCCCGAAGCGATCTGTACATGCCTACTCCGTGTTAGAGTATTTTCAAAATACAGGCCCAAAACATGCTCAAAATCGATATTTTATGTTCCCAAAGTCAAAATGTGTATGCATCTTCTGTACACGTGTATATCCCTAATTCAGGTTCAAAACAACCGAAAATTCGATTTTTTTGGGTCCCAGAAGCGATCTGTACATGCTTACTCCGTGTTAGAGTATTTTCAAATTACAGGCCCAAAACATATTAAAAATCGATATTTTAGGTGCCCAAAGTCGATATGTGCGTGCATCTTCTGTACCCGTTCATATCTCAAATTCAGGCTCAGAACACCCTAAAATTCGATTTATTTGGGTTCCAGAAGCGATCTGTACGTGTCTAGTCAGTGTTGGAGTATTTTAAAAATACAGCCCCAAAACATGCTCAAAATCGATATTTTGGGTGCCCAAAGTCGATATGTGCATGCATCTTCTGTACCCGTTTATATCTCAAATTTAGACTCAAAACACCCGAATATTCGATATTTTTGTGTCCCCGAAGCGATCTGTACATGCCTACTCCGTGTTAGAGTATTTTCAAAATACAGGCCCAAAACATGCTCAAAATCGATATTTTATGTGCCCAAAGTCAAAATGTGTATGCATCTTCTGTACACGTGTATATCAATAATTCAGGTTCAAAACAACCGAAAATTCGATTTTTTTGGGTCCCAGAAGCGATCTGTACATGCTTACTCCGTGTTAGAGTATTTTCAAAATACAGGCCCAAAACATATTAAAAATCGATATTTTAGGTGCCCAAAGTCGATATGTGCATGCATCTTCTGTATCCGTTTATATCTCAAATTCAGGCTCAAAACACCCTAAAATTCAATATTTTTGATCCCAAAAGCGATCTGTACATGCCTACTCCGTGTTAATGTATTTTCAAAATACAGGCCCAAAACATGCTGAAAATCTATATTTTAGGTGACTAAAGTCACTATGTGAATTTATCTTCTGTACCCGTCTATATAACAAATTCTGGTTCAAAACACCAGAAAATTCGGTATTTTTGGGTCCCAGAAGCGATCTGTACATGCCTACTCCTTGCTAGAATTTTTTCAAGATACAGACCCAAAAAATGCTCAAAATCGATATTTTAAGTGCAAAAAGTCGATATGTGCATGCATCCTCTGTACCCGGTTATATCCCAAATTCTGGCTCAAAACCCCCGAAAATTCGATATTTTTGTGTCCCAGAAGCGATCTGTACATGCCTACTCAGTGCTAGAATATTTTCAAATTATACGCCCAAAACATACTAAAA
Organism: Petrolisthes cinctipes; assembly: GCA_033782935.1. Taxonomy (NCBI): domain Eukaryota; kingdom Metazoa; phylum Arthropoda; class Malacostraca; order Decapoda; family Porcellanidae; genus Petrolisthes; species Petrolisthes cinctipes. Next base: position 64,161 of record JAWQEG010000095.1, read on the forward strand.
ATCGATATTTTGGGTGCCAAAGTCGATATGTGCATGCATCTTCTGAACCCGTTTATATCTCAAATTCAGGCTCAAAACACCCAAAAAATCGATATTTTTGTGTCCCAGAAGCAATCTGTACATGCCTACTCCTTGCTAGAATTTTTTCAAGATACCGACCCAAAACATGCTCAAAATCGATATTTTAGGTGTAAAAAGTCGATATGTGCATGCATCCTCTGTACCCGGTTATATCCCAAATTCTGGCTCAAAAACCCCGAAAATTCGATATTTTTGGGTCCCAGAAGCGATCTGTACATGTCTACTCCGTGTTAGAGTGTTTTTAAAATACAGGCCCAAAACATGCTGAAAATCGATATTTTATGTGCCTAAAGTCAAAATGTGTATGCATCTTCTGTACACGTGTATATCCCTAATTCAGGTTCAAAACACCAGAAAATTCGATTTTTTTGGGTCCCAGAAGCGATCTGTACATGCCTACTCCTTGCTAGAATGTTTTCAAGATACAGACCCAAAACATGTTAAAAATCGATATTTTAAGTACAAAAAGTCGATATGTGCATGCATCCCCTGTACCCAGTTATATCCCAAATTCTGGCTCAAAACCCCTGAAAGTTCGATATTTTTGGGTCCCAGAAGCGATCTGTACATGCCTACTCAGTGCTAGAATATTTTCAAATTAAACGCCGGAAACATACTAAAAATCGATATTTTGGGTGCCAAAGTCGATATGTGCATGCATCTTCTGTACCCGTTTATATCTCAAATTCAGTTTAAAAACACGGAAAATTCGATATTTTTGGGTCCCTTAAGCAAACTACACATGCCTACTCAGTGATAGAATGTTTTTAAAATACAGGCTTAAAACATGCTATAAATCGATATTTTAGATGTCCAAAGTCGATATGTGCATGCATCTTCTGAACCCGTTTATATCTTAAATTCAGGCTCAAAACAATCAAAAAATCGATATTTTTGTGTCCCAGAAGCGATCTGAACATGCCTACTCCGTGTTAGAGTATTTTCAAAATACAGGCCCAAAACATGCTGAAAATCTATATTTTAGGTGACCAAAGTCACTATGTGAATTATCTTCTGTACCCGTCTATATCCCAAATTCTGGTTCAAAACACCTGAAAATTCGGTATTTTTGGGTCCCAGAAGCGATCTGTACATGCCTACTCCTTGCTAGAATTTTTTCAAGATACAGACCCAAAAAATGCTCAAAATCGATATTTTAAGTGCAAAAAGTCGATATGTGCATGCATCCTCTGTACCCGGTTATATCCCAAATTCTGGCTCAAAACCCCCGAAAATTCGATATTTTTGGGTCCCAGAAGCGATCTGTACATGCCTACTCAGTGCTAGAATATTTTCAAATTATACGCCCAAAACATACTAAAAATCGATATTTTGGGTGCCAAAGTCGATATGTGCATGCATCTTCTGAACCCGTTTATATCTCAAATTCAGGCTCAAAACACCCAAAAAATCGATATTTTTGTGTCCCAGAAGCGATCTGTACATGCCTACTCCGTGTTAGAGTATTTTCATAATACAGGCCCAAAACATGCTCAAAATCGATATTTTAGGTGCCCAAAGTCGATATGTGTATGCATCTTCTGTATCCGTTTATATCTCAAATTCAGGCTCAAAACACCCGAAAATTCAATATTTTTGGGTCCCAGAAGCGATCTGTACATGCCTACTCCGTGTTAATGTATTTTCAAAATACAGGCCCAAAACATACTGAAAATCTATATTTTAGGTGACAAAAGTCACTATGTGAATTTATCTTTTGTTCCCGTCTATATCCCAAATTCTGGTTCAAAACACCAGATAATTCGGTATTTTTGGGTCCTAGATGCGATCTGTACATGCCTACTCCTTGCTAGAATTTTTTCAAGATACCGACCCAAAACATGCTCAAAATCGATATTTTAGGTGCAAAAAGTCGATATGTGCATGCATCCTCTGTACCCGGTTATATCCCAAATTCTGGCTCAAAAACCCCGAAAATTCGATATTTTTGGGTCCCAGAAGCAATATGTACATGTCTACTCCGTGTTATAGTGTTTTTAAAATACAGGCCCAAAACATGCTGAAAATCGATATTTTATGTGCCTAAAGTCAAAATGTGTATGCATCTTCTGTACACGTGTATATCCCTAATTCAGGTTCAAAACACCAGAAAATTCGATATTTTTGGGTCCCAGAAGCGATCTGTACATGCCTACTCCTTGCTAGAATGTTTTCAAGCTACAGACCCAAAACATGTTAAAAATCGATATTTTAAGTGCAAAAAGTCGATATGTGCATGCATCCTCTGTACCCAGTTATATCCCAAATTCTGGCTCAAAACCCCTGAAAGTTCGATATTTTTGGGTCCCAGAAGCGATCTGTACATGCCTACTCAGTGCTAGAATATTTTCAAATTATACGCCGGAAACATACTAAAAATCGATATTTTGGGTGCCAAAGTCGATATGTGCATGCATCTTCTGTACCCGTTTATATCTCAAATTCAGTTTAAAAACTCCGAAAATTCGATATTTTTGGGTCCCTTAAGCAATCTACAAATGCCTACTCAGTGATAGAATGTTTTTAAAATACAGGCTTAAAACATGCTATAAATCGATATTTTAGATGTCCAAAGTCGATATGTGCATGCATCTTCTGTACCCGTTTATATCTCAAATTTAGACTCAAAACACCCGAATATTCGATATTTTTGTGTCCCAGAAGCGATCTGTACATGCCTACTCCGTGTTAGAGTATTTTCAAAATACAGGCCCAAAAGATGCTCAAAATCGATATTTTATGTGCCCAAAGTCAAAATGTGTATGCATCTTCTGTACACGTGTATATCCCTAATTCAGGTTCAAAACAACCGAAAATTCGATTTTTTTGGGTCCCAGAAGCGATCTGTACATGCCTACTCCGTGCTAGAGTATTTTCAAAATACAGGCCCAAAACATATTAAAAATCGATGTTTTTGGTGCCCAAAGTCGATATGTGCATGCATCTTCTGTATCCGTTTATATCTCAAATTCAGGCTCAAAACACCCTAAAATTCAATATTTTTGATCCCAAAAGCGATCTGTACATGCCTACTCCGTGTTAATGTATTTTCAAAATACAGGCCCAAAACATGCTCAAAATCTATATTTTAGGTGCCCAAAGTCAATATGTGTATGCATCTTCTGTACCCGTCTACATCTCAAATTCAGGTTCAAAACACCAGAAAATTCGGTATTTTTGGGTCCCAGAAGCGATTTGTACATGCCTACTCCTTGCTAGAATTTTTTCAAGATACAGACCCAAAAAATGCTCAAAATCGATATTTTAAGTGCAAAAAATCGATATGTGCATGCATCCTCTGTACCCGGTTATATCCCAAATTCTGGCTCAAAACCCCCGAAAATTCGATATTTTTGGGTCCCAGAAGCGATCTGTACATGCCTACTCAGTGCTAGAATATTTTCAAATTATACGCCGAAAACATACTAAAAATCGATATTTTGGGTGCCAAAGTCGATATGTGCATGCATCTTCTGAACCCGTTTATATCTCAAATTCAGGCTCAAAACACTAAAAAAATCGATATTTTTGTGTCCCAGAAGCGATCTGTACATGCCTACTCCGTGTTAGAGTATTTTCATAATACAGGCCCAAAACATGCTCAAAATCGATATTTTAGGTGCCCAAAGTCGATATGTGCATGCATCTTCTGTATCCGTTTATATCTCAAATTCAGGCTCAAAACACCCGAAAATTCAATATTTTTGGGTCCCAGAAGCGATCTGTACATGCCTACTCTGTGTTAATGTATATTAAAAATACAGGCCCAAAACATGCTGAAAATCTATATTTTAGGTGACCAAAGTCACTATGTGAATTTATCTTCTGTACACGTCTATATCCCAAATTCTGGTTCAAAACACCAGAAAATTCGGAATTTTTTGTCCCAGAAGCGATCTGTACATGCCTACTCCTTGCTAGAATTTTTTCAAGATACAGATCCAAAAAATGCTCAAAATCGATATTTTAAGTGCAAAAAGTCGATATGTGCATGCATCATCTGTACACGGTTATATCCCAAATTCTGGCTCAAAACCCCCGAAAATTGGATATTTTTGGGTCCCAGAAGCGATCTGTACATGCCTACTCAGTGCTAGAATATTTTCAAATTATACGCCGAAAACATACTAAAAATCGATATTTTGGGTGCCAAAGTCGATATGTGCATGCATCTTCTGAACCCGTTTATATCTCAAATTCAGGCTCAAAACACCCAAAAAATCGATATTTTTGTGTCCCAGAAGCGATCTGTACATGCCTACTCCGTGTTAGAGTATTTTTATAATACAGGCCCAAAACATGCTCAAAATCGATATTTTAGGTGCCCAAAGTCGATATGTGCATGCATCTTCTGTATCCGTTTATATCTCAAATTCAGGCTCAAAACACCCGAAAATTTAATATTTTTGGGTCCCAGAAGCGATCTGTACATGCCTACTCCGTGTTAATGTATTTTCAAAATACAGGCCCAAAACATGCTGAAAATCGATATATAATGTGCCCAAAGTCAAAATGTGTATGCATCTTCTGTACACGTGTATATCCCTAATTCAGGTTCAAAACAACCGAAAATTCGATTTTTTTGGGTCCCAGAAGTGATCTGTACATGCCTACTCCTTGCTAGAATTTTTTCAAGATACAGACCCAAAAAATGCTCAAAATCGATATTTTAAGTGCAAAAAGTCGATATGTGCATGCATCCTCTGTACCCGGTTATATCTCAAATTCTGGCTCAAAACCCCAAAAAATTCGATATTTTTGGGTCCCAGAAGCGATCTGTACATGCCTACTCAGTGCTAGAATATTTTCAAATTATACGCCGAAAACATACTAAAAATCGATATTTTGGGTGCCAAAGTCGATATGTGCATGCATCTTCTGAACCCGTTTATATCTCAAATTCAGGCTCAAAACACCCAAAAAATCGAGATTTTTGTGTCCCAGAAGCGATCTGTACATGCCTACTCCGTGTTAGAGTATTTTCATAATACAGGCCCAAAACATTCTGAAAATCTATATTTTAGGTGCCCAAAGTCAATATGTGTATGCATCTTCTGTAGCCGTCTATATCCCAAATTCAGGTTCAAAACACCAGAAAATTTGGTATGTTTGGGTCCCAGAAGCGATGTGTACATGCCTACTCCTTGCTAGAATTTTTTCAAGATACAGACCCAAAACATGCTCAAAATCGATATTTTAGGTGCAAAAAGTCGATATGTGCATGCATCCTCTGTACCCGGTTATATCCCAAATTCTGGCTCAAAACCTCCCAAAATTCGATATTTTTGTGTCTCAGAAACGATCTGTACATGTCTACACCGTGCTGTAGTATTTTCAAAATACAGGCCCAAAACATGCTCAAAATCAATATTTTAGGTGCCCAAAGTCGATATGTGCGTGCATCTTCTGTACCCGTTCATATCTCAAATTCAGGCTCAGAACACCCTAAAATTCGATTTATTTGGGTTCCAGAAGCGATCTGTACGTGTCTAGTCAGTGTTGGAGTATTTTAAAAATACAGGCCCAAAACATGCTCAAAATCGATATTTTGGGTGCCCAAAGTCGATATGTGCATGCATCTTCTGTACCCGTTTATATTTCAAATTTAGACTCAAAACACCCGAATAATCGATATTTTTGTGTCCCAGAAGCGATCTGTACATGCCTACTCCGTGTTAGAGTATTTTCAAAATACAGGCCCAAAACATGCTCAAAATCGATATTTTATGTGCCCAAAGTCAAAATGTGTATGCATCTTCTGTACACGTGTATATCCCTAATTCAGGTTCAAAACAACCGAAAATTCGATTTTTTTGGGTCCCAGAAGCGATCTGTACATGCCTACTCCGTGTTAGAGTATTTTCAAAATACAGGCCCAAAACATATTAAAAATCGATATTTTAGGTGCCCAAAGTCGATATGTGCATGCATCTTCTGTATCCGTTTATATCTCAAATTCAGGCTCAAAACACCCTAAAATTCAATATTTTTGATCCCAAAAGCGATCTGTACATGCCTACTCCGTGTTAATGTATTTTCAAAATACAGGCCCAAAACATGCTCAAAATCTATATTTTAGGTGCCCAAAGTCAATATGTGTATGCATCTTCTGTACCCGTCTATATCCCAAATTCAGGTTCAAAACACCAGAAAATTCGGTATTTTTGGGTCCCTGAAGCGATCTGTACATGCCTACTCCTTGCTAGAATTTTTTCAAGATACAGAACCAAAAAATGCTCAAAATCGATATTTTAAGTGCAAAAAGTCGATATGTGCATGCATCCTCTGTACCCGGTTATATCCCAAATTCTGGCTCAAAACCCCCGAAAATTCGATATTTTTGGGTCCCAGAAGCGATCTGTACATGCCTAGTCAGTGCTAGAATATTTTCAAATTATACGCCGAAAACATACTAAAAATCGATATTTTGGGTGCCAAAGTCGATATGTGCATGCATCTTCTGAACCCGTTTATATCTCAAATTCAGGCTCAAAACACCCAAAAAATCGATATTTTTGTATCCCAGAAGCGATCTGTACATGCCTACTCCGTGTTAGAGTATTTTCATAATACAGGCCCAAAACATGCTCAAAATCGATATTTTAGGTGCCCAAAGTCGATATGTGCATGCATCTTCTGTATCCGTTTATATCTCAAATTCAGGCTCAAAACACCCGAAAATTCAATATTTTTGGGTCCCAGAAGCGATCTGTACATGCCTACTCCGTGTTAATGTATTTTCAAAATACAGGCCCAAAACATGCTTAAAATCTATATTTTAGGTGACCAAAGTCACTATGTGAATTTATCTTCTGTACCCGTCTATATCCCAAATTCTGGTTCAAAACACCAGAAAATTCGGTATTTTTGGGTCCCAGAAGCGATCTGTACATGCCTACTCCTTGCTAGAATTTTTTCAAGATACAGACCCAAAAAATGCTCAAAATCGATATTTTAAGTGCAAAAAGTCGATATGTGCATGCATCCTCTGTACCCGGTTATATCCCAAATTCTGGCTCAAAACCCCCGAAAATTCGATATTTTTGGGTCCCAGAAGCGATCTGTACATGCCTACTCAGTACTAGAATATTTTCAAATTATACGCCGAAAACATACTAAAAATCGATATTTTGGGTGCCAAAGTCGATATGTGCATGCATCTTTTGAACCCGTTTATATCTCAAATTCAGGCTCAAAACACCCAAAAAATCGATATTTTTGTGTCCCAGAAGCGATCTGTACATGCCTACTCCGTGTTAGAGTATTTTCATAATACAGGCCCAAAACATGCTCAAAATCGATATTTTAGGTGCCCAAAGTCAATATGTGTATGCATCTTCTGTAGCCGTCTATATCCCAAATTCAGGTTCAAAACACCAGAAAATTTGGTATGTTTGGGTCCCAGAAGCGATCTGTACATGCCTACTCCGTGTTAATGTATTTTCAAAATACAGGCCCAAAACATGCTGAAAATCTATATTTTAGGTGACCAAAGTCACTATGTGAATTTATCTTCTGTTCCCGTCTATATCCCAAATTCTGGTTCAAAACACCAGAAAATTCGGTATTTTTGGGTCCTAGATGCGATCTGTACATGCCTACTCCTTGCTAGAATTTTTTCAAGATACCGACCCAAAACATGCTCAAAATCGATATTTTAGGTGCAAAAAGTCGATATGTGCATGCATCCTCTGTACCCGGTTATATCCCAAATTCTGGCTCAAAAACCCCGAAAATTCGATATTTTTGGGTCCCAGAAGCGATCTGTACATGTCTACTCCGTGTTAGAGTGTTTTTAAAATACAGTCTCAAAACATGCTGAAAATCGATATTTTATGTGCCTAAAGTCAAAATGTGTATGCATCTTCTGTACACGTGTATATCCCTAATTCAGGTTCAAAACACCAGAAAATTCGATTTTTTTGGGTCCCAGAAGCGATCTGTACATGCCTACTCCTTGCTAGAATGTTTTCAAGATACAGACCCAAAACATGTTAAAAATCGATATTTTAAGTGCAAAAAGTCGATATGTGCATGCATCCTCTGTACCCAGTTATATCCCAAATTCTGGCTCAAAACCCCTGAAAGTTCGATATTTTTGGGTCCCAGAAGCGATCTGTACATGCCTACTCAGTGCTAGAATATTTTCAAATTATACGCCGGAAACATACTAAAAATCGATATTTTGGGTGCCAAAGTCGATATGTGCATTCATCTTCTGTACCCGTTTATATCTCAAATTCAGTTTAAAAACTCCGAAAATTCGATATTTTTGGGTCCCTTAAGCAAACTACACATGCCTACTCAGTGATAGAATGTTTTTAAAATACAGGCTTAAAACATGCTATAAATCGATATTTTAGATGTCCAAAGTCGATATGTGCATGCATCTTCTGAACCCGTTTATATCTTAAATTCAGGCTGAAAACACCCAAAAAATCGATATTTTTGTGTCCCAGAAGTGATCTGAACATGCCTACTCCGTGTTAGAGTATTTTCAAAATACAGGCCCAAAACATGCTCAAAATCGATATTTTAGGTGCCCAAAGTCGATATGTGCATGCATCTTCTGTATCCGTTTATATCTCAAATTCAGGCTCAAAACACCCAAAAATTCAATATTTATGGGTCCCAGAAGCGATCTGTACATGCCTACTCCGTGTTAATGTATTTTCAAAATACAGGTCCAAAACATGCTGAAAATCTATATTTTAGGTGCCTAAAGTCAATATGTGTATACATATTCTGTACCCGTCTATATCCCAAATTCAGGTTCAAACACCAGAAAATTCGGTATTTTTGGGTCCCAGAAGCGATCTGTACATGCTTACTCCTTGCTAGAATTTTTTCAAGATACAGACCCAAAAAATGCTCAAAATCGATATTTTAAGTGCAAAAAGTCGATATGTGCATGCATCCTCTGTACCCGGTTATATCCCAAATTCTGGCTCAAAACCCCCGAAAATTCGATATTTTAGGGTCCCAGAAGCGATCTGTACATGCCTACTCAGTGCTAGAATATTTTCAAATTATACGCCGAAAACATACTAAAAATCGATATTTTGGGTGCCAAAGTCGATATGTGCATGCTTCTTCTGAACCCGTTTATATCTCAAATTCAGGCTCAAAACACCCAAAAAATAGATATTTTTGTGTCCCAGAAGCGATCTGTACATGCCTACTCCGTGTTAGAGTATTTTCATAATACAGGCCCAAAACATGCTCAAAATCGATATTTTAGGTGCCCAAAGTCGATATGTGCATGCATCTTCTGAACCCGTTTATATCTCAAATTCAGGCTCAAAACACCCAAAAAATCGATATTTTTGTGTCCCAGAAGCGATCTGTACATGCCTACTCCGTGTTAGAGTATTTTCATAATACAGGCCCAAAACATGCTCAAAATCGATATTTTAGGTGCCCAAAGTCGATATGTGCATGCATCTTCTGTATCCGTTTATATCTCAAATTCAGGCTCAAAACACCCGAAAATTCAATATTTTTGGGTCCCAGAAGCGATCTGTACATGCCTACTCCTTGTTAATGTATTTTCAAAATACAGGCCAAAACATGCTGAAAATCTATATTTTAGGTGACCAAAGTCACTATGTGAATTTATCTTCTGTACCCGTCTATATCATAAATTCTGGTTCAAAACACCAGAAAATTCGGTATTTTTGGGTCCTAGATGCGATCTGTACATGCCTACTCCTTGCTAGAATTTTTTCAAGATACCGACCCAAAACATGCTCAAAATCGATATTTTAGGTGCAAAAAGTCGATATGTGCATGCATCCTCTGTACCCGGTTATATCCCAAATTCTGGCTCAAAACACAAGAAAATTCGATATTTTTGGGTCCCAGAAGCGATCTGTACATGTCTACTCCGTGTTAGAGTGTTTTTAAAATACAGGCCCAAAACATGCTGAAAATCGATATTTTATGTGCCTAAAGTCAAAATGTGTATGCATCTTCTGTACACGTGTATATCCCTAATTCAGGTTCAAAACACCAGAAAATTCGATTTTTTTGTGTCCCAGAAGCGATCTGAACATGCCTACTCCGTGTTAGAGTATTTTCAAAATACAGGCCCAAAACATGCTCAAAATAGATATTTTAGGTGCCCAAAGTCGATATGTGCATGCATCTTCTGTATCCGTTTATATCTCAAATTCAGGCTCAAAACACCCGAAAATTCAATATTTATGGGTCCCATAAGCGATCTGTACATGACTACTCCGTGTTAATGTATTTTCAAAATACAGGTCTAAAACATGCTGAAAATCTATATTTTAGGTGCCTAAAGTCAATATGTGTATACATCTTCTGTACCCGTCTATATCCCAAATTCAGGTTCAAAACACCAGAAAATTCTGTATTTTTGGGTCCCAGAAGCGATCTGTACATGCCTACTCCTTGCTAGAATTTTTTCAAGATACAGACCCAAAACACGCTCAAAATCGATATTTTAGGTGCAAAAAGTCGATATGTGCATGCATCCTCTGTACCCGGTTATATCCCAAATTCTGTCTCAAAACCCCCGAAAATTCGATATTTTTGGGTCCCAGAAGCGATCTGTACATGTCTACACCGTGCTATAGTATTTTCAAAATACAGGCCCAAAACATGCTCAAAATCGATATTTTAGGTGCCCAAAGTCGTTATGTGCATGCATCTTCTGTACCCGTTCATATCTCAAATTCAGGCTCAAAACGCCCAAAAAATCGATATTTTTGTGTCCTAGAAGCAATCTGTACATGTCTACACCGTGCTATAGTATTTTCAAAATACAGGCCCAAAACATGCTCAAAATCGATATTTTAGGTGCCCAAAGTCGTTATGTGCATGCATCTTCTGTACCCGTTCATATCTCAAATTGAGGCTCAGAACTCCCTAAAATTCGATTTATTTGGGTTCCAGAAGCGATTTGTACATGTCTACTCAGTGTTAGAGTATTTTAAAAATACAGGCCCAAAACATGCTCAAAATCGATATTTTGGGTGCCCAAAGTCGATATGTGCATGCATCTTCTGTACCCGTTTATATCTCAAATTCAGACTCAAAACACACGAATATTCAATATTTTTGGGTCCCAAAAGCAATGTGTACATGCATACTCCGTGGTAGAGTATTTTCAAAATGCAGGTCTATAACATGCTGAAAATCGATATTTTAGCTGCCCAAAGTCAATATGTGTATGTATCTTCTGTACCCGTCTATATCCCAAATTCAGGTTCAAAACACTCGAAAATTCGATATTTTTGGGTCCCAGAAGCAATCTGTACATGCCTACTTCTTGCTAGAATGTTTTCAAGATACAGACCCAAAACATGCTCAAAATCGATATTTTAAGTGCAAAAAGTCGAAATGTGCATGCATCTTCTGTACCCGTTTATATCTCAAATTCAGGCTCAAAACACCCGAAAAATCGATATTTTTGGGTCCCTTAAGCGATCTGTACATGCCTACTCCTTGCTAGAATTTTTTAAGATACAAACCCAAGACATGCTCAAAATCGATATTTTAGGTGCAAAAAGTCGATATGTGCATGCATCTTCTGTACCCGTTTATATCTCAAATTCAGGCTCAAAACACCAGAAAATTCCATATTTTTGGGTCCCTTAAGCGATCTGTACATGCATACTCAGTGCTAGAATGTTTTCAAAATATAGGCTCAAAACATGCTCAAAATCGATATTTTAGGTGTCCAAATTCGATATGTGCATGCATCTTCTGTACCCGTTTATATCTAAAATTCAGGCTCAAAACACCCGAAAATTCGATATTTTTGGGTCCCAAAAGCGATCTGTACATGTCTACTACAAGTTAGAGTATTTTTTAAATACAGGCCCAAAACATGCTAAAAATCGATATTTTATGTGCCCAAAGTCAATATGTGTATGCATCTTCTGTACACGTGTATATCCCTAATTCAAGTTCAAAACACCAGAAAATTCGATATTTTTGGGTCCCAAAAGCGATCTGTACATGCCTACTCCTTGCTAGAATGTTTTCAAGATACAGACCCAAAACATGCTCAAAATCGATATTTTAAGTGCAAAAAGTCGATATGTGCATGCATCTTCTGTACCCGTTTATATCTCAAATTCAGGCTCAAAACACCCAAAAAATCGATATTTTTGTGTCCCAGAAGCGATCTGTACATGTCTACACCGTGCTATAGTATTTTCAAAATACAGGCCCAAAACATGCTTGAAATCGATATTTTAGGTGCCCAAAGTCGATATGTGCATGCATTATCTGTACCCGTTCATATCTCAAATTCAGGCTCAGAACACCCTAAAATTCGATTTATTTGGGTTCCAGAAGCGATCTGTACGTGTCTACTCAGTGTTAGAGTACATTAAAAATACAGGCCCAAAACATGCTCAAAATCGATATTTTGGGTGCCCAAAGTCGATATGTGCATGCATCTTCTGTACCCGTTTATATCTCAATTTCAGACTCAAAACACCCGAATATTCAATATTATTGGGTCCCTAAAGCAATGTGTACATGCATACTCCGTGTTAGAGTATTTTCAAAATACAGGTCTATAACATGCTGAAAATCGATATTTTAGCTGCCCAAAGTCAATATGTGTATGTATCTTCTGTACCCGTCTATATCCCAAATTCAGGTTCAAAACACTCGAAAATTCGATATTTTTGGGTCCCAGAAGCAATCTGTACTTGCCTACTTCTTGCTAGAATGTTTTCAAGATACAGACCCAAAACATGCTCAAAATCGATATTTTAAGTGCAAAAAGTCGATATGTGCATGCATCTTCTGTACCCGTTTATATCTCAAATTCAGGCTCAAAACTCCGAAAATTCGATATTTTTGGGTCCCAGAAGCAATCTGCACATGCCTACTCAGTGCTAGAATGTTTTTAAAATACAGCCTTAAAACATGCTATAAATCGATATTTTAGGTGTGAAAAGTCGATATGTGCATGCATCTTCTGTACCCGTTTATATCTCAAATTCAGGCTCAAAACACCCAAAAAATCGATATTTTTGTGTCCCAGAAGCGATCTGTACATGCCTACTCCGTGTTAGAGTATTTTCAAAATACAGGCCCAAAACATGTTAAAAATCGATATTTTAGGTGCCCAAAGTCGATATGTGCATGCATCTTCTGTATCCGTTTAAATCTCAAATTCAGGCTCAAAACACCCGAAAATTCGATATTTTTGGGTCCCAAAAGCGATCTGTACATGCCTACTCCGTGTTAAAGTATTTTCAAAATACAGGCCCAAAACATGCTGAAAATCTATATTTTAGGTGCCCAAAGTCAATATGTGTATGCATCTTCTGTACCCGTCTATATCCCAAATTCAGGTTCAAAACACCAGAAAATTCGGTATTTTTGGGTCCCAGAAGCGATCTGTACATGCCTACTCCTTGCTAGAATTTTTTCAAGATACAGACCCAAAACATGCTCAAAATCGATATTTTAGGTGCAAAAAGTCGATATGTGCATGCATCCTCTGTACCCGGTTATATCCCAAATTCTGGCTCAAAACCCCCGAAAATTCGATATTTTTGGGTCCCAGAAGCGATCTGTACATGCCTACTCAGTGCTAGAATATTTTCAAATTATACGCCAAAAACATACTAAAAATCGATATTTTGGGTGCCAAAGTCGATATGTGCATGCATCTTCTGTACCCGTTTATATCTCAAATTCAGACTCAAAACACACGAATATTCAATATTTTTGGGTCCCAAAAGCAATGTGTACATGCATACTCCGTGGTAGAGTATTTTCAAAATGCAGGTCTATAACATGCTGAAAATCGATATTTTAGCTGCCCAAAGTCAATATGTGTATGTATCTTCTGTACCCGTCTATATCCCAAATTCAGGCTCAAAACACCCGAAAAATCGATATTTTTGGGTATCTTAAGCGATCTGTACATGCCTACTCCTTGCTAGAATTTTTTAAGATACAAACCCAAGACATGCTCAAAATCGTTATTTTAGGTGCAAAAAGTAGATATGTGCATGCATCTTCTGTAACCGTTTATATCTCAAATTCAGGCTCAAAACACCAGAAAATTCCATATTTTTGGGTCCCTTAAGCGATCTGTACATGCATACTCAGTGCTAGAATGTTTTGAAAATATAGGCTCAAAACATGCTAAAAATCGATATTTTAGGTGTCCAAATTCGATATGTGCATGCATCTTCTGTACCCGTTTATATCTAAAATTCAGGCTCAAAACACCCGAAAATTCGATATTTTTGGGTCCCAAAAGCGATCTGTACATGTCTACTACAAGTTAGAGTATTTTTTAAATACAGGCCCAAAACATGCTAAAAATCGATATTTTATGTGCCCAAAGTCAATATGTGTATGCATCTTCTGTACACGTGTATATCCCTAATTCAAGTTCAAAACACCAGAAAATTCGATATTTTTGGGTCCCAAAAGCGATCTGTACATGCCTACTCCTTGCTAGAATGTTTTCAAGATACAGACCCAAAACATGCTCAAAATCGATATTTTAAGTGCAAAAAGTTGATATGTGCATGCATCTTCTGTACCCGTTTATATCTCAAATTCAGGCTCAAAACACCCAAAAAATCGATATTTTTGTGTCCCAGAAGCGATCTGTACATGTCTACACCGTGCTATAGTATTTTCAAAATACAGGCCCAAAACATGCTTGAAATCGATATTTTAGGTGCCCAAAGTCGATATGTGCATGCATTTTCTGTACCTGTTCATATCTCAAATTCAGGCTCAGAACACCCTAAAATTCGATTTATTTGGGTTCCAGAAACGACCTGTACGTGTCTACTCAGTGTTAGAGTACTTTAAAAATACAGGCCCAAAACATGCTCAAAATCGATATTTTGGGTGCCCAAAGTCGATATGTGCATGCATCTTCTGTACCCGTTTATATCTCAATTTCAGACTCAAAACACCCGAATATTCAATATTATTGGGTCCCAAAAGCAATGTGTACATGCCTACTCCGTGTTAGAGTATTTTCAAAATACAGGCCCAAAACATGTTAAAAATCGATATTTTAGGTGCCCAAAGTCGATATGTGCATGCATCTTCTGTATCCGTTTATATCTCAAATTCAGGCTCAAAACACCCGAAAATTCGATATTTTTGGGTCCCAAAAGCGATCTGTACATGCCTACTCCGTGTTAAAGTATTTTCAAAATACAGGCCCAAAACATGCTGAAAATCTATATTTTAGGTGCCCAAAGTCAATATGTGTATGCATCTTCTGTACCCGTCTATATCCCAAATTCAGGTTCAAAACACCAGAAAATTCGGTATTTTTGGGTCCCAGAAGCGATCTGTACATGCCTACTCCTTGCTAGAATTTTTTCAAGATACAGACCCAAAACATGCTCAAAATCGATATTTTAGGTGCAAAAAGTCGATATGTGCATGCATCCTCTGTACCCGGTTATATCCCAAATTCTGGCTCAAAACCCCCGAAAATTCGATATTTTTGGGTCCCAGAAGCGATCTGTACATGCCTACTCAGTGCTAGAATATTTTCAAATTATACGCCAAAAACATACTAAAAATCGATATTTTGGGTGCCAAAGTCGATATGTGCATGCATCTTCTGTACCCGTTTATATCTCAAATTCAGGCTCAAAACACCCAAAAAATCGATATTTTTGTGTCCCAGAAGCGATCTGTACATGTCTACACCGTGCTATAGTATTTTCAAAATACACGCCCAAAACATGCTTAAAATCGATATTTTAGGTGCCCAAAGTCGATATGTGCATGCATCTTCTGTACCCGTTCATATCTCAAATTGAGGCTCAGAACACCCTAAAATTCGATTTATTTGGGTTCCAGAAGCGATTTGTACGTGTCTACTCAGTGTTAGAGTATTTTAAAAATACAGGCCCAAAACATGCTCAAAATCGATATTTTGGGTGCCCAAAGTCGATATGTGCATGCATCTTCTGTACCCGTTTATATCTCAAATTCAGACTCAAAACACACGAATATTCAATATTTTTGGGTCCCAAAAGCAATGTGTACATGCATACTCCGTGTTAGAGTATTTTCAAAATGCAGGTCTATAAAATGCTGAATATCGATATTTTAGCTGCCCAAAGTCAATATGTGTATGTATCTTCTGTACCCGTCTATATCCCAAATTCAGGTTCAAAACACTCGAAAATTCGATATTTTTGGGTCCCAGTAGCAATCTGTACATGCCTACTTCTTGCTAGAATGTTTTCAAGATACAGACCCAAAACATGCTCAAAATCGATATTTTAGGTGCAAAAAGTCGAAATGTGGATGCATCTTCTGTACCCGTTTATATCTCAAATTCAGGCTCAAAACACCCGAAAAATCGATATTTTTGGGTCCCCGAAGCGATCTGTTCATGCCTACTCCGTGTTAGAGTATTTTCAAAATACAGGCCTAAAACATGCTCAAAATCGATATTTAGGTGCATGCATCTTCTGTATCCGTCTATATCCCTTATTCAGGTTCAAAACACCCGAAAATTCGATATTTTCGGGTCCCAGAAGCTATCTGTACATGCCTACTCCTTGCTAGAATTTTTTAAGATACAAACCCAAGACATGCTCAAAATCGATATTTTAGGTGCAAAAAGTCGATATGTGCATGCATCTTCTTATATCTCAAATTCAGGCTCAAAACACCAGAAAATTCCATATTTTTGGGTCCCTTAAGCGATCTGTACATGCATACTCAGTGCTAGAATGTTTTCAAAATATAGGCTCAAAAAATGCTAAAAATCGATATTTTAGGTGTCCAAATTCGATATGTGCATGCATCTTCACTACCCGTTTATATCTAAAATTCAGGCTCAAAACACCCGAAAATTCGATATTTTTGGGTCCCAAAAGCGATCTGTACATGTCTACTACAAGTTAGAGTATTTTTTAAATACAGGCCCAAAACATGCTAAAAATCGATATTTTATGTGCCCAAAGTCAATATGTGTATGCATCTTCTGTACACGTGTATATCCCTAATTACAGTTCAAAACACCAGAAAATTCGATATTTTTGGGTCCCAAAAGCGATCTGTACATGCCTACTCCTTGCTAGAATGTTTTCAAGATACAGACCCAAAACATGCTCAAAATCGATATTTTAAGTGCAAAAAGTCGATATGTGCATTCATCTTCTGTACCCGTTTATATCTCAAATTCAGGCTCAAAACTCCGAAAATTCGATATTTTTGGGTCCCAGAAGCAATCTGCACATGCCTACTCAGTGCTAGAATGTTTTTAAAATACAGCCTTAAAACATGCTATAAATCGATATATAAGGTGTCCAAAGTCGGTATGTGCATGCATCTTCTGTACCCGTTTATATCTCAAGTTCAGGCTCAAAACACCCAAAAAATCGATATTTTTGTGTCCCAGAAGCGATCTGTACATGCCTACTCCGTGTTAGAGTATTTTCAAAATACAGGCCCAAAACATGTTAAAAATCGATATGTTAGGTGCCCAAAGTCGATATGTACATGCATCTTCTGTACCAGTTCATATCTCAAATTCAGGCTCAGAACACCCTAAAATTCGATTTATTTGGGTTCCAGAAGCGATCTGTACGTGTCTACTCAGTGTTAGAGTATTCTTAAAAATACAGGCCCAAAACATGCTTAAAATCGATTTTTTGGGTGCCCAAAGTCGAAATGTTAATGCATCTTCTGTACCCGTTTATATCTCAAATTCAGACTCAAAACACCCGAATATTCGATATTTTTGGGCCCCAAAAACAATGTGTACATGCATACTCCGTGTTAGAGTATTTTCAAAGTACAGGCTTAAAACATGCTAAAAATCGATATTTTAGCTGCCCAAAGTCAATATGTGTATGCATCTTCTGTACCCGTCTATATCCCAAATTCAGGTTCAAAACACTCGAAAATTCTATATTTTTGGGTCCTAGAAGCGATCTGTACATGCCTACTCCGTGTTAATGTATTTTCAAAATACAGGCCCAAAACATGCTGAAAATCTATATATTAGGTGCCCAAAGTCAATATGTGTATGCATCTTCTGTACCCGTCTATATCCCAAATTCAGGTTCAAAACACCAGAAAATTCGGTAATTTTGGGTCCCAGAAGCGATCTGTACATGCCTACTCAGTGCTAGAATATTTTCAAATTATACGCCGAAAACATACTAAAAATCGATATTTTGGGTGCCAAAGTCGATATGTGCATGCACCTTCTGTACCCGTTTATATCTCAAATTCAGGCTCAAAACACCCAACAAATCGATATTTTTGTGTCCCAGAAGCGATCTGTACATGTCTACACCTTGCTATAGTATTTTCAAAATACAGGCCCAAAACATGCTCAAAATCAATATTTTAGGTGCCCAAAGTCGATATGTGCATGCATCTTCTGTACCCGTTCATATCTCAAATTCAGGCTCAGAACACCCTAAAATTCGATTTATTTGGGTTCCAGAAGCGATCTGTACGTGTCTACTCAGTGTTAGAGTATTTTAAAAATACAGGCCCAAAACATGCTCAAAATCGATATTTTGGGTGCCCAAAGTCGATATGTGCATGCATCTTCTCTACCCGTTTATATCTCAAATTCAGACTCAAAACACCCGCATATTCAATATTTTTGGGTCCCAAAAGCAATGTGTACATGCATAGTCCGTGTTAGAGTATTTTCAAAATACAGGTCTATAACATGCTGAAAATCGATATTTTAGCTGCCCAAAGTCAATATGTGTATGCATCTTCTGTACCCGTCTATATCCCAAATTCAGGTTCAAAACACTCGAAAATTCGGTATTTTTGGGTCCCAGAAACGATCTGTACATGCCTACTCCTTGCTAGAATTTTTTCAAGATACAGACCCAAAACACGCTCAAAATCGATATTTTAAGTGCAAAAAGTCGATATGTGCATGCATCTTCTGTACCCGGTTATATCCCAAATTCTGGCTCAAAACACCCAAAAAATCGATATTTTTGTGTCCCAGAAGCGATCTGTACATGCCTACTCCGTGTTAGAGTATATTCATAATACAGGCCCAAAACATGCTCAAAATCGATATTTTAGGTGCCCAAAGTCGATATGTGCATGCATCTTCTGTATCCGTTTATATCTCAAATTCGGGCTCAGAACACCCGAAAATTCAATATTTTTGGGTCCCAGAAGCGATCTGTACATGCCTACTCCGTGTTAATGTATTTTTAAAATACAGGCCCAAAACATGCTTAAAATCGATTTTTTGGGTGAACAAAAGTCGATATGTGCATGCATCTTCTGTACCCGTTTATATCTCAAATTCAGACTCAAAACACCCGAATATTCGATATTTTTGGGCCCCAAAAACAATGTGTATATGCATACTCCGTGTTAGAGTATTTTCAAAGTACAGGCTTAAAACATGCTAAAAATCGATATTTTAGCTGCCCAAAGTCAATATGTGTATGCATCTTCTGTACCCGTCTATATCCCAAATTTAGGTTCAAAACACTCGAAAATTCTATATTTTTGGGTCCTAGAAGCGATCTGTACATGCCTACTCCGTGTTAATGTATTTTCAAAATACAGGCCCAAAACATGCTGAAAATCTATATATTAGGTGCCCAAAGTCAATATGTGTATGCATCTTCTGTACCCGTCTATATCCCAAATTCAGGTTCAAAACACCAGAAAATTCGGTAATTTTGGGTCCCAGAAGCGATCTGTACATGCCTACTCAGTGCTAGAATATTTTCAAATTATACACCGAAAACATACTAAAAATCGATATTTTGGGTGCCAAAGTCGATATGTGCATGCATCTTCTGTACCCGTTTATATCTCAAATTCAGGCTCAAAACACCCAACAAATCGATATTTTTGTGTCCCAAAAGCGATCTGTACATGTCTACTCTGAGTTAGAGTATTTTCAAAATACAGGCCCAAAACATGCTAAAAATCGATATTTTAGGTGCCCAAAGTCGATATCTGCATGCATCTTCTGTACCGGTTTATATCTCAAATTCAGGCTCAAAACACCCGAAAATTCAATATTTTTGGGTCCCAGAAGCGATCTGTACGTGTATACTCCGTGTTAGAGTATTTTTAAAATACAGGCCCAAAACATGGTGAAAATCGATATTTTATGTGCCCAAAGTCAATATGTGTGCATATGCATCTTCTGTACACGTGTATATCCTAATTAAAGTTCAAAACACAAGAAAATTCGATATTTTTGGTTCCCAGAAGCGATCTGTACATGCCTACTCCTTGCTAGAATGTTTTCAAGATACAGACCCAAAACATGCTCAAAATCGATATTATAAGTGCAAAAAGTCGATATGTGCATGCATCTTCTGGACCCGTTTATATCTCAAATTCAGGCTCAAAACTCCGAAAATTCGATATTTTTGGGTCCCAGAAGCAATCTCCACATGCCTACTCAGTGCTAGAATATTTTAAAAATACAGGCTAAAAACATGCTATAAATCGATATTTTAGGTGTCCAAAGTCAATATGTGCATGCATCTTCTGTACCCGTTTATATCTCAAATTCAGGCTCAAAACACCCGAAAATTCGATATTTTTGGGTCCCAAAAGCGATCTGTACATGTCTACTCCGTGTTGGAGTATTTTTAAAATACAGGCCCAAAACATGCTAAAAATCGAAATTTTAGGTGCCCAAAGTCGATATGTGCATTCATCATCTGTACCCGTTTATATCTCAAATTCAGGCTCAAAACACCCAAAAAATCGATATTTTTGTGTCCCAGAAGCAATCTGTACATTCCTACTCCGTGTTAGAATATTTTCAAAATACAGGCCCAAAACATGTTAAAAATCGATATTTTAGGTGCAAAAAGTCGATATGCGCATGCATCTTCTGTACCCGTTTATATCCCAAATTCAGGCTCAAAACACCAAAAAATTCGGTATTTTTGGGTCCCAGAATCGATCTGTACATGCCTACTCAGTGCTAGAATATTTTCAAATTATACGCCGAAAACATACTAAAAATCGATATTTTGGGTGCCAAAGTCGATATGTGCATGCATCTTCTGTACCCGTTTATATCTCAAATTCAGGCTCAAAACACCCAACAAATCGATATTTTTGTGTCCCAAAAGCGATCTGTACATGTCTACTCCGAGTTAGAGTGTTTTTAAAATACAGGCCCAAAACATGCTGAAAATCGATATTTTATGTGCCCAAAGTCAATATGTGTATGCATCTTCTGTACACGTGTATATCCCTAATTCAAGTTCAAAACACCAGAAAATTCGATATTTTTGGGTCCCAAAATCGATCTGTACATGCCTACTCCTTGCTAGAATGTTTTGAAGATACAGACCCAAAACATGCTCAAAATCGATATTTTAAGTGCAAAAAGTCGATATGTGCATGCATCTTCTGTACCCGTTTATATCTCAAATTCAGGCTCAGAACACCCTAAAATTCAATATTTTTGGGTTCCAGAAGCGATCTGTACGTGTCTACTCAGTGTTAGAGTATTTTAAAAATACAGGCCCAAAACATGCTCAAAATCGATATTTTGGGTGCCCAAAGTCGATATGTGCATGCATCTTCTGTACCCGTTTATATCTCAAATTCAGACTCAAAACACCCGAATATTCAATATTTTTGTGTCCCAAAAGCAATGTGTACATGCATAGTCCGTGTTAGAGTATTTTCAAAATACAGGTCTATCACATGCTGAAAATCGATATTTTAGCTGCCCAAAGTCAATATGTGCATGCATCCTCTGTACCCGTTTATATCTCAAATTCAGGCTCAAAACACCCGAAAATTCGATATTTTTGGGTCCCAAAAGCGATCTGTAAATGTCTACTCCGTGTTAGAGTATTTTTGAAATACAGACCCAAAACATGCTAAAAATCGATATTTTAGGTGCCCAAAGTCGATATGTGCATGAATCTTCTGTACCCGTTTATATCTCAAATTCAGGCTCAAAACACCCGAAAATTCCATATTTTTGGGTCCCAGAAGCGATCTGTACGTGCATACTCCGTGTTAGAGTGTTTTTAAAATACAGGCTCAAAACATGCTGAAAATCGATATTTTATGTGCCCAAAGTCAATATGTTTAAGCATCTTCTGTACACGTGTATATCCCTAATTCAAGTTCAAAACACCCGAAAATTCGATATTTTTGGGTCCCAAAAGCGATCTGTACATGCCTACTCCTTGCTAGAATGTTTTCAAGATACAGACCAAAAACATGCTCAAAATCGATATTTTAAGTGCAAAAAGTCGATATGTGCATGCATCTTCTGTACCCGTTAATATCTCAAATTCAGGCTCAAAACTCCAAAAATTCGATTTTTTTGGGTCCCTTAAGCAATCTGCACATGCCTACTCAGTGCTAGAATGTTTTTAAAATACAGGCTTAAAACATGCTATAAATCGATATTTTAGGTGTCCAAAGTCGATATGTGCATGCATCTTCTGTACCCGTTTATATCTCAAATTCAGACTCAAAACACCCGAATATTCGATATTTTTTGGCCCCAAAAACAATGTGTACATGCATACTCCGTGTTAGAGTTTTTTCAAAGTACAGGCCTAAAACATGCTAAAAATCTATATTTTAGCTGCCCAAAGTCAATATGTGTATGCATCTTCTGTACGTGTCTATATCCCAAATTCAGTTTCAAAACACTCGAAAATTCTATATTTTTGGGTCCTAGAAGCGATCTGTACATGCCTACTCCGTGTTAATGTATTTTCAAAATACAAGCCCAAAACATGCTCAAAATCTATATTTTAGGTGACCAAAGTCAATATGTGTATGCATCTTCTGTACCCGTCTATATCCCAAATTCAGGTTCAAAACACCAGAAAATTCGGTATTTTTGGGTCCCAAAAGCGATATGTACATGCCTACTCCTTGCTAGAATTTTTTCAAGATACAGACCCAAAACATGCTCAAAATCGATATTTTAGGTGCAAAAAGTCGATATGTGCATGCATCCTCTGTACCCAGTTATATCCCAAATCCAGGCTCAAAACCCCCGAAAATTCCATATTTTTTGGTCCCAGAAGCGATCTGTACATGCCTACTCAGTGCTAGAATATTTTCAAATTATACGCCCAAAACATACTAAAAATCGATATTTTGGGTGCCAAAGTCGATATGTGCATGCATCTTCTGTTCCAGTTCATATCTCAAATTCAGGCTCAGAACACCCTAAATTCGATTTATTTGGGTTCCAGAAGCGATCTATACGTGTCTACTCAGTGTTAGAGTATTTTAAAAATACAGGCCCAAAACATGCTCAAAATCGATATTTTGTGAGCCCAAAGTCGATATGTGCATGCATCTTCTGTACCCGTTTATATCTCAAATTCAGACTCAAAACACCCGAATATTCGATATTTTTTGGCCCCAAAAACAATGTGTACATGCATACTCCGTGTTAGAGTTTTTTCAAAGTACAGGCCTAAAACATGCTAAAAATCGATATTTTAGCTGCCCAAAGTCAATATGTGTATGCATCTTCAGTACCTGTCTATATCCCAAATTCTGTTTCAAAACACTCGAAAATTCTATATTTTTGGGTCCTAGAAGCGATCTGTACATGTCTACTCCGTGTTAATGTATTTTCAAAATACAGGCTCAAAACATGCTGAAAATCTATATATTAGGTGCCCAAAGTCAATATGTGTATTCATCTTCTGTACCCGTCTATATCCCAAATTCAGGTTCAAAACACCAGAAAATTCGGTATTTTTGGGTCCCAGAAGCGATCTGTACATGCCTACTCAGTGCTAGAATATTTTCTAATTATACTCCAAAAACATACTAAAAATCGATATTTTATGTGCCCAAAGTCAATATGTGTATGCATCTTCTGTGCACGTGTATATCCCTAATTCAAGTTCAAAACACCAGAAAATTCGATATTTTTGGGTCCCAAAAGCGATCTGTACATGCCTACTCCTTGCTAGAAAGTTTTCATGATACAGACCCAAAACATGCTCAAAATCGATATTTTAAGTGCAAAAAGTCGATATGTGCATGCATCTTCTGTACCCTTTTATATCTCAAATTCAGGCTCAAAACTCCGAAAATTCGATATTTTTGGGTCCCAGAAGCAATCTCCACATGCCTACTCAGTGCTAGAATGTTTTTAAAATACACGCTAAAAACATGCTATAAATCGATATTTTAGGTGTCCAAAGTCAATATGTGCATGCATCTTCTGTACCCGTTTATATCTCAAATTCAGGCTCAAAACACCCGAAAATTCGATATTTTTGGGTCCCAAAAGCGATCTGTACATGTCTACTCCGTGTTAGAGTATTTTTAAAATACAGGCCCAAAACATGCTAAAAATCGATATTTTAGGTGCAAAAAGTCGATATGTGCATTCATCATCTGTACCCGTTTATATCTCAAATTCAGGCTCAAAACACCCAAAAAATCGATATTTTTGTGTCCCAGAAGCGATCTGTACATGCCTACTCCGTGTTAGAATATTTTCAAAATACAGGCCCAAAACATGTTAAAAATCGATATTTTAGGTGTAAAAAGTCGATATGTGCATGCATCTTCTGTACCCGTTTATATCTCAAATTCAGGCTCAAAACACCCAAAAAATCGATATTTTTGAGTCCCAGAAGCGATCTGTACATGTCTACACCGTGCTATAGTATTTTCAAAATACAGGCCCAAAACATGCTCAAAATCGATATTTTAGGTGCCCAAAGTCGATATGTGCATGCATCTTCTGTACCCGTTCATATCTCAAATTCAGGCTCAGAACACCCTAAAATTCGATTTATTTTGGTTACAGAAGCTATCTGTACGTGTCTACTCAGTGTTAGAGTATTTTAAAAATACAGGCCCAAAACATGCTCAAAATCGATATTTTGGGTGCCCAAAGTCGATATGTGCATGCATCTTCTATACCCGTTTATATCTCAAATTCAGACTCAAAACACCCAAATATTCAATATTTTTGGGTCCCAAAAGCAATGTGTACATGCATAGTCCGTGTTAGAGTATTTTTAAAATACAGGTCTATAACATGCTGAAAATCGATATTTTAGCTGCCTAAAGTCAATATGAGTATGTATCTTCTGTACCCGTCTATATCCCAAATTCAGGTTCAAAACACTCGAAAATTCGATATTTTTGGGTCCCAGAAGCAATCTGTACATGCATACTTCTTGCTAGAATGTTTTCAAGATACAGACCCAAAACATGCTCAAAATCGATATTTTAGGTGCAAAAAGTCGAAATGTGCATGAATCTTCTGTACCCGTTTATATCTCAAATTCAGGCTCAAAACACCCGAAAATTCGATATTTTTGGGTCCCCGATGCGATCTGTACATGCCTACTCCGTGTTAATGTATTTTCAAAATACAGGCCCAAAACATGCTGAAAATCTATATATAATTGCCCAAAGTCAATATGTGTATGCATCTTCTGTACCCGTCTATATCCCAAATTCAGGTTCAAAACACCAGAAAATTCGGTATTTTTGTGTCCCAGAAGCGATCTGTACATGCCTACTCCTTGCTAGAATTTTTTCAAGATACAGACCCAAAACATGCTCAAAATCGATATTTTAGGTGCAAAAAGTCGATATGTGCATGCATCCTCTGTACCCGGTTATATCCCAAATTCAGGCTCAAAACCCTCGAAAATTCCATATTTTTGGGTCCCAGAAGCGATCTGTACATGCCTACTCAGTGCTAGAATATTTTCAAATTATACGCCCAAAACATACTAAAAATCGATATTTTGGGTGCCAAAGTCGATATGTGCATGCATCTTCTGTACCCGTTCATATCTCAAATTCAGGCTCAGAAAACCCTAAAATTCGATTTATTTGGGTTCCAGAAGCGATCTGTACGTGTCTACTCAGTGTTAGAGTATTTTCAATGTACAGGCCTAAAACATGCTGAAAATCGATATTTTAGCTGCCCAAAGTCAATATGTGTATGCATCTTCTGTACCCGTCTATATCCCAAATTCAGGTTCAAAACACTCGAAAATTCTATATTTTTGGGTCCTAGAAGCGATCTGTACATGCCTACTCCGTGTTAATGTATTTTCAAAATACAGGCCCAAAACATGCTGAAAATCTAATATTTTGGGTGCCAAAGTCGATATGTGCATGCATCTTCTGTACCCGTTTATATCTCAAATTCAGGCTCAAAACACCCAACAAATCGATATTTTTGTGTCCCAAAAGCGATCTGTACATGACTACTCCGAGTTAGAGTGTTTTTAAAATACAGGCCCAAAACATGCTGAAAATCGATATTTTATGTGCCCAAAGTCAATATGTGTATGCATCTTCTGTACACGTGTATATCCCTAATTCAAGTTAAAAACACCAGAAAATTCGATATTTTTGGGTCCCAAAAGCGATCTGTACATGCCTACTCCTTGCTAGAATGTTTTGAAGATACATACCCAAAACATGCTCAAAATCGATATTTTAAGTGCAAAAAGTCGATATGTGCATGTATCTTCTGTACCCGTTTATATCTCAAATTTAGTTTCAAAACACCCGAAAATTCAATATTTTTGGGTCCCAGAAGCGATATGTACGTGCACACTCCGTGTTAGAGTGTTTTTAAAATACAGGGCCAAAACATGCTGAAAATCGATATTTTATGTGCCCAAAGTCAAAATGTGTATGCATATTCTGTACACGTGTATATCCCTAATTCAGGTTCAAAACACCAGAAAATTCGGTATTTTTGGGTCCCAGAAGCAATCTGTACATGCCTACTCCTTGCTAGAATTTTTTCTAGATACAGACCCAAAACATGCTCAAAATCGATATTTTAGGTGCAAAAAGTCGATATGTGCATGCATCCTCTGTACCCGGTTATATCCCAAATACTGGCTCAAAACCCCCTAAAATTCGATATTTTTGGGTCCCAGAAGCGATCTGTACATGCCTACTCAGTGCTAGAATATTTTCAAATTATACGCCGAAAACATACTCAAATTCGATATTTTGGGTGCCAAAGTCGATATGTGCATGTATCTTCTGTACCCGTTTATATCTCAAATTCAGGCTCAAAACATCCAAAAAATCGATATTTTTGTTTCCCTGAAGCGATCTGTACATGTCTACACCGTGCTATAGTATTTTCAAAATACAGGCCCAAAACATGCTGAAAATCTATAT
The DNA here is from genome assembly GCA_033782935.1 of Petrolisthes cinctipes. Taxonomy (NCBI): domain Eukaryota; kingdom Metazoa; phylum Arthropoda; class Malacostraca; order Decapoda; family Porcellanidae; genus Petrolisthes; species Petrolisthes cinctipes. Next base: position 91,389 of record JAWQEG010000095.1, read on the forward strand.
TTTAGGTGCCCAAAGTCGATATGTGCATGCATCTTCTTTACCCGTTTATATCTCAAATTCAGGCTCAAAACACCCGAAAATTCGATATTTTTGGGTCCCCGAAGCCATCTTTACATGCCTACTCCGTGTTAGAGTATTTTCAAGATACAGGCCCAAAACATGCTCAAAATCGATATTTTAGGTGCCCAAAGTCGATATGTGCCTGCATCTTCTGTATCCGTCTATATCCCAAATTCAGGTTCAAAACACACGAAAATTCGATATTTTTGGGTCCCAGAAGCGATCTGTACATGCCTACTCCTTGCTAGAATTTTTTAAGATACAAACCCAAGACATGCTCAAAATCGATATTTTAGGTGCAAAAAGTCGATATGTGCATGCATCGTGTGTACCCGTTTATATCTCAAATTCAGGCTCAAAACACCCGAAAATTCGATATTTTTGGGTCCCTTAAGCGATCTGTACATGCATAGTCCGTGAAGAATGTTTTCAAAATATAGGCTCAAAACATGCTAAAAATCGATATTTTAAGTGTCCAAAGTCAATATGTGCAAGCATCCTCTGGACCCGTTTATATCTCAAATTCAGGCTCAAAACACCCGAAAATTCGATATTTTTGGGTCCCAGAAGCGATCTGTAAATGTCTACTCCGTGGTAGAGTATTTTTGAAATACAGACCCAAAACATGCTAAAAATCGATATTTTAGGTGCCCAAAGTCGATATGTGCATGCATCTTCTGTACCCGTTTATATCTCAAATTCAGGCTCAAAACACCCGAAAATTCCATATTTTTGGGTCCCAGAAGCGATCTGTACGTGCATACTCCGTGTTAGAGTGTTTTTAAAATACAGGCTCAAAACATGCTGAAAATCGATATTTTATGTGCCCAAAGTCAATATGTGCATGCATCTTCTGTACCCGTTTATATCTCAAATTCAGGCTCAAAACTCCGAAAATTCGATTTTTTTGGGTCCCTTAAGCAATCTGCACATGCCTACTCAGTGCTAGAATGTTTTTAAAATACAGGCTAAAAACATGCTATAAATCGATATTTTAGGTGTCCAAAGTCAATATGTGCATGCATCTTCTGTACCCGTTTATATCTCAAATTCAGGCTCAAAACACCCGAAAATTCGATATTTTTGGGTCCCAAAAGCAATCTGTACATGTCTACTCCGTGTTAGAGTATTTTTAAAATACAGGCCCAAAACATGCTAAAAATCGAAATTTTAGGTGCCCTAAGTCGATATGTGCATTCATCATCTGTACCCGTTTATATCTCAAATTCAGGCTCAAAACACCCGAAAATTCGATATATTTGGGTCCCAAAAGCGATCTGTACATGTCTACTCCGTGTTAGAGTATTTTTAAAATACAGGCCCAAAACATGCTAAAAATCGAAATTTTAAGTGCCCAAAGTCGATATGTGCATTCATCATCTGAACCCGTTTATATCTCAAATTCAGGCTCAAAACACCCGAAAATTCAATATTTTTGGGTCCCAGAAGCGATATGTATGTGCACACTCCGTGTTAGAGTGTTTTTAAAATACAGGGCCAAAACATGCTTAAAATCGATATTTTATGTGCCCAAAGTCAAAATGTGTATGCATATTCTGTACACGTGTATATCCCTAATTCAGGTTCAAAACACCAGAAAATTCAAAATTTTTGGGTCCCAGAAACGATCTGTACATGCCTACTCCGTGTTAATGTATTTTCTAAATACAGGCCCAAAACATGCTCAAAATCTATATTTTAGGTGCCCAAAGTCAATATGTTTATGTATCTTCTGTACCCGTCTATTACCCAAATTCAGGTTCAAAACACTAGAAAATTCGGTATTTTTGGGTCCCAGAAGCAATATGTACATGCCTACTCCTTGCTAGAATTTTTTCTAGATACAGACCCAAAACATGCTCAAAATCGATATTTTAGGTGCAAAAAGTCGATATGTGCATGCATCCTCTGTACCCGGTTATATCCCAAATACTGGGTCAAAACCCCCTAAAATTCGATATTTTTGGGTCCCAGAAGCGATCTGTACATGCCTACTCAGTGCTAGAATATTTTCAAATTATACGAAGAAAACATACTAAAATTCGATATTTTGGGTGCCAAAGTCGATATGTGCATGCATCTTCTGTACCCGTTTATATCTCAAATTAAGGCTCAAAACATCCAAAAAATCGATATTTTTGTGTCCCTGAAGCGATCTGTACATGTCTACACCGTGCTATAGTATTTTCAAAATACAGGCCCAAAACATGCTGAAAATCTATATTTTAGGTGCCCAAAGTCGATATGTGCATGCATCTTCTTTACCCGTTTATATCTCAAATTCAGGCTCAAAACACCCGAAAATTCGATATTTTTGGGTCCCCGAAGCCATCTTTACATGCCTACTCCGTGTTAGAGTATTTTCAAGATACAGGCCCAAAACATGCTCAAAATCGATATTTTAGGTGCCCAAAGTCGATATGTGCCTGCATCTTCTGTATCCGTCTATATCCCAAATTCAGGTTCAAAACACACGAAAATTCGATATTTTTGGGTCCCAGAAGCGATCTGTACATGCCTACTCCTTGCTAGAATTTTTTAAGATACAAACCCAAGACATGCTCAAAATCGATATTTTAGGTGCAAAAAGTCGATATGTGCATGCATCTTGTGTACCCGTTTATATCTCAAATTCAGGCTCAAAACACCCGAAAATTCGATATTTTTGGGTCCCTTAAGCGATCTGTACATGCATAGTCCGTGTAGAATGTTTTCAAAATATAGGCTCAAAACATGCTAAAAATCGATATTTTAAGTGTCCAAAGTCAATATGTGCATGCATCCTCTGTACCCGTTTATATCTCAAATTCAGGCTCAAAACACCCGAAAATTCGATATTTTTGGGTCCCAAAAGCGATCTGTAAATGTCTACTCCGTGTTAGAGTATTTTTGAAATACAGACCCAAAACATGCTAAAAATCGATATTTTAGGTGCCCAAAGTCGATATGTGCATGCAACTTCTGTACCAGTTTATATCTCAAATTCAGGCTCAAAACACCCGAAAATTCAATATTTTTGGGTCCCAGAAGCGATCTGTACGTGCATACTCCGTGTTAGAGTGTTTTTATAATACAGGCTCAAAACATGCTGAAAATCGATATTTTATGTGCCCAAAGTCAATATGTGTAAGCATCTTCTGTACACGTGTATATCCGTAATTCAAGTTCAAAACACCCGAAAATTCGATATTTTTGGGTCCCAAAAGCGATCTGTACATGCCTACTCCTTGCTAGAATGTTTTCAAGATACAGACCAAAAACATGCTCAAAATAGTGCATTTGTCGCGGCTTCTAGCCGCTTAAATTGTATTTATTGGTTGTGAAACCAGCACAGCTGATTTGCTATAGAATAGGCCCCTTCACAAGCCCAGGCCCCGTATAGGCATAATCTGGGTTGCAAGGGTCAATTCCGTGACGTTCATCAGAAGTAAATAAAATTCAAATCTGGCGCTGTACTGATAGTGGAGCCACCTGGTGGTGGTGAGGTGAGGTATTAAGCCCCTCCTCCGCTGAATACCGCTCGCCCACTCCAATGAGAAAGAAGTGAGTGCCTGCCGCATCGGGAGGTGGGTGGGACAGTAGAAGCTGTGCTGGTTTTACAACCAATAAATACAATTTAAGCGGCTAGAAGCCGCGACAAATGCACTATTATTGGTATAGTGAAATCAGCACAGCTGATTTGCTATGCATGCAATGCGGTAGGTGGGAGGTGAGGTGGAGGCAATCACGTGCTAGTTAAGAGTGGTTGAGAGTGGAGGGCAGGAATGATAACCGAGCCCGGTGAGGCAGCAGCTAACGCCCCTCCCGACACTGGCTAGGTGAATAGCCGTGGTGGGGGAGAAGTAGCTTATACCATATAACCGTAGACCATTCTGTTATAGACCAGAATTGTTACACATAAAGTGTTTATAGGTAGACTCGAGGGTTCGGGCCTAGGAGAGGAGGGGGGAGGTGCCCATGGCAACCCCCCCCCCTTCCCCCCCCCCCTTATTCAAGTCTTCTGAGTTAGGGCTATGGCCCTCGCTCAGGTAATGTGATCCCGAGGGGATGAAGGAGGACACTAGGATCCAGATATCCTGTGTAATAATATCTCCTGTCACTCATCGTAGTAAAGTAATTGTTTGGAAAATGAATACACAAGAATTCCGTAACAATGTAATTTATTTTAGTCTCTCTTTCACCATATGTAAACGTAAAGAATGGGGATGAGTATGAATCTGTACAAGATGTGGATGAGGTATGGGATGATGTGACGGGACTTAAATCACCCGACCTTTTCTCTTCGGGCGGCCCCTCCCCCCCATGTGTCTCCCGCGGGGACCCTGGGGAATAGAAGGTGGAGTACCCATAGCCACACAGGGGGTAGGGGAGAGCGAGTGGAACAGGTACCTCGTCCTGAAGGAGGAAGTGGACACCCAGCCCCCCAAATCCTTGACCCTCTCCACCGAGTGAGTCCTGAGGAAGGCGAGGGAGGCGGCCACGCCCCTAACGCTGTGAGCCCTCGGGGCGTGTCCGGGATCCCCGTTCTCTATCACTCGGCAGAGAAGGCGAGCGATTGACCTAGGGAAGAGAGGGTTACCGGACCTAGAGTTGTAGAAGAGGTGGTCCGGAGAAGCCCCTCTCGTCGCCTCCACGTATGCAACAAAGGCGTGGACTGGGCAGAGGGGGTGGAAATTTCCATCCCTCAGGAACGAGGGTACTGCGAGAGGGCCAATTCTGTCGTCAGCCTGCTCGTTCTTAGCTAGAAAAGCAGGAGAGGGGGAAATGGTTAAGGAAGTAAGGTTAGGGGTTACTGAAGAAAAGGCTGTGTGACGGGTCAGGGCTGCCAACTGAGAAGCCCTGTAACCTGTAGCTAAGGCGAGCAGGAAGAGAGCTTTCTGGAGGAGTTGACAAACCTCCAGAGGGACCCCCTCGAAGGTCAGGTAGGAAAGGACACGATGAAGGGACCAGGAGGGTGTCTGGGCCCGGTGAGGTGCGGTCCCCGCCCGAATCCCCATCCTCAGGAGAGAGAGAGGCCTCTCCGAAACCTTAATGTTAAAACCCAGGAGGAGGGGATCAGACAGGGCTGCGTGATGCGCAAGCACCGTCGCCGGGGCCCTGTTGGTGGAATCGGCGAGCCACGTGAGGAATTCCAGGACTGTGTCCTCCGAGATGACCCTGGAGGGGTGTCTTCGCAAGAAGTCCTGGAATCTTTTCCAGCACGATTCGTATTGTCGCACCGAAGACTGACGATGAGCCCTCAACATCTTGTCCACTGTCTCCTTAGTGAACCTTTTGCTGAGGACTCCCCGTAGAAACTCCAAGCGTGTAGTTTCAGTGACGCTTGGAGTGGTGCAGACAGGGTGCTGGAGAGGCACGCCGATCCCAACTGAAGGGGATTAGGGCACCACCGGGACAACTCTCCGAACCACGGCTGTGCTGGCCAGAGGGGGGCTATGAGGAGAACCCTCCCCCTGAAAGTGCGCAGCTTGAGGATCGCCTTCAGGAGGACTGAAGTGGCTGGGGGTGGGAAGAGGTAGAGATGACCCCACCTGTTCCAGTCCTCCGTGAAGGCGTCCGGGCCTCCCGCCTCTGTTCTGGATGAGAATGTCAGGAACAGAGGGAGTAGGGCCGTGGATGGGGAGGCGAATAGGTCCACCTCCGGTGTCCCGTAGCGAAGGCAGAGAGATTCGAACACAAGGGGACGCAGTTGCCACTCGATTGACGTCCCCCTGAACCTGGATAGGGCGTCCGCCCAATCGTTCTCCCGCCCTGGCACGTAGCGGGCCGAGAGGTGAATATCCCTCTTGGCCGCTATTGCGAAAATCTGTTCTGACAGGGACAGGAGAATTTCCGACCGTACGGTGCCCTGTTTCTGTAGGCACTGCACGGCCGCAACGTTGTCCATATCGAAGCGGACGCCTATCCTGGCAAACTGAGGGTGTCTGTTGAGCCATTCCTTCGCTACCATCAACTCCCGGGCGTTGATGTGCAGTAGCCTTTCCCCTTCCTTCCATCCCCTGCACCGTTGATGTCCCAGGCAAGACTGGTATCCCCAGCCTACGTCCGATGCGTCTGTCGCCACCGTGATCCCCGGGGGAGGGAACACCCACGGGACCCGCTGACGCAGGGCACCGGGACGTAGCCAGGGGCGAAGGAGGCGGTGGAGAGAGGGGGACACTTGCCTGGGAAGGTCCCTGTGTGCGGGGGACAGGTGGAGGTTTACCTCCCGCGTCAGCCTCCTGTGTTTCAATCGTCCCAGGGGCATTGCAGGGGCCGCGAAATTTAGGGACCCGAGCAATGATTCCCACTGGCGGCGAGAGAAAGTACGGGAAAAATGCGCCTGGCGGACGTGGCGGAGGGTCCGGCGGGCGTTGTCTGGAGCGAGAGAGAGGGTGGCCGAAAGAGAGTCCCACTCTATTCCTAGCCAACACAGCTTGCGAGTGGGGGTGAGAGAGGACTTGGGGATGTTCAACAGGAACCCCATTTCCTCTAGCACTCCCCTCGCTACCCGGACGTTGTTTGCTACCTGCTCCTTGGAAGGGGCGTGAAGCAACCAATCGTCCAGGTACATGAGGGTGGGGACACCCGCCTCTGCCAGACGGGATGCCACCACCCTCACGAGTTTTGTGAAGACTAGCGGAGCTAGAGAAAGACCGAAAGGGAGCCTGGTAAACTGGAACGTCTCGGTCCCCACCTGGAAGGCCAGAAAGCGGCGAAACCTGGGGTGGATCGGGACGTGCCAGTACGCATCCTTGAGATCCAGGGATGCTAACCAGTCTCCCTTCCTCAGAACTGTGCGGACCTGAGCAACCGAAACCATCCTGAAATGTAACGTTTTCACGAATTTGTTTAGCTTGCTCAGGTCCATCACCAATCACGTTTTTCCCTGGTCCTTTTTGGGGACCGTGAATAAACGAGAAAGAAAGACCCTTCCCGTCGCCCGCTTCACTACCCCTTTTTCCCGCATTTCTAACACATGCGGGACGACCGAAAGTGACACTTTGGTTGAGGCAGGAGGTAGACGTAGTGGCTGTAACGGGAGAAGACAGGTGTCAGTGAGAGTACCGTTAATCCTAATCCCCCGGGGCCCGAGGGACCCGGGGGTGGTTGGGGGGTGAATGACAGGAGAGGCAGAGATTTTGACCGCAAGGGAAAATCTGATTTTGACCTAACGGTAGCCCAAGGACGGGATTAGGCATAATTCATATGTCAGAAAGTAAAGATGACAGTTACTCACCGGAACAGTAATCCAGGGCCATGACAGGCCCTGGCGAATTATCCTTGCTGCCCAGCCGTGGGTGGGCCAGGCTGCTGACCACCCTGTGAGGCAGCCCAGAGTGGGACCCTCAAGAGGCGTGGTCCTTCTGGGCGGGGTGGTTGAAGGAGGACTTGGGCTTCGAGTAGGACTTGGAGCCCTGTCCCCTTCCTCGAAACGGCTGCTGGCCCCTCTGGGAGGGCCTGTTGTGTGCTCTCGGGGGAGTGGGATAGGAGGGCCTCGGTAGCCTGGAGGGCTGGGAGGGCCTCCGGGGCTGGTAGGCTGGTCTGGCTGGCTGTGGGGCACGTGGCCTATGGACAAACAGAATGATTAGGAACCAAGGTAGACCCGAAAATCCTTTCATTTCACCCACCCCCGTGACAACTCGGGTAAGACGAACACGAGAGGTACTTACTTGGAGGTGGAGGGTTTTGGTAAATTGATTACCGCTGGGAGGGAGGCGAAGATCGTGTCTGTCGCCGGTTGGTCAAAGAGGGCGGGGGACAAGGGGGCAGCTCGCACCACTCCCCTCTGTGCCATCTCCGGCGCAGATTTAGCCGCCGCCTGGCGGGCTGCCAGTCTCGCCTCGGCGAACGCCTTCGCCTCCTCCCGCATGAAGTGGGTCGCCATCGCCGCCACGCCCTCCATCACGGTGGCCATGGAAGAGAGGGTGTCACTGTAAGGGGTAAACAAGGAAAAAACCGAGCGAACCCGGGGATAAGTACCCGGGAGTAACAGAGAGACCCTCTACCCAGTATCCCTAAAAAACATGACACACGAGTAAGGTACTCACGCTAGCTGTACACCCGACATCTCGTGGTAGGAGTTGGTTAGGGCGTTGAGGCAGTCCCTAATCAACGAGGCGGCTGCTCCCGTGGAGATGGTGTGGGCCAACTCTAGACGGGTAGCAGACTCCGCCTGTCGCAACTTGCCATCGGGCTCCTTCAGCTGATAGGGGACCGGGGGCTCCTTCTCCGTCTTCCACAGGCACTCCCTCAAGCCCAGGGGGGCCCGGGAATGAGGGAGGATGACGGGGAAAGACGGAGGAGGGGGCTTCCTGGGCGCGTTGTTTCTCTGGTGGTCCAGGGACTTAAGGAGAAGGGCTGGAATGTCCAGGTCCCCTTCGCCCTTATCCCCCGGGAAGTACGCGTCCGGGGAAAGGAGGAGAGCCGTGGTACCGTGGGAGCGGTCAATCCTCCAAGCCCCGGACAAGTGTAGCTGGCTGTACTCCACCAGAAAACCCATCGCGTCCAGGGTCGCCGCAGAGGACACCCTAGATGAAGTGGGTACGGGCGCTGAGATAGGACGGACCTTGTAGAAGGGAATAGCCTCGCCCTTCTCATCCGCCCCCCACTTCACCACGACGTCATCCCTCCGGATCCATACGTCTGGTTGAGCCGTGTCCGGAGACCAAGCCACCAGTCTGCCCTCCTCCGAAGAGTGGGTCCAGGTAGGAGGGAGAAGAGACCAAGAGTAGGGAAGGTATCCGTCTCCCGAAGGAGGGGGTGACGGGGACGGAGGTGCGGAGGTAACCAACTCCTCAGCTACGTCCCCCGACGGAGACTCGAGCCCCGGGGAAACGGGAGGCACGAAAAGGACTCCCACATCCCCGGGAGGACTCGCGCCCTCGACGGGAGCAGCAGCGGGAGGCGGGGGAACAGGAGCGGGTTCCGCAGCGACAGCCGGAGGCTGCGTGACGGAAGCCCCAGGAAAAGCATGAGGAATAAGGGCGTGGAAGATCTTAACTATCTTCCTCGACGAGGGGCTGTCCCCCCCCCGCTTACCCTTCCGGGATTTGCGGGCGGGCGAAGGAGAGCTCCCCGACGACGAAGAAGAGGAAGAGGACGACGAAGAAGAGGAGGAAGGAGAACGGCGACGAGCACGGGACTTCCTGGAGTGGCGGGACCTCTTAGCTGAACGCTTGCGTCCTCTAGAGAGGCCTGAGGAGCCAGCTCTAGCAGGAGGCGAAGCTGGGGGTTCCCTGCTGGGCCCTTGTACCGGTGACGCAGTCGGGAGAACCAGCGCGACAGACTCGCTCGTTTCCCGGGGGGATAAGCCCCGAGAAGGAGTCGTAGTACCGCCTAGGGAAGGAGGCTCAATCTCTCGGGCCTCAGGAGGTTCTAGCCCGTGAGACTCCGAGAGACAGGAAGAAGGGTAACGGGTCCTGAATAAACCCAGGTCCGCTCCCAAAATCGGGTCCACCCACGCCAAAGAAGAACCGTCTCGTTTGTTGGCCATTCTCCTAGCCCTCGTCCACGCCATACGAAGAGAAGCAAGGGCAGGGAGCTTGGAGCGGGCAGAAGGGGAGGTAACCCGACACAACTCAGCCCAGGGGCGGCACACACCACACGCCAAAGGGTCGTAACCCAAGGGAGTGAAGCAGGGTGCGTGAGGTGAACAGTGCAGGTGTCCGTCAGGCGAGACCCGCACGGTACATCCTGAGGCAGCACAAAGGGCACGAGTAGGCTGAGGGAGAAAAGAATACACAAACATGGGTTAACACGTGCAAACACTGGAACACAGAAGACACGAAACCCATCCTCCCCGAAGGAAAGAAGCACGGGACACGCCCGCTGAACCTGGGGACCAGGACACGATCCCCCACACTCGCGCAGCCGCCCAGGGAAAAACCCCGTAAAACCAAAACCGTCCGCCACATGGAGCGGGTAAATAAGGGCCCCCCGGACAGAATGAACCAGAAGGAGGGGTAGGAGGGGACCCGATAGCCTGAGAAGAAACACTCCAGGCTGAAAATAATGGAAAAACCCCAAAAATAAAATAAAAAACCCCCGCCCGGGAGAGGAAGAGAGAACCAGGGCACAATTCTCACTCCCCCTTACCGAGAGGGGACACATAATAATCGGGGAAGGCAAGAGGAAGGGCTGCAAAGACCCCATGTGCTCACCACGTGGGGCGGAGAAGTCCCACGTGGCGCCCACTAACCTCGCTAAAAAAACCCAGAAACCCCGATAAAATACACACGTAGCATGTACTAGTGGCAGGAGGAACAGTGAAAGGGGGGACAGACGGAGAAAAACTCCGAAAACAGGGGCTGAACAGCCCCCTTCGCTTAAGGAAAAGAACTAAGTCCTAACGAAGAAAAAACCCCCATAAACACCTAAAACCCTCCTAGAAAACACACATGATACATCTGCAAAGCAGGCTAGCTACTAGAACACAAAAGAAAAAATTATCAGGAACACGCGACACAATACCATAGCGTAGCAGCGAGGAGCGTAGATGTTGACTGAGACGTGTTCCGCGACAGAGTGGGCGAGCGGTATTCAGCGGAGGAGGGGCTTAATACCTCACCTCACCACCACCAGGTGGCTCCACTATCAGTACAGCGCCAGATTTGAATTTTATTTACTTCTGATGAACGTCACGGAATTGACCCTTCCAACTCAGATTATGCCTATACGGGGCCTGGGCTTGTGAAGGGGCCTATTCTATAGCAAATTAGCTGTGCTGGATTCACTATACCAATAATCGAAATTTTAAGTGCAAAAATTCGATATGTGCATGCATCTTCTGTACCCGTTTATATCTCAAATTCAGGCTCAAAACTCCGAAAATTCAATATTTTTGGGTCCCAGAAGCGATATGTACGTGCACACTCCGTGTTAGAGTGTTTTTAAAATACAAGGCCAAAAATTCTGAAAATCGATATTTTATGTGCCCAGTGTCAAAATGTGTATGCATATTCTGTACACGTGTATATCCCTAATTCAGGTTCAAAACTCCAGAAAATTCAAAATTTTTGGGTCCCAGAAACGATCTGTACATGCCTACTCCGTGTTAATGTATTTTCTAAATACAGGCCCAAAATATGCTCAAAATCTATATTTTAGGTGCCCAAAGTCAATATGTGTATGCATCTTCTGTACCCGTCTATTACCCAAATTCAGGTTCAAAACACTAGAAAATTCGGTATTTTTGGGTCCCAGAAGCAATCTGTACATGCCTACTCCTTGCTAGAATTTTTTCAAGATACAGACCCAAAAAAAGCTCAAAATCGATATTTTAGGTGCAAAAAGTCGATATGTGCATGCATCCTCTGTACCCGGTTATATCCCAAATTCTGGCTCAAAACCCCCTAAAATTCGATATTTTTGGGTGCCAGAAGCGATCTGTACATGCCTACTCAGTGCTAGAATATTTTCAAATTATACGCCGAAAACATACTAAAAATCGATATTTTGGGTGCCAAAGTCGATATGTGCATGCATCTTCTGTACCCGTTTATATCTCAAATTCAGGCTCAAAACATCCAAAAAATCGATATTTTTGTGTCCCTGAAGCGATCTGTACATGTCTACACCGTGCTATAGTATTTTCAAAATACAGGCCCAAAACATGCTGAAAATCTATATTTTAGGTGCCCAAAGTCGATATGTGCATGCATCTTCTTTACCCGTTTAAATCTCAAATTCAGGATCAAAACATCCGAAAATTCGATATTTTTGGGTCCCCGAAGCCATCTGTACATGCCTACTCCGTGTTAAAGTATTTTCAAAATACAGGCCCAAAACATGCTCAAAATCGATATTTTAGGTGCCCAAAGTCAATATGTGCATGCATCTTCTGTACCCGTTCGTATCTCAAATTCAGGCTCAGAACACCCTAAAATTCGATTTATTTGGGTTCCAGAAGCGATCTGTACGTGTCTACTCAGTGTTAGAGTATTTTTAAAAATACAGGCCCAAAACATGCTTAAAATCGATTTTTTGGGTGCCCAAAGTCGATATGTGCATGCATCTTCTGTACCCGTTTATATCTCAAATTCAGACTCAAAACACCCAAATATTCGATATTTTTGGGCCCCAAAAAACAATGTGTACATGCATACTCCGTGTTAGAGTATTTTCAATGTACAGGCCTAATACATGCTGAAAATCGATATTTTAGCTGCCCAAAGTCAATATGTGTATGCATCTTCTGTACCCGTCTATATCCCAAATTCAGGTTCAAAACACTCGAAAATTCTATATTTTTGGGTCCTAGAAGCGATGTGTACATGCCTACAGCGTGTTAATGTATTTTCAAAATACAGGCCCAAAACATGCTGAAAATCTATATATTAGGTGCCCAAAGTCAATATGTGCATGCATCTTCTGTACCCTTTTATATCTCAAATTCAGGCTCAAAACACCCAACAAATCGATATTTTTGTGTCCCAAAAGCGATCTGTACATGTCTACTCCGAGTTAGAGTGTTTTTAAAATACAGGCCCAAAACATGCTATAAATCGATATTTTAGGTGTCCAAATTCAATATGTGTATGCATCTTCTATACCCGTCTATATCCCAAATTCAGGTTCAAAACACCCAAAAATTCGATATTTTTGGGTCCTAGAAGCGATCTGTACATGCCTACTCCTTGCTAGAATTTTTTAAGATACAAACCCAAGACATGCTCAAAATCGATATTTTATGTGCAAAAAGTCGATATGTGCATGCATCCTCTGTACCCGGTTATATCCCAAATACTGGCTCAAAACCCCCTAAAATTCGATATTTTTGGGTCCCAGAAGCGATCTGTACATGCCTACTCAGTGCTAGAATATTTTCAAATTATACGCCGAAAACATACTCAAATTCGATATTTTGGGTGCCAAAGTCGATATGTGCATGTATCTTCTGTACCCGTTTATATCTCAAATTCAGGCTCAAAACATCCAAAAAATCGATATTTTTGTGTCCCTGAAGCGATCTGTACATGTCTACACCGTGCTATAGTATTTTCAAAATACAGGCCCAAAACATGCTCAAAATCGATATTTTAGGTGCCCAAAGTCGATATGTGCCTGCATCTTCTGTATCCGTCTATATCCCAAATTCAGGTTCAAAACACACGAAAATTCGATATTTTTGGGTCCCAGAAGCGATCTGTACATGCCTACTCCTTGCTAGAATTTTTTAAGATACAAACCCAAGACATGCTCAAAATCGATATTTTAGGTGCAAAAAGTCGATATGTGCATGCATCTTGTGTACCCGTTTATATCTCAAATTCAGGCTCAAAACACCCGAAAATTCGATATTTTTGGGTCCCTTAAGCGATCTGTACATGCATAGTCCGTGAAGAATGTTTTCAAAATATAGGCTCAAAACATGCTAAAAATCGATATTTTAAGTGTCCAAAGTCAATATGTGCATGCATCCTCTGTACCCGTTTATATCTCAAATTCAGGCTCAAAACACCCGAAAATTCGATATTTTGGGGTCCCAGAAGCGATCTGTAAATGTCTACTCCGTGGTAGAGTATTTTTGAAATACAGACCCAAAACATGCTAAAAATCGAAATTTTAGGTGCCCAAAGTCGATATGTGCATGCATCTTCTGTACCCGTTTATATCTCAAATTCAGGCTCAAAACACCCGAAAATTCCATATTTTTGTGTCCCAGAAGCGATCTGTACGTGCATACTCCGTGTTAGAGTGTTTTTAAAATACAGGCTCAAAACATGCTGAAAATCGATATTTTATGTGCCCAAAGTCAATATGTGCATGCATCTTCTGTACCCGTTTATATCTCAAATTCAGGCTCAAAACTCCGAAAATTCGATTTTTTTGGGTCCCTTAAGCAATCTGCACATGCCTACTCAGTGCTAGAATGTTTTTAAAATACAGGCTAAAAACATGCTATAAATCGATATTTTAGGTGTCCAAAGTCAATATGTGCATGCATCTTCTGTACCCGTTTATATCTCAAATTCAGGCTCAAAACACCCGAAAATTCGATATTTTTGGGTCCCAAAAGCAATCTGTACATGTCTACTCCGTGTTAGAGTATTTTTAAAATACAGGCCCAAAACATGCTAAAAATCGAAATTTTAGGTGCCCAAAGTCGATATGTGCATTCATCATCTGTACCAGTTTATATCTCAAATTCAGGCTCAAAACACCCGAAAATTCGATATATTTGGGTCCCAAAAGCGATCTGTACATGTCTACTCCGTGTTAGAGTATTTTTAAAATATAGGCCCAAAACATGCTAAAAGCCGAAATTTTAGGTGCCCAAAGTCGATATGTGCATTCATCATCTGAACCCGTTTATATCTCAAATTCAGGCTCAAAACACCCGAAAATTCAATATTTTTGGGTTCCAGAAGCGATATGTATGTGCACACTCCGTGTTAGAGTGTTTTTAAAATACAGGGCCAAAACATGCTTAAAATCGATATTTTATGTGCCCAAAGTCAAAATGTGTATGCATATTCTGTACACGTGTATATCCCTAATTCAGGTTCAAAACACCAGAAAATTCAAAATTTTTGGGTCCCAGAAACGATCTGTACATGCCTACTCCGTGTTAATGTATTTTCTAAATACAGGCCCAAAACATGCTCAAAATCTATATTTTAGGTGCCCAAAGTCAATATGTTTATGTATCTTCTGTACCCGTCTATTACCCAAATTCAGGTTCAAAACACGAGAAAATTCGGTATTTTTGGGTCCCAGAAGCAATATGTACATGCCTACTCCTTGCTAGAATTTTTTCTAGATACAGACCCAAAACATGCTCAAAATCGATATTTTAGGTGCAAAAAGTCGATATGTGCATGCATCCTCTGTACCCGGTTATATCCCAAATACTGGCTCAAAACCCCCTAAAATTCGATATTTTTGGGTCCCAGAAGCGATCTGTACATGCCTACTCAGTGCTAGAATATTTTCAAATTATACGAAGAAAACATACTAAAATTCGATATTTTGGGTGCCAAAGTCGATATGTGCATGCATCTTCTGTACCCGTTTATATCTCAAATTCAGGCTCAAAACATCCAAAAAATCGATATTTTTGTGTCCCTGAAGCCATCTTTACATGCCTACTCCGTGTTAGAGTATTTTCAAGATACAGGCCCAAAACATGCTCAAAATCGATATTTTAGGTGCCCAAAGTCGATATGTGCCTGCATCTTCTGTATCCGTCTATATCCCAAATTCAGGTTCAAAACACACGAAAATTCGATATTTTTGGGTCCCAGAAGCGATCTGTACATGCCTACTCCTTGCTAGAATTTTTTAAGATACAAACCCAAGACATGCTCAAAATCGATATTTTAGGTGCAAAAAGTCGATATGTGCATGCATCTTGTGTACCCGTTTATATCTCAAATTCAGGCTCAAAACACCCGAAAATTCGATATTTTTGGGTCCCTTAAGCGATCTGTACATGCATAGTCCGTGAAGAATGTTTTCAAAATATAGGCTCAAAACATGCTAAAAATCGATATTTTAAGTGTCCAAAGTCAATATGTGCATGCATCCTCTGTACCCGTTTATATCTCAAATTCAGGCTCAAAACACCCGAAAATTCGATATTTTTGGGTCCCAGAAGCGATCTGTAAATGTCTACTCCGTGGTAGAGTATTTTTGAAATACAGACCCAAAACATGCTAAAAATCGATATTTTAGGTGCCCAAAGTCGATATGTGCATGCATCTTCTGTACCCGTTTATATCTCAAATTCAGGCTCAAAACACCCGAAAATTCCATATTTTTGGGTCCCAGAAGCGATCTGTACGTGCATACTCCGTGTTAGAGTGTTTTTAAAATACAGGCTCAAAACATGCTGAAAATCGATATTTTATGTGCCTAAAGTCAATATGTGCATGCATCTTCTGTACCCGTTTATATCTCAAATTCAGGCTCAAAACTCCGAAAATTCGATTTTTTTGGGTCCCTTAAGCAACCTGCACATGCCTACTCAGTGCTAGAATGTTTTTAAAATACAGGCTAAAAACATGCTATAAATCGATATTTTAGGTGTCCAAAGTCAATATGTGCATGCATCTTCTGTACCCGTTTATATCTCAAATTCAGGCTCAAAACACCCGAAAATTCGATATTTTTGGGTCCCAATAGCAATCTGTACATGTCTACTCCGTGTTAGAGTATTTTCAAGATACAGGCCCAAAACATGCTCAAAATCGATATTTTAGGTGCCCAAAGTCGATATGTGCCTGCATCTTCTGTATCCGTCTATATCCCAAATTCAGGTTCAAAACACACGAAAATTCGATATTTTTGGGTCCCAGAAGCGATCTGTACATGCCTACTCCTTGCTAGAATTTTTTAAGATACAAACCCAAGACATGCTCAAAATCGATATTTTAGGTGCAAAAAGTCGATATGTGCATGCATCTTGTGTACCCGTTTATATCTCAAATTCAGGCTCAAAACACCCGAAAATTCGATATTTTTGGGTCCCTTAAGCAATCTGCACATGCCTACTCAGTGCTAGAATGTTTTTAAAATACATGCTTAAAACATGCTATAAATCGATATTTTAGGTGCCCAAAGTCGATATGTGCATGCATCTTCTGAACCCGTTTATATCTCAAATTCAGGCTCAAAACACCCAAAAAATCGATATTTTTGTGTCTCAGAAGCGATCTGTACATGCCTACACAGTGTTAGAGTATTTTCAAAATACAGGCCCAAAACATGCTCAAAATCGATATTTTAGCTGCCCAAAGTCAATATGTGTATGCATCTTCTGTACCCGTCGATATCCCAAATTCAGGTTCAAAACACCCGAAAACTCGATAATTTTGGGTCCCAGAAGCGATCTGTACATGCCTACTCAGTGCTAGAATATTTTCAAATTATACGCCCAAAACATACTAAAAATCGATATTTTGGGTGCCCAAAGTCGATATGTGCATGCATCTTCTGTATCCGTTTATATCTCAAATTCAGGCTCAAAACACCCAAAAAATCGATATTTTTGTGTCCCAGAAGCGATCTGTACGTGTCTACTCCGTGTTAGAGTATTTTTAAATTACAGGCTCAAAACATGTTCAAAATCGATATTTTGGGTGCCCAAAGTCGATATGTGCATGCATCTTCTGTACCCGTTTATATCTCAAATTCAGACTCAAAACACCCGAATATTCGATATTTTTGGGTCCCTAAAGCCATCTGTACATGTCTACTCCGTGTTAGAGTGTTTTTAAAATACAGGCCCAAAACATGCTGAAAATCGATATTTTATGTGCCCAAAGTCAATATGTGTATGCATCTTCTGTACCCGTGTATATCCCTAATTCTGGTTCAAAACACCATAAAATTCGATATTTTTGGGTCCCAGAAGCGATCTGTACATGCCTACTCCTTGATAGAATGTTTTCAAGATACAGACCCAAAACATGCTCAAAAAATCGATATTTTAAGTGCAAAAAGTCGATATGTGCATGCATCTTCTGTTTCCGTTTATATCTCAAATTCAGGCTCAAAACTCCGAAAATTCGATATTTTTGGGTCCCTTAAGCGATCTGCACATGCCAACTCAGTGCTAGAATGTTTTTAAAATACAGGCTTAAAACATGCTATAAATCGATATTTTAGGTGTGAAAAGTCGATATGTGCATGCATCTTCTGTACCCGTTTATATCTCAAATTCAGGCTCAAAACACCCAAAAAATCGATATTTTTGTGTCCCAGAAGCGATCTGTACATGCATACTCGGTGTTAGAGTATTTTCAAAATACAGGCCCAAAACATACTCAAAATCGATATTTTAGGTGCCCAAAGTCGATAAGTGCATGCATCTTCTGTACCCGTTTATATCTCAAATTCAGGCTCAAAACACCCGAAAAGTCGATATTTTTGGGTCTCAGAAGCGATCTTTACATGCCTACTCCGTGTTAATGTATTTTCAAAATACAGGCCCAAAACATGCTGAAAATCTATATTTTAGGTGCCCAAAGTCAATATGTGTATGCATCTTCTGTACCCGTCTATATCCCAAATTCAGGTTCAAAACACCAGAAAATTCGGTATTTTTGGGTCCCAGAATCGACCTGTACATGCCTACTCCTTCCTAGAATGTTTTCAAGATACAGACCCAAAACATGCTTAAAATCTATATTTTAGGTGCAAAAAGTCGATATGTGCATGCATCCTCTGTACCCGGTTATATCCCAAATTCAGATTCAAAACACCCGAAAATTCGATAATTTTGTGTCCCAGAAGCGATCTGTACATGCCTACTCAGTGCTAGAATATTCTCAAGACACAGACCCAAAACATGCTCAAAATCGATATTTTAAGTGCAAAAAGTCGATATGTGCATGCATCTTCTGTACCCGTTTATATCTCAAATTCAGGCTCAAAACACCCGAAAAGTCGATATTTTTGGGTCCCCGAAGCGATCTGTATATGCCTACTCTGTTTTAGAGTATTTTCAAAATACAGGCCCAAAACATGCTCAAAATCGATATTTTAGGTGCCCAAAGTCGATATGTGCATGCATCTTCTGTACCCGTCTATATCCCAAATTCAGGTTCAAAACACTCGAAAATTCGATATTTTTGAGTCCCAGAAGCAATCTGTACATGCCTACTTCTTGCTAGAAAGTTTTCATGATACAGACCCAAAACATGCTCAAAATCGATATTTTAGGTGCAAAAAGTCGATATGTGCATGCATCTTCTGTACCCGTTTATATCTCAAATTCAAGCTCAAAACACCCAAAAAATCGATATTTTTGTGTCCCAGAAGCGATGTGTACATGTCTACACTGTGTTATAGTATTTTCAAAATACAGGCCCAAAACATGCTCAAAATCGATATTTTAGGTGTCCAAAGTCGATATGTGCATGCATCTTCTGTACCCGTTTATATCTCAAATTCAGGCTCAAAACACCCGAAAAGTCGATATTTTTGGGTCCCAGAAGTGATCTGTACATGCCTACTCCGTGTTAATGTATTTTCAAAATACAGGCCCAAAACATGCTGAAAATCTATATTTTAGGTGCCCAAAGTCAATATGTGTATGCATCTTCTGTAACCTTCTATATCCCAAATTCAGGTTCAAAACACCAGAAATTTCGGTATTTTTGGGTCCCAGAAGCGACCTGTACATGCCTACTCCTTCCTAGAATGTTTTCAAGATACAGACCCAAAACATGCTTAAAATCGATATTTTAGGTGCAAAAAGTCGATATGTGCATGCATCCTCTGTACACGGTTATATCCCAAATTCTGGCTCAAAACCCCCGAAAATTCGATATATTTGGGTACAAGAATCGATCTGTACATGCCTACTCAGTGCTAGAATATTTTCAAATTATACGCCCAAAACATACAAAAAATCGATATTTTGGGTGCCAAAGTCGATATGTGCATGCATCTTCTGTACCCGTTTATATCTCAAATTCAGGCTCAAAAACACCCAAAAAAACGATATTTTTGTGTCCCAGAAGCGATCTGTACATGTCTACACCATGCTATAGTTTTTTCAAAATACAGGCCCAAAACATGCTCAAAATCGATATTTTAGGTGCCCAAAGTCGATATGTACATGCATCTTCTGTATCCGTCTATATCCCAAATTCAGGTTAAAAACACCCGAAAATTCGATAATTTTGGGTCTCAGAAGCGATCTGTACATGCCTACTCAGTGCTAGAATATTCTCAAGATACAGACCCAAAACATGCTCAAAATCGATATTTTAAGTGCAAAAAGTCGATATGTGCATGCATCTTCTGTACCCGTTTATATCTCAAATTCAGGCTCAAAACACCCAAAAAATCGATATTATTGTGTCTCAGAAGCGATCTGTACATGCCTACACAGTGTTAGAGTATTTTCAAAATACAGGCCCAAAACATGCTCAAAATCGATATTTTAGGTGCAAAAAGTCAATATGTGCATGCTTCTTCTGTACCCGTTTATATCTCAAATTCAGACTCAAAACACCCGAATATTCGATAATTTTGGGTCCCAGAAGCGATCTGTACATGCCTACTCAGTGCTAGAATATTCTCAAGATACAGACCCAAAACATGCTCAAAATCGATTTTTTAAGTGCAAAAAGTCGATATGTGCATGCATCTTCTGTACCCATTTATATCTCAAATTCAGGCTCAAAACACTCGAAAATTCGATATTTTTGGGTCCCAGAAGCAATTTGCACATGCCTACTCAGTGCTAGAATGTTTTTAAAATACAGGCCCAAAACATGCTATAAATCGATATTTTAGGTGTCCAAAGTCGATATGTGCATGCATCTTCTGAACCCGTTTATATCTCAAATTCAGGCTCAAAACACCCAAAAAATCGATATTTTTGTGTCTCAGAAGCGATCTGTACATGCCTACACAGTGTTAGAGTATTTTCAAAATACAGGCCCAAAACATGCTCAAAATCGATATTTTAGGTGCCCAAAGTCGATATGTGCATGCATCTTCTGTACCCGTTTATATCTCAAATTCAGACTCAAAACACCCGAATATTCGATATTTTTGGGTCCCAAAAGCAATGTGTACATGCATACTCCATGTTAGAGTATTTTCAAAATACAGGCCTAAAACATGCTGAAAATCGATATTTTAGCTGCCCAAAGTCAATATGTGTATGTATCTTCTGTACCCGTCTATATCCCAAATTCAGGTTCAAAACACCCGAAAATTCGATATTTTTGGGTCCCAGAAGCGATCTGTACATGCCTACTCCTTGCTAGAATGTTTTCAAGATACAGACCCAAAACATGCTCAAAATCTATATTTTAAGTGCAAAAAGTCGATATGTGCATGCATCTTCTGTACCCGTTTATATCTCAAATTCAGGCTCAAAACTCCGAAAATTCGATATTTTTGGGGCCCTTAAGCGATCTGCACATGCCTACTCAGTGCTAGAAAGTTTTCATGATACAGACCCAAAACATGCTCAAAATCGATATTTTAGGTGTGAAAAGTCGATATGTGCATGCATCTTTTGTACCCGTTTATATCTCAAATTCAGGCTCAAAACACCCAAAAAATGGATATTTTTGTGTCCCAGAAGCGATCTGTAGATGCATACTCCGTGTTAATGTATTTTCAAAATACAGGCCCAAAACATACTCAAAATCGATATTTTAGGTGTCCAAAGTCGATATGTGCATGCATCTTCTGTACCCGTTTATATCTCAAATTCAGGTTCAAAACACCCGAAAATTCGATATTTTTGGGTCCCAGAAGCGATCTGTACATGCCTACTCCGTGTTAATGTATTTTCAAAATACAGGCCCAAAACATGCTGAAAATCTATATTTTAGGTGCCCAAAGTCAATATGTGTATGCATCTTCTGTACCCGTCTATATCCCAAATTCAGGTTCAAAACACCAGAAATTTCGGTATTTTTGGGTCCCAGAAGCGACCTGTACATGCCTACTCCTTGCTAGAATGTTTTCAAGATACAGACCCAAAACATGCTTAAAATCGATATTTTAGGTGCAAAAAGTCGATATGTGCATGCATCCTCTGTACCCGGTTATATCCCAAATTCTGGCTCAAAACCCCCGAAAATTCGATATATTTGGGTACAAGAATCGATCTGTACATGCCTACTCAGTGCTAGAATATTTTCAAATTATACGCCCAAAACATACAAAAAATCGATATTTTGGGTGCCAAAGTCGATATGTGCATGCATCTTCTGTACCCGTTTATATCTCAAATTCAGGCTCAAAACACCCAAAAAAACGATATTTTTGTGTCCCAGAAGCGATCTGTACATGTCTACACCATGCTATAGTTTCTTCAAAATAGAGGCCCAAAACATGCTCAAAATCGATATTTTAGGTGCCCAAAGTCGATATGTACATGCATCTTCTGTATCCGTCTATATCCCAAATTCAGGTTAAAAACACCCGAAAATTCGATAATTTTGGGTCCCAGAAGCGATCTGTACATGCCTACTCAGTGCTAGAATATTCTCAAGATACAGACCCAAAACATGCTCAAAATCGATATTTTAAGTGCAAAAAGTCGATATGTGCATGCATCTTCTGTACCCGTTTATATCTCAAATTCAGGCTCAAAACACCCAAAAAATCGATATTATTGTGTCTCAGAAGCGATCTGTAAATGCCTACACAGTGTTAGAGTATTTTCAGAATACAGGCCCAAAACATGCTCAAAATCGATATTTTAGGTGCCCAAAGTCGATATGTGCATGCATCTTCTGTACCCGTTTATATCTCAAATTCAGACTCAAAACACCCGAATATTCGATATTTTTGGGTCCCAAAAGCAATATGTACATGCATACTCCATGTTAGAGTATTTTCAAAATACAGGCCTAAAACATGCTGAAAATCGATATTTTAGCTGCCCAAAGTCAATATGTGTATGTATCTTCTGTACCCGTCTATATCCCAAATTCAGGTTCAAAACACTCGAAAATTCGATATTTTTGGGTCCCAGAAGCAATCTGTACATGCCTACTTCTTGCTAGAATGTTTTCAAGATACAGACCCAAAACTTGCTCAAAATCGATATTTTAGGTGCAAAAAGTTGATAAGTGCATGCATCCTCTGTACCCGGTTATATCCCAAATTCTGGCTCAAAACCCCCGAAAATTCGATATTTTTGGGTCCCAGAAGCGATCTGTACATGCCTACTCAGTGCTAAAATATTTTCAAATTATACGCCCAAAACATACAAAAAATCGATATTTTGGGTGCCAAAGTCGATATGTGCATGCATCTTCTGTACCCGTTTATATCTCAAATTCAGGCTCAAAACACCCAAAAATTCGATATTTTTGAGTCCCAGAAGCGATCTGTACATGTCTACACCATGCTATAGTATTTTCAAAATACAGGCCCAAAACATGCTCAAAATCGATATTTTAGGTGCCCAAAGTCGATATGTACATGCATCTTCTGTATCCGTCTATATCCCAAATTCAGGTTAAAAACACCCGAAAATTCGATAATTTTGGGTCCCAGAAGCGATCTGTACATGCCTACTCAGTGCTAGAATATTCTCAAGATACAGACCCAAAACATGCTCAAAATCGATTTTTTAAGTACAAAAAGTCGATATGTGCATGCATCTTCTGTACCCATTTATATCTCAAATTCAGGCTCAAAACTCCGAAAATTCGATATTTTTGGGTCCCTTAAGCAATCTGCACATGCCTACTCAGTGCTAGAATATTTTTAAAATACAGGCCCAAAACATGCTATAAATCGATATTTTAGGTGTCCAAAGTCGATATGTGCATGCATCTTCTGTACCCGTCTATATCCCAAATTCAGGTTCAAAACACTCGAAAATTCGATATTTTTGGGTCCCAGAAGCGATCTGTACATACCTACTCAGTGCTAGAATATTTTCAAATTATACGCTCGAAACATACTAAAAATCGATATTTTGAGTGCCCAAAGTCGATATGTGCATGCATCTTCTGTATCCGTATATATCTCAAATTCAGGCTCAAAACACCCAAAAAATCGATATTTTTGTGTCCCAGAAGCGATCTGTACATGTCTACACTGTGTTATAGTATTTTCAAAATACAGGCCCAAAACATGCTCAAAGTCGATATTTTAGGTGCTTAAATTCGATATGTGCATGCATCTTCTGTACCCGTTCATATCTCAATTTCAGGCTCAGAACACCCGAAAATTCGATTTATTTGGGTCCCAGAAGCGATCTGTACGTGTATACTCAGTGTTAGAGTATTTTAAAAATTCAGGCCCAAAACATGCTCAAAATCGATATTTTGGGTGCCCAAAGTCAATATGTGTATGCATCTTCTGTACCCGTCTATATCCCAAATTCAGGTTCAAAACACCCGAAAATTCGGTATTTTTGGGTCCCAGAAGCGACCTGTACATGCCTACTCCATCCTAGAATGTTTTCATGATACAGACCCAAAACATGCTTAAAATCGATATTTTAGGTGCAAAAAGTCGATATGTGCATGCATCTTCTGTACCCGTTTATATCTCAAATTCAGGCTCAAAACTCCGAAAATTCGATATTTTTGGGTCCCTTAAGCGATCTGCACATGCCTACTCAGTGCTAGAATGTTTTTAAAATACAGGCTTAAAACATACTATAAATCGATATTTTAGTTGTGAAAAGTCGATATGTGCATGCATCTTCTGTACCCGTTTATATCTCAAATTCAGGCTCAAAATACCCAAAAAATCGATATTTTTGTGTCCCAGAAGCGATCTGTACATGCATACTCCGTGTTAGAGTATTTTCAAAATACAGGCCTAAAACATACTCAAAATCGATATTTTAGGTGCCCAATGTCGATATGTGCATGTATCTTCTGTACCCGTTTATATCTCAAATTCAGGTTCAAAACACCAGAAAATTCGGTATTTTTGGGTCCCAGAAGCGACCTGTACATGCCTACTCCTTCCTAGAATGTTTTCAAGATACAGACCCAAAACATGCTTAAAATCGATATTTTAGGTGCAAAAAGTCGATATGTGCATGCATCCTCTGTACCCGGTTATATCCCAAATTCTGGCTCAAAACCCCCGAAAATTCGATATTTTTGGGTCCCAGAATCGATCTGTACATGCCTACTCAGTGCTAGAATATTTTCAAATTATACGCCCAAAACATACTAAAAATCGATATTTTGGGTGCCAAAGTCGATATGTGCATGCATCTTCTGTACCCGTTTATATCTCAAATTCAAACTCAAAACACCCGAAAATTCGATATTTTTGGGTCCCAAAAGCGATCTGTAGATGTCTACTCCGTGTTAGAGTATTTTTAAAATACAGGCCCAAAACATACTAAAAATCGATATTTTAGGTGCCCAAAGTCGATATGAGCATGCATCTTCTGTACCCGTTTATATCTCAAATTCAGGCTCAAAACACCAGAAAATTCAATATTTTTGGGTCCCAGAAGCGATCTGTACGTGCATACTCCGTGTTAGAGTGTTTTTAAAATACAGGCCCAAAACATGCTAAAAATCGATATTTTATATGCCCAAAGTCAATATGTGTATGCATCTTCTGTACCAGTGTATATCCCTAATTCAGGTTCAAAACACCAGAAAATTCGATATTTTTGGGTCCCAGAAGCGATCTGTACATGCCTAATTCTTGCTAGAATGTTTTCAAGATAGAGACCCAAAACATGCTCAAAATCGATATTTTAGGTGCAAAAAGTCGATATGTGCATGCATCCTCTGTACCCGGTTATATCTCAAATTCAGGCTCAAAACTCCGAAAATTCGATATTTTTGGGTCCCTTAAGCAATCTGCACATGCCTACTCAGTGCTAGAATGTTTTCAAAATATAGGCTCAGAACATGCTAAAAATCGATATTTTGGGTGCCCAAAGTCGATATGTGCATGCATCTTCTGTACCCGTTTATATCTCAAATTCAGGCTCAAAACACCCAAAAAATCGATATTTTTGTGTCCCAGAAGCGATCTGTACATGTCTACACCGTGTTAGAGTATTTTCAAAATACAGGACCAAAACATGCTATAAATCGATATTTTAGGTGCCCAAAGTCGATATGTGCATGCATCTTCTGTACCCGTTCATATCTCAAAATCAGGCTCAGAACACCCGGAAATTCGATTTATTTGGGTCCCAGAAGCGATCTGTACATCCCTACTCAGTGCTAGAATATTTTCAAATTATACTCCCAAAACATACTAAAAATCGATATTTTGGGTGCCAAAGTCGATATGTGCATGCATCTTCTGTACCCGTTTATATCTCAAATTCAAACTCAAAACTCCCGAAAATTCGATATTTTTGGGTCCCAGAAGCGATCTGTAGATGTCTACTCTGTGTTAGAGTATTTTTAAAATACAGGCCCAAAACACACTAAAAATCGATATTTTGGGTGCCCAAAGTCGATATGAGCATGCATCTTCTGTACCCGTTTATATCTCAAATTCAGGCTCAAAACTCCGAAAATTCGATATTTGTGGGTCCTCGAAGCGATCTATACATGCCTACTCCGTGTTAGAGTATTTTTAAAATACAGGCCCAAAACATGCTGAAAATCGATATTTTAGGTGCCCAAAGTCGATATGTGCATGCATCTTCTGTATCCGTCTATATCCCAAATTCAGGTTCAAAACACCCGAAAATTCGATATTTTTGGGTCCCAGAAGCGATCTGTACATGCCTACTCCTTGCTAGAATTTTTTCAAGATACAGACCCAAATCATGCTAAAAATCGATATTTTAGGTGTCCAAAGTCGATATATGCATGCATCTTCTGTACCCGTTTATATCTCAAATTCAGGCTCAAAACACCCTAAAATTCGATATTTCTGGGTCCCAAAAGCGATCTGTACATGTCTACTCCGTGTTAGAGTATTTTTAAAATACAGGCCATTAACATGCTAAAAATCGATATTTTAGGTGCCCAAAGTCGATATGTGCATGCATCTTCTGTACCCGTTTATATCTCAAATTCCGGCTCAAAACACCCGAAAATTCAATATTTTTGGGTCCCAGAAGCGATCTGTACGTGCATACTCTGTGTTAGAGTGTTTTAAAAATACAGGCCTAAAACATGCTGAAAATCGATATTTTATGTGCCCAAAGTCAATATGTGTATGCATCTTCTGTACATGTGTATATCCCTAATTCAGGTTCAAAACACCAGAAAATTCGATATTTTTGGGTCCCCGAAGGAATCTGTACATGCCTACTCCTTGCCTGAATGTTTTCAAGATACAGACCAAAAAAATGCTCGAAATCGATATTTTTAGTGCAAAAAGTCGATATGTGCATGCATCTTCTGTACCCGTTTATATCTCAAATTCAGGCTCAGAACACCCAAAAAATCGATATTTTTGTGTCCCAGAAGCGATCTGTACATGCCTACTCCGTGTTAGAGTATTTTTATAATACAGGCAAAAAACATGCTAAAAATCGATATTTTAGGTGCCCAAAGTCGATATGTGCAGGCATCTTCTGTACCCGTTTATATCTCAAATTCAGTCTCAAAACTCCGAAAATTCGATATTTTTGGGTCCCTTAAGCAATCTGCACATGCCTACTCAGTGATAGAATGTTTTTAAAATACAGGCTTAAAACATGCTATAAATCGATATTTTAGGTGTCCAAAGTCGTTTTGTGCATGCATCTTCTGAACCCGTTTATATCTCAAATTCAGGCTCAAAACACCCAAAAAATCGATATTTTTGTGTCCCAGAAGCGATCTGTACATGCCTACTCCGTGTTAGAGCATTTTCAAAATACAGGCCCAAAACATGCTGAAAATCTATATTTTAGGTGCCCAAAGTCAATATGTGTATGCATCTTCTGTACCCGTCTATATCCCAAATTCAGGTTCAAAACACCAGAAAATTCGGTATTTTTGGGTCCCAGAAGCGATCTGTACATGCCTACTCCTTGCTAGAATTTTTTCAAGATACAGACCCAAAACATGCTCAAAATCGATATTTTAGGTGCAAAAACTCGAAATGTGCATGCATCTTCTGTATCCGTTTATATGTCAAATTCAGGCTCAAAACACCCGAAAATTCGATATTTTTGTGTCCCAGAAGCGATCTGTACATGCCTACTCCTTGCTAGAATTTTTTCAAGATACAGACCCAAATCATGCTAAAAATCGATATTTTAGGTGTCCAAAGTCGATATGTGCATGCATCTTTTGTACCCGTTTATATCTCAAATTCAGGCTCAAAACACCCGAAAATTCGATATTTTTGGGTCCCAGAAGCGATCTGTACATGCCTACTCCTTGTTAGAATTTTTTCAAGATAGAGACCCAAAACATGCTCAAAATCGATATTTTAGGTGCAAAAAGTCGATATGTGCATGCATCCTCTGTACCCGGTTATATCTCAAATTCAGGCTCAAAACTCCGAAAATTCGATATTTTTGGGTCCCTTAAGCAATCTGCACATGCCTACTCAGTGCTAGAATGTTTTCAAAATATAGGCTCAGAACATGCTAAAAATCGATATTTTGGGTGCCCAAAGTCGATATGTGCATGCATCTTCTGTACCCGTTTATATCTCAAATTCAGGCTCAAAACACCCAAAAAATCGATATTTTTGTGTCCCAGAAGCGATCTGTACATGTCTACACCGTGTTAGAGTATTTTCAAAATACAGGACCAAAACATGCTATAAATCGATATTTTAGGTGCCCAAAGTCGATATGTGCATGCATCTTCTGTACCCGTTCATATCTCAAAATCAGGCTCAGAACACCCGGAAATTCGATTTATTTGGGTCCCAGAAGCGATCTGTACATCCCTACTCAGTGCTAGAATATTTTCAAATTATACTCCCAAAACATACTAAAAATCGATATTTTGGGTGCCAAAGTCGATATGTGCATGCATCTTCTGTACCCGTTTATATCTCAAATTCAAACTCAAAACTCCCGAAAATTCGATATTTTTGGGTCCCAGAAGCGATCTGTAGATGTCTACTCTGTGTTAGAGTATTTTTAAAATACAGGCCCAAAACACACTAAAAATCGATATTTTGGGTGCCCAAAGTCGATATGAGCATGCATCTTCTGTACCCGTTTATATCTCAAATTCAGGCTCAAAACTCCGAAAATTCGATATTTGTGGGTCCTCGAAGCGATCTATACATGCCTACTCCGTGTTAGAGTATTTTTAAAATACAGGCCCAAAACATGCTGAAAATCGATATTTTAGGTGCCCAAAGTCGATATGTGCATGCATCTTCTGTATCCGTCTATATCCCAAATTCAGGTTCAAAACACCCGAAAATTCGATATTTTTGGGTCCCAGAAGCGATCTGTACATGCCTACTCCTTGCTAGAATTTTTTCAAGATACAGACCCAAATCATGCTAAAAATCGATATTTTAGGTGTCCAAAGTCGATATATGCATGCATCTTCTGTACCCGTTTATATCTCAAATTCAGGCTCAAAACACCCTAAAATTCGATATTTCTGGGTCCCAAAAGCGATCTGTACATGTCTACTCCGTGTTAGAGTATTTTTAAAATACAGGCCATTAACATGCTAAAAATCGATATTTTAGGTGCCCAAAGTCGATATGTGCATGCATCTTCTGTACCCGTTTATATCTCAAATTCCGGCTCAAAACACCCGAAAATTCAATATTTTTGGGTCCCAGAAGCGATCTGTACGTGCATACTCTGTGTTAGAGTGTTTTAAAAATACAGGCCTAAAACATGCTGAAAATCGATATTTTATGTGCCCAAAGTCAATATGTGTATGCATCTTCTGTACATGTGTATATCCCTAATTCAGGTTCAAAACACCAGAAAATTCGATATTTTTGGGTCCCCGAAGGAATCTGTACATGCCTACTCCTTGCCTGAATGTTTTCAAGATACAGACCAAAAAAATGCTCGAAATCGATATTTTTAGTGCAAAAAGTCGATATGTGCATGCATCTTCTGTACCCGTTTATATCTCAAATTCAGGCTCAGAACACCCAAAAAATCGATATTTTTGTGTCCCAGAAGCGATCTGTACATGCCTACTCCGTGTTAGAGTATTTTTATAATACAGGCAAAAAACATGCTAAAAATCGATATTTTAGGTGCCCAAAGTCGATATGTGCAGGCATCTTCTGTACCCGTTTATATCTCAAATTCAGTCTCAAAACTCCGAAAATTCGATATTTTTGGGTCCCTTAAGCAATCTGCACATGCCTACTCAGTGATAGAATGTTTTTAAAATACAGGCTTAAAACATGCTATAAATCGATATTTTAGGTGTCCAAAGTCGTTTTGTGCATGCATCTTCTGAACCCGTTTATATCTCAAATTCAGGCTCAAAACACCCAAAAAATCGATATTTTTGTGTCCCAGAAGCGATCTGTACATGCCTACTCCGTGTTAGAGCATTTTCAAAATACAGGCCCAAAACATGCTGAAAATCTATATTTTAGGTGCCCAAAGTCAATATGTGTATGCATCTTCTGTACCCGTCTATATCCCAAATTCAGGTTCAAAACACCAGAAAATTCGGTATTTTTGGGTCCCAGAAGCGATCTGTACATGCCTACTCCTTGCTAGAATTTTTTCAAGATACAGACCCAAAACATGCTCAAAATCGATATTTTAGGTGCAAAAACTCGAAATGTGCATGCATCTTCTGTATCCGTTTATATGTCAAATTCAGGCTCAAAACACCCGAAAATTCGATATTTTTGTGTCCCAGAAGCGATCTGTACATGCCTACTCCTTGCTAGAATTTTTTCAAGATACAGACCCAAATCATGCTAAAAATCGATATTTTAGGTGTCCAAAGTCGATATGTGCATGCATCTTTTGTACCCGTTTATATCTCAAATTCAGGCTCAAAACACCCGAAAATTCGATATTTTTGGGTCCCAGAAGCGATCTGTACATGCCTACTCCTTGTTAGAATTTTTTCAAGATACAGACCCAAAACATGCTCAAAATCGTTATTTTAGGTGCAAAAACTCGAAATGTGCATGCATCTTCTGTATCCGTTTATATGTCAAATTCAGGCTCAAAACACCCGAAAATTCGATATTTTTGGGTCCATGAAGCGATCTGTACATGCCTAATCCGTGTTAGAGTATTTTCAAAATACAGGCCCAAAACATGCTCAAAATCGATATTTTAGGTGCCCAAAGTCGATATGTGCATGCATCTTCTGTATCCGTCTGTATCCCAAATTCAGGTTCAAAACACCCGAAAATTCGATATTTTTGGGTCCCAGAAGCGATCTGTACATGCCTACTCCTTGCTAGAATTTTTTCAAGATACAGACCCAAATCATGCTAAAAATCGATATTTTAGGTGTCCAAAGTCGATATGTGCATGCATCTTTTGTACCCGTTTATATCTCAAATTCAGGCTCAAAATAATCGAAAATTCGATATTGTTGGGTCGCAAAAGCGATCTGTACATGTCTACTCCGTGTTAGAGTGTTTTTAAAATACAGACCCAAAACATGCTGAAAATCGATATTTTATGTGCCCAAAGTCAAAATGTGTATGCATCTTCTGTACACGTTTATATCCCTAATTCAGGTTCAAAACACCAGAAAATTCGATTTTTTTGGGTCCAAGAATCGATCTGTACATGCCTACTCCTTGCTAGAATGTTTTCAAGATACAGACCCAAAACATGTTAAAAATCAATATTTTAAGTGCAAAAAGTCGATATGTGAATGCATCTTCTGTACCCGTTTATATCTCAAATTCAGGCTCAAAACACCCGAAAATTCAATATTTTTGGGTCCCAGAAGCGATCTGTACGTGCATACTCTGTGTTAGAGTGTTTTAAAAATACAGGCCTAAAACATGCTGAAAATCGATATTTTATGTGCCCAAAGTCAATATGTGTATGCATCTTCTGTACACGTGTATATCCCTAATTCAGGTTCAAAACACCAGAAAATTCGATATTTTTGGGTCCCCGAAGGAATCTGTACATGCCTACTCCTTGCTAGAATGTTTTCAAGATACAGACCAAAAAAATGCTCGAAATCGATATTTTTAGTGCAAAAAGTCGATATGTGCATGCATCTTCTGTACCCGTTTATATCTCAAATTCAGGCTCAAAACACCCAAAAAATCGATATTTTTGTGTCCCAGAAGCGATCTGTACATGCCTACTCCGTGTTAGAGTATTTTTATAATACAGGCAAAAAACATGCTAAAAATCGATATTTTAGGTGCCCAAAGTCGATATGTGCAGGCATCTTCTGTACCCGTTTATATCTCAAATTCAGTCTCAAAACTCCGAAAATTCGATATTTTTGGGTCCCTTAAGCAATCTGCACATGCCTACTCAGTGATAGAATGTTTTTAAAATACAGGCTTAAAACATGCTATAAATCGATATTTTAGGTGTCCAAAGTCGATTTGTGCATGCATCTTCTGAACCCGTTTATATCTCAAATTCAGGCTCAAAACACCCAAAAAATCGATATTTTTGTGTCCCAGAAGCGATCTGTACATGCCTACTCCGTGTTAGAGTATTTTCAAAATACAGGCCCAAAACATACTGAAAATCTATATTTTAGGTGCCCAAAGTCAATATGTGTATGCATCTTCTGTACCCGTCTATATCCCAAATTCAGGTTCAAAACACCAGAAAATTCGGTATTTTTGGGTCCCAGAAGCGATCTGTACATGCCTACTCCTTGCTAGAATTTTTTCAAGATACAGACCCAAAACATGCTCAAAATCGATATTTTAGGTGCAAAAACTCGAAATGTGCATGCATCTTCTGTATCCGTTTATATGTCAAATTCAGGCTCAAAACACCCGAAAATTCGATATTTTTGTGTCCCAGAAGCGATCTGTACATGCCTACTCCGTGTTAGAGTATTTTCAAAATACAGGCCCAAAACATGCTGAAAATCGATATTTTAGGTGCCCAAAGTCGATATGTGCATGCATCTTCTGTATCCGTCTGTATCCCAAATTCAGGTTCAAAACACCCGAAAATTCGATATTTTTGGGTCCCAGAAGCGATCTGTACATGCCTACTCCTTGCTAGAATTTTTTCAAGATACAGACCCAAATCATGCTAAAAATCGATATTTTAGGTGTCCAAAGTCGATATGTGCATGCATCATTTGTACCCGTTTATATCTCAAATTCAGGCTCAAAACACCCGAAAATTCGATATTTTTGGGTCCCAGAAGCGATCTGTACATGCCTACTCCTTGTTAGAATTTTTTCAAGATACAGACCCAAAACATGCTCAAAATCGATATTTTAGGTGCAAAAACTCGAAATGTGCATGCATCTTCTGTATCCGTTTATATGTCAAATTCAGGCTCAAAACACCCGAAAATTCGATATTTTTGGGTCCATGAAGCGATCTGTACATGCCTAATCCGTGTTAGAGTATTTTCAAAATACAGGCCCAAAACATGCTCAAAATTGATATTTTAGGTGCCCAAAGTCGATATGTGCATGCATCTTCTGTATCCGTCTGTATCCCAAATTCAGGTTCAAAACACCCGAAAATTCGATATTTTTGGGTCCCAGAAGCGATCTGTACATGCCTACTCCTTGCTAGAATTTTTTCAAGATACAGACCCAAATCATGCTAAAAATCGATATTTTAGGTGTCCAAAGTCGATATGTGCATGCATCTTTTGTACCCGTTTATATCTCAAATTCAGGCTCAAAATAATCGAAAATTCGATATTGTTGGGTCGCAAAAGCGATCTGTACATGTCTACTCCGTGTTAGAGTGTTTTTAAAATACAGACCCAAAACATGCTGAAAATCGATATTTTATGTGCCCAAAGTCAAAATGTGTATGCATCTTCTGTACACGTTTATATCCCTAATTCAGGTTCAAAAGACCAGAAAATTCGATTTTTTTTGGTCCAAGAATCGATCTGTACATGCCTACTCCTTGCTAGAATGTTTTCAAGATACAGACCCAAAACATGTTAAAAATCAATATTTTAAGTGCAAAAAGTCGATATGTGAATGCATCTTCTGTACCCGTTTATATCTCAAATTCAGGCTCAAAACACCCTAAAAATCGATATTTTTGTGTCCCAGAAGCGATCTGTACATGCCTACTCCGTGTTAGAGTATTTTCAAAATACAGGCCCAAAACATGCTCAAAATCGATATTTTAGGTGCCCAAAGTCGATATGTGCATAAATCTTCTGTATCCGTTTATATCTCAAATTCAGGCTCAAAACACCCGAAAATTCAATATTTTTGGGTCCCAGAAGCGATCTGTACATGCCTACTCCGTGTTAATATATTTTCAAAATACAGGTCCAAAACATGCTGAAAATCTATATTTTAGGTGCAAAAACTCGAAATGTGCATGCATCTTCTGTATCCGTTTATATGTCAAATTCAGGCTCAAAACACCCGAAAATTCGATATTTTTGGGTCCATGAAGTGATCTGTACATGCCTACTCCGTGTTAGAGTATTTTCAAAATACAGGCCCAAAACATGCTCAAAATCGATATTTTAGGTGCCCAAAGTCGATATGTGCATGCATCTTCTGTATCCGTCTGTATCCCAAATTCAGGTTCAAAACACCCGAAAATTCGATATTTTTGGGTCCCAGAAGCGATCTGTACATGCCTACTCCTTGCTAGAATTTTTTCAAGATACAGACCCAAATCATGCTAAAAATCGATATTTTAGGTGTCCAAAGTCGATATGTGCATGCATCTTTTGTACCCGTTTATATCTCAAATTCAGGCTCAAAACACCCGAAAATTCGATATTTTTGGGTCCCAGAAGCGATCTGTACATGCCTACTCCTTGCTATAATTTTTTCAAGATACAGAACCAAAACATGCTCAAAATCGATATTTTATGTGCAAAAACTCGAAATGTGCATGCATCTTCTGTATCCGTTTATATGTCAAATTCAGGCTCAAAACACCCGAAAATTCGATATTTTTGGGTCCATGAAGCGATCTGTACATGCCTACTCCGTGTTAGAGTATTTTCAAAATACAGGCCCAAAACATGCTCAAAATCGATATTTTAGGTGCCCAAAGTCGATATGTGCATGCATCTTCTGTATCCGTTTATATCTCAAATTCAGTCTCAAAACTCCGAAAATTCGATATTTTTGGGTACCTTAAGCAATCTGCACATGCCTACTCAGTGATAGAATGTTTTTAAAATACAGGCTTAAAACATGCTATAAATCGATATTTTAGGTGTCCAAAGTCGATTTGTGCATGCATCTTCTGAACCCGTTTATATCTCAAATTCAGGCTCAAAACACCCAAAAAATCGATATTTTTGTGTCCCAGAAGCGATCTGTACATGCCTACTCCGTGTTAGAGTATTTTCAAAATACAGGCCCAAAACATGCTCAAAATCGATATTTTAGGTGCCCAAAGTCTAATATGTGCATACATCTTCTGTATCCGTTTATATCTCAAATTCAGGCTCAAAACACCCGAAAATTCAATATTTATGGGTTCAAGAAGCGATCTGTACATGCCTACTCTGTGTTAATATATTTTCAAAATACAGGTCCAAAACATGCTGAAAATCTATATTTTAGGTGCCCAAAGTCAATATGTGTATGCATCTTCTGTACCCGTCTATATCCCAAATTCAGGTTCAAAACACCAGAAAATTAGGTATTTTTGGGTCCCAGAAGCGATCTGTACATGCCTACTCCTTGCTAGAATTTTTTCAAGATAGAGACCCAAAACATGCTCAAAATCGATATTTTAGGTGCAAAAACTCGAAATGTGCATGCATCTTCTGCATCCGTTTATATGTCAAATTCAGGCTCAAAACACCAGAAAATTCGATATTTTTGGGTCCATGAAGCGATCTGTACATGCCTACTCCGTGTTAGAGTATTTTCAAAATACAAGCCCAATACATGCTCAAAATCGATATTTTAGGTGCCCAAAGTCGATATGTGCATGCATCTTCTGTATCCGTCTGTATCCCAAATTCAGGTTCAAAACACCCGAAAATTCGATATTTTTGGGTCCCAGAAGCGATCTGTACATGCCTACTCCTTGCTAGAATTTTTTCAAGATACAGACCCAAATCATGCTAAAAATCGATATTTTAGGTGTCCAAAGTCGATATGTGCATGCATCTTTTGTACCCGTTTATATCTCAAATTCAGGCTCAAAATAATCGAAAATTCGATATTTTTGGGTCGCAAAAGCGATCTGTACATGCCTACTCCGTGTTAATATATTTTCAAAATACAGGTCCAAAACATGCTGAAAATCTATATTTTAGGTGCCCATAGTCAATATGTGTATGCATCTTCTGTACCCGTCTATATCCCAAATTCAGGTTCAAAACACCAGAAAATTCGGTATTTTTGGGTCCCAGAAGCGATCTGTACATGCCTACTCCTTGCTAGAATTTTTTCAAGATACAGACCCAAAACATGCTCAAAATCGATATTTTAGGTGCAAAAACTCGAAATGTGCATGCATCTTCTGTATCCGTTTATATGTCAAATTCAGGCTCAAAACACCCGAAAATTCGATATTTTTGGGTCCCAGAAGCGATCTGTACATGCCTACTCCTTGCTAGAATTTTTTCAAGATACAGACCCAAATCATGCTAAAAATCGATATTTTAGGTGTCCAAAGTCGATATGTGCATGCATCTTTTGTACCCGTTTATATCTCAAATTCAGGCTCAAAATAATCGAAAATTCGATATTTTTGGGTCGCAAAAGCGATCTGTACATGTCTACTCCGTGTTAGAGTGTTTTTAAAATACAGACCCAAAACATGCTGAAAATCGATATTTTATGTGCCCAAAGTCAAAATGTGTATGCATCTTCTGTACACGTTTATATCCCTAATTCAGGTTCAAAACACCAGAAAATTCGATTTTTTTGGGTCCAAGAAGCGATCTGTACATGCCTACTCCTTGCTAGAATGTTTTCAAGATACAGACCCAAAACATGTTAAAAATCAATATTTTAAGTGCAAAAAGTCGATATGTGCATGCATCTTCTGTACCCGTTTATATCTCAAATTCAGGCTCAAAACACCCAAAAAATCGATATTTTTGTGTCCCAGAAGCGATCTGTACATGCCTACTCCGTGTTAGAGTATTTTCAAAATACAGGCCCAAAACATGCTCAAAATCGATATTTTAGGTGCCCAAAGTCGATATGTGCATACATCTTCTGTATCCGTTTATATCTCAAATTCAGGCTCAAAACACCCGAAAATTCGATATTTTTGGGTCCCAGAAGCGATCTGTACATGCCTACTCCGTGTTAATATATTTTCAAAATACAGGTCCAAAACATGCTGAAAATCTATATTTTAGGTGCCCATAGTCAATATGTGTATGCATCTTCTGTACCCGTCTATATCCCAAATTCAGGTTCAAAACACCAGAAAATTCGGTATTTTTGGGTCCCAGAAGCGATCTGTACATGCCTACTCCTTGCTAGAATTTTTTCAAGATACAGACCCAAAACATGCTCAAAATCGATATTTTAGGTGCAAAAACTCGAAATGTGCATGCATCTTCTGTATCCGTTTATATGTCAAATTCAGGCTCAAAACACCCGAAAATTCGATATTTTTGGGTCCATGAAGCGATCTGTACATGCCTACTCCGTGTAAGAGTATTTTCAAAATACAGGCCCAAAACATGCTCAAAATCGATATTTTAGGTGCCCAAAGTCGATATGTGCATGCATCTTCTGTATCCGTCTGTATCCCAAATTCAGGTTCAAAACACCCGAAAATTCGATATTTTTGGGTCCCAGAAGCGATCTGTACATGCCTACTCCTTGCTAGAATTTTTTCAAGATACAGACCCAAATCATGCTAAAAATCGATATTTTAGGTGTCCAAAGTCGATATGTTCATGCATCTTTTGTACCCGTTTATATCTCAAATTCAGGCTCAAAATAATCGAAAATTCGATATTTTTGGGTCGCAAAAGCGATCTGTACATGCCTACTCCGTGTTAATATATTTTCAAAATACAGGTCCAAAACATGCTGAAAATCTATATTTTAGGTGCCCAAAGTCAATATGTGTATGCATCTTCTGTACCCGTCTATATCCCAAATTCAGGTTCAAAACACCAGAAAATTCGGTATTTTTGGGTCCCAGAAGCGATCTGTACATGCCTACTCTTTGCTAGAATTTTTTCAAGATACAGACCCAAAACATGTTCAAAATCGATATTTGAGGTGCAAAAACTCGAAATGTGCATGCATCTTCTGTATCCGTTTATATGTCAAATTCAGGCTCAAAACACCCGAAAATTCGATATTTTTGGGTCCATGAAGCGATCTGTACATGCCTACTCCGTGTTAGAGTATTTTCAAAATACGGGCCCAAAACATGCTCAAAATCGATATTTTAGGTGCCCAAAGTCGATATGTGCATGCATCTTCTGTATCCGTCTGTATCCCAAATTCAGGTTCAAAACACCCGAAAATTCGATATTTTTGGGTCCCAGAAGCGATCTGTACATGCCTACTCCTTGCTAGAATTTTTTCAAGATACAGACCCAAATCATGCTAAAAATCGATATTTTAGGTGTCCAAAGTCGATATGTGCATGCATCTTTTGTACCCGTTTATATCTCAAATTCAGGCTCAAAATAATCGAAAATTCGATATTGTTGGGTCGCAAAAGCGATCTGTACATGTCTACTCCGTGTTAGAGTGTTTTTAAAATACAGACCCAAAACATGCTGAAAATCGATATTTTATGTGCCCAAAGTCAAAATGTGTATGCATCTTCTGTACACGTTTATATCCCTAATTCAGGTTCAAAACACCAGAAAATTCGATTTTTTTGGGTCCAAGAAGCGATCTGTACATGCCTACTCCTTGCTAGAATTTTTTCAAGATACAGACCCAAATCATGCTAAAAATCGATATTTTAGGTGTCCAAAGTCGATATGTGCATGCATATTCTGTACCCGTTTATATCTCAAATTCAGGCTCAAAACACCCGAAAATTCGATATTTTTGGGTCCCAGAAGCGATCTGTACATGCCTACTCCTTGCTAGAATTTTTTCAAGATACAGACCCAAAACATGCTCAAAATCGATATTTTAGGTGCAAAAACTCGAAATGTGCATGCATCTTCTGTATCCGTTTATATGTCAAATTCAGGCTCAAAACACCCGAAAATTCGATATTTTTGGGTCCATGAAGCGATCTGTACATGCCTACTCCGTGTTAGAGTATTTTCAAAATACAGGCCCAAAACATGCTCAAAATCGATATTTTAGGTGCCCAAAGTCGATATGTGCATGCATCTTCTGTATCCGTCTGTATCCCAAATTCAGGTTCAAAACACCCGAAAATTCGATATTTTTGGGTCGCAAAAGCGATCTGTACATGTCTACTCCGTGTTAGAGTGTTTTTAAAATACAGACCCAAAACATGCTGAAAATCGATATTTTATGTGCCCAAAGTCAAAATGTGGATGCATCTTCTGTACCCGTTTATATCAAAAATTCAGTCTCAAAACTCCGAAAATTCGATATTTTTGGGTCCCTTAAGCAATCTGCACCTGCCTACTCAGTGATAGAAAGTTTTTAAAATACAGGCTTAAAACATGCTATAAATCGATATTTTAGGTGTCCAACGTCGATTTGTGCATGCATTTTCTGAACCCGTTTATATCTCAAATTCAGGCTCAAAACACCTAAAAAATCGATATTTTTGTGTCCCAGAAGCGATCTGTACATGCCTACTCCGTGTTAGAGTATTTTCAAAATACAGGCCCAAGTTCGATATGTGCATACATCTTCTGTATCCGTTTATATCTCAAATTCAGGCTCAAAACACCGGAAAATTTAATATTTTTGGGTGCCAGAAGCGATCTGTACGTGCACACTCCGTGTTAGAGTGTTTTTAAAATACAGGCCCAAAACATGCTGAAAATCGATATTTTATGTGCCCAAAGTCAAAATGTGTATGCATCTTCTGTACCCGTCTATATCCCAAATTCAGGTTCAAAACACTCGAAAATTCGATATTTTTGGGTCCCAGAAGCAATCTGTACATGCCTACTTCTTGCTAGAATGTTTTCAAGATACAGACCCAAAACATGCTCAAAATCGATATTTTAGGTGCAAAAAGTAGAAATGTGCATGCATCTTCTGTATCCGTTTATATGTCAAATTCAGGCTCAAAACACCCGAAAATTCGATATTTTTGGGTCCCAGAAGCGATCTGTACATGCCTACTCCTTGCTAGAATTTTTTCAAGATACAGACCCAAATCATGCTAAAAATCGATATTTTAGGTGCCCAAAGTCTATATGTGCATGCATCTTCTGTACCCGTTTATATCTCAAATTCAGGTTCAAAACACCAGAAAATTCGATATTTTTGGGTCCCAGAAGCAATCTGTACATGCCTACTCCTTGCTAGAATGTTTTCAAGATACAGACCAAAAAATGCTCAAAATCGATATTTTTAGTGCAAAAAGTCGATATGTGCATGCATCTTCTGTACCCGTTTATATCTCAAATTCAGGCTCAAAACTCCGAAAATTCGATATTTTTGGGTCCCTTAAGCAATGTGTACATGCCTACTCAGTGCTAGAATGTTTTTAAAATACAGGCCTAAAACATGCTATAAATCGATATTTTAGGTGTCCAAAGTCGATATGTGCATGCATCTTCTGTACCCGTTTATATCTCAAATTCAGGCACAAAACACCCGAAAATTCGATATTTTTGGGTCGCAAAAGCGATCTGTACATGTCTACTCCGTGTTAGAGTATTTTTATAATACAGGCACAAAACATGCTAAAAATCGATATTTTAGGTGCCCAAAGTCGATATGTGCATGTATCATCTGTACCCGTTTATATCTCAAATTCAGGCTCAAAACATCCGAAAATTCAATATTTTTGGGTCCCAGAAGCGATCTGTACGTGCATACTCCGTGTTAGAGTGTTTTTAAAATCCAGACCTAAAACATGCTGAAAATCGATATTTTATGTGCCCAAAGTCAAAATGTGTATGCATCCTCTGTATACGTGTATATCCCAAATTCAGGTTCAAAACACAAGAAAATTCGATTTTTTGGGGTCCAAGAAGCGATCTGTACATGCCTACTCCTTGCTAGAATGTTTTCAAGATACAGACCCAAAACATGTTAAAAATCGATATTTTAAGTGCAAAAAGTCGATATGTGCATGCATCTTCTGTACCCGTTTATATCTCAAATTCAGTCTCAAAACTCCGAAAATTCGATATTTTTGGGTCCATTAAGCAATCTGCACATGCCGACTCAGTGATAGAATGTTTTTAAAATACAGGCTTAAAACATGCTATAAATCGATATTTTAGGTGTCCAAAGTCGATTTGTGCATGCATCTTCTGAACCCGTTTATATCTCAAATTCAGGCTCAAAACACCCAAAAAATCGATATTTTTGTGTCCCAGAAGCGATCTGTACATGCCTACTCCGTGTTAGAGTATTTTTAAAATACAGGCCCAAAACATTCTCAAAATCGATATGTTAGGTGCCCAAAGTCGATATGTGCATGCATCTTCTGTATCCGTCTATATCCCAAATTCAGGTTCAAAACACCCGAAAATTCGATATTTTTGGGTCCCAGAAGCGATTTGTACATGCCTACTCCTTGCTAGAATTTTTTCAAGATACAGACACAAAACATGCTCAAAATCGATATTTTAGGTGCAAAAAGTCGATATGTGCATGCATCTTCTGTACCCGTTTATATCTCAAATTCAGGCTCAAAACACCCGAAAATTCGATATTTTTGGGTCCCTTAAGCGATCTGTACATGCATACTCAGTGCTAGAATGTTTTCAAAATATAGGCTCAAAACATGCTAAAAATCGATATTTTAGGTGTCCAAAGTCGATATGTGCATGCATCTTCTGTACCTGTTCATATCTCAAATTCAGGCTCAAAACACACGAAAAATCGATATTTTTGGGTCCCAAAAGCGATCTGTACATGTCTACTCCGTGTTAGAGTATTTTTAAAATACAGGCCCAAAACATGCTAAAAATCGATATTTTAGTTGCCCAAAGTCGATATGTGCTTGCATCTTCTGTACCTGTTCATATCTCAAATTCAGGCTCAAAACACCCGAAAATTCGATGTATTTGGGTTCCAGAAGCGATCTGTACGTGTCTACTCAGTGTTGGAGTATTTTAAAAATACAGGCCCAAAACATGCTCAAAATCGATATTTTGGGTGTCCAAAGTCGATATGTGCATGCATCTTCTGTACCCGTTTATATCTCAAATTCAGGCTCAAAACATCCGAAAATTCAATATTTTTGGGTCCCAGAAGCGATCTGTACGTGCATACTCCGTGTTAGAGTGTTTTTAAAATACAGACCTAAAACATGCTGAAAATCGATATTTTATGTGCCCAAAGTCAAAATGTGTATACATCTTCTGTACCCGTCTATATCCCAAATTCACGTTCAAAACACTCGAAAATTCGATATTTTTGGGTCCCAGAAGCAATCGGTACATGCCTACTTCTTGCTAGAATGTTTTCAAGATACAGACCCAAAACATGCTCAAAATCGATATTTTAGGTGCAAAAACTCGAAATGTGCATGCATCTTCTGTATCCGTTTATATGTCAAATTCAGGCTCAAAACACCCGAAAATTCGATATTTTTAGGTCCCCGAAGCGATCTGTACATGCCTAATCCGTGTTAGAGTATTTTCAAAATAAAGGCCCAAAACATGCTCAAAATCGATATTTTAGGTGCCCAAAGTCGATATGTGCATGCATCTTCTGTATCCGTCTATATCCCAAATTCAGGTTCAAAACAAACGAAAATTCGATATTTTTGTGTCCCAGAAGCGATCTGTACATGCCTACTCCTTGCTAGAATTTTTTCAAGATACAGACCCAAATCATGCTAAAAATCGATATTTTAGGTGCCCAAAGTCGATATGTGCATGCATCTTCTGTACCCGTTTATATCTCAAATTCAGGCTCAAAACACCCGAAAATTCAATATTTTTGGTTCCCAGAAGCGATCTGTACGTGCATACTCTGTGTTAGAGTGTTTTAAAAATACAGGCCTAAAACATGCTGAAAATCGATATTTTATGTGCCCAAAGTCAATGTGTATGCATCTTCTGTACACGTGTATATCCCTAATTCAGGTTCAAAACACCAGAAAATTCGATATTTTTGGGTCCCAGAAGAAATCTGTACATGCCTACTCAGTGCTAGAATGTTTTCAAGGTACAGAACAAAAAAATGCTCAAAATCGATATTTTTAGTGCAAAAAGTCGATATGTGCATGCATCTTCTGTACCCGTTTATATCTCAAATTCAGGCTCAAAACACCCGAAAATTCGATATTTTTGGGTTGCAAAAGCGATCTGTACATGTCTACTCCGTGTTAGAGTATTTTTATAATACAGGCCCAAAACATGCTAAAAATCGATATTTTAGGTGCCCAAAGTCGATATGTGCATGCATCATCTGTACCCGTTTATATCTTAAATTCAGGCTCAAAACATCCGAAAATTCAATATTTTTGGGTCCCAGAAGCGATCTGTACGTGCACACTCCGTGTTAGAGTGTTTTTAAAATACAGACCCAAAACATGCTGAAAATCGATATTTTATGTGCCCAAAGTCAAAATGTGTATGCATCTTCTGTACACGTGTATATCCCTAATTCAGGTTCAAAACACCAGAAAATTCGATTTTTTTGGGTCCAAGAAGCGATCTGTACATGCCTACTCCTTGCTAGAATGTTTTCAAGATACAGACCCAAAACATGTTAAAAATCGATATTTTAAGTGCAAAAAGTCGATATGTGCATGCATCTTCTGTACCCGTTTATATCTCAAATTCAGTCTCAAAACTCCGAAAATTCGATATTTTTGGGTCCCTTAAGCAATCTGCACATGCCTACTCAGTGATAGAATGTTTTTAAAATACAGGCTTAAAACATGCTATAAATCGATATTTTAGGTGTCAATAGTCGATTTGGGCATGCATCTTCTGAACCCGTTTATATCTCAAATTCAGGCTCAAAACACCCGAAAAATCGATATTTTTGTGTCCCAGATGCGATCTGTACATGCCTACTCCGTGTTAGAGTATTTTCAAAAAACAGGCCCAAAACATGCTCAAAATAGATATTTTAGGTGCCCAAAGTCGATATGTGCATACATCTTCTGTACCCGTTTATATCTCAAATTCAGGCTCAAAACACCCGAAAATTCAATATTTTTGGGTCCCAGAAGCGATCTGTACGTGCACACTCCGTGTTAGAGTGTTTTTAAAATACAGACCCAAAACATGCTGAAAATCGATATTTTATGTGCCCAAAGTCAAAATGTGTATGCATCTTCTGTACACGTGTATATCCCTAATTCAGGTTCAAAACACCAGAAAATTCGATTTTTTGGGGTCCAAGAAGCGATCTGTACATGCCTACTCCTTCCTTGAATGTTTTCAAGATACAGACCCAAAACATGTTAAAAATCGATATTTTAAGTGCAAAAAGTCGATATGTGCATGCATCTTCTGTACCCGTTTATATCTCAAATTCAGTCTCAAAACTCCGAAAATTCGATATTTTTGGGTCCCTTAAGCAATCTGCACATGCCTACTCAGTGATAGAATGTTTT
This sequence comes from Petrolisthes cinctipes, assembly GCA_033782935.1. Classification (NCBI taxonomy): domain Eukaryota; kingdom Metazoa; phylum Arthropoda; class Malacostraca; order Decapoda; family Porcellanidae; genus Petrolisthes; species Petrolisthes cinctipes. The sequence continues at coordinate 135,520 of JAWQEG010000095.1, forward strand.
TAAAATACAGGCTTAAAACATGCTATAAATCGATATTTTAGGTGTCAATAGTCGATTTGGGCATGCATCTTCTGAACCCGTTTATATCTCAAATTCAGGCTCAAAACACCCGAAAAATCGATATTTTTGTGTCCCAGATGCGATCTGTACATGCCTACTCCGTGTTAGAGTATTTTCAAAATACAGGCCCAAAACATGCTCAAAATCGATATTTTAGGTGCCCAAAGTCGATATGTGCATACATCTTCTGTATCCGTTTATATCTCAAATTCAGGCTCAAAACACCCAAAAATTCAATATTTTGGGTCCCAGAAGCGAACTGTACATGCCTACTCCGTGTTAATGTATTTTCAAATTACAGGTCCAAAACATGCTGAAAATCTATATTTTAGGTGCCCAAAGTCAATATGTGTATGCATCTTCTGTACCCGTCTATATCCCAAATTCTGGATCAAAATACCAGAAAATTCGGTATTTTTGGGTCCCAGAAGCGATCTGTACATGCCTACTCCTTGCTAGAATTTTTTCAGGATACAGACCCAAAACATGCTCAAAATCGATATTTTAGGTGCAAAAAGTCGATATGTGCATGCATCCTCTGTACCCGGTTATATCCCAAATTCTGGCTCAAAACTACGAAAATTCGATATTTTTGTGTCCCCGAAGCGATCTGTACATGCCTACTCAGTGCTAGAATATTTTCAAATTATACGCCGGAAACATACTAAAAATCGATATTTTGGGTGCCAAAGTCGATATGTGCATGCATCTTCTGTACCCGTTTATATCTCAAATTCAGGCTCAAAACACCCAAAAAATCGATAATTTTGTGTCCCAGAAGCGATCTGTACATGACTACACCGTGCTATATTATTTTCAAAATACAGGCCCAAAACATGCTCAAAATCGATATTTTAGGTGCCCAAAGTCGATATGTGCGTGCATCTTCTGTATCTGTTCATATCTCAAATTCATGCTCAAAACGCCCGAAAATTCGATATATTTGGGTTCCAGAAGCGATCTGTACGTGTCTACTCAGTGTTCGAGTATTTTAAAAATACAGGATCAAAACATGCTCAAAATCGATATTTTGGGTGCCCAAAGTCGATATGTGCATGCATCTTCTGTATCCGTTTATATCTCAAATTCAGGCTCAAAACACCCGAAAATTCAATATTTTTGGGTCCCAGAAGCGATCTGTACATGCCTAATCCGTGTTAATGTATTTTAAAAATACAGGCCCAAAACATGCTGAAAATCTATATTTTAGGTGCCCAAAGTCAATATGTGTATGCATCTTCAGTACCCGTCTATATCCGAAATTCAGGTTCAAAACACCTGAAAATTTGGTATTTTTAGCCCTGAAGCGATCTGTACATGCCTACTCCTTGCTAGAATTTTTTCAAGATACAGACCCAAAACATGCTCAAAATCGATATTTTAGGTGCAAAAAGTCGATACGTACATGCATCCTCTGTACCCGATTATATCCCAAATTCTGGCTCAAAACCCCCGAAAATTCAATATTTTTGTGTCCCAGAAGCGATCTGTACATGCCTACTCAGTGCTAGAATATTTTCAAATTATACGCCGGAAACATACTAAAAATCGATATTTTGGGTGCCAAAGTCGATATATGCATGCATCTTCTGTACACGTTTATATCTCAAAATCAGGCTCAAAACACCCAAAAAATCGATATTTTTGTGTCCCAGAAGCGATCTGTACATGTCTACACCGTGCTATAGTATTTTCAAAATACAGGCCCAAAACATGCTCAAAATCGATATTTTGGGTGCCAAAAGTCGATATGTGCATGCATCTTCTGTACCCGTTTATATCTCAAATTCAGGCACAAAACACCCAAAAAAATCGATATTTTTGTGTCCCAGAAGCGATTTGTACATGTCTACACCGTGCTATAGTATTTTTAAAATACAGGCCCAAAACATGCTCAAAATCGATATTTTAGGTGCACAAAGTCGATATGTGCATGCATCTTCTGTACCCGTTCATATCTCAAATTCAGGCTCAGAACACCCTAAAATTCGATTTATTTGGGTTCCAGAAGCGATCTGTACGTGTCTACTCAGTGTTAGAGTATTTTAAAAATACAGGCCCAAATCATGCTCAAAATCGATATTTTGGGTGCCCAAAGTCGATATGTGCATGCATCTTCTGTACCCGTTTATATCACAAATTCAGACTCAAAACACCCGAATATTTAATATTTTTGGGTCTCAAAAGCCATCTGTACATGCATACTCCGTGTTAGAGTATTTTCAAAATACAGGCCTAAAACATGCTGAAAATCGATATTTTAGCTGCCCAAAGTCAATATGTGTATACATCTTCTGTACCCGTCTATATCCCAAATTCAGGTTCAAAACACCCGAAAATTCGATATTTTTGGGTCCCAGAAGCGATCTGTACATGCCTACTCAGTGCTACAATTTTTTAAGATACAAACCCAAGACATGCTCAAAATCGATATTTTACGTGCAAAAAGTCGATATGCGCATGCATCTTCTGTACTCGTTTATATCTCAAATTCAGGCTCAAAACACCTGAAAATTCGATATTTTTGGGTCCCTTAAGTGATCTGTACATGCATACTCAGTGCTAGAATTTTTTCAAAATATAGGCTCAGAACATGCTAAAAATCGATATTTTAGGTGTCCAAAGTCGATCTGTGCATGCATCTTCTGAACCCGTTTATATCTAAAATTCAGGCTCAAAACACCCAAAAAATCGATATTTTTGTGTCCCAGAAGCGATCTGTACATGTCTAAACCGTGCTATAGTATTTTCAAAATACAGGCCCAAAACATGCTCAAAATCGATATTTTAGGTGCCCAAAGTCGATATGTGCATGCATCTTCTGTATCCGTCTATATCCCAAATTCAGGTTCAAAACACCCGAAAATTCGATAATTTTTGGTCCCAGAAGCGATCTGTACATGCCTACTCCTTGCTAGAATATTTTCAAGATACAGACCCAACACATGTTCAAAATCGATATTTTAAGTGCAAAAAGTCGATATGTGCATGCATCTTCTGTACCCGTTTATATCTCAAATTCAGGCTCAAAACTCCGAAAATTCGATATTTTTGGGTCCCTTAAGCAATCTGCACATGCCTACTCAGTGCTAGAATGTTTTTAAAATACAGGCTTAAAACATGCTATAAATCGATATTTTAGGTGTCCAAAGTCGATATGTGCATGCATCTTCTGAACCCGTTTATATCTCAAATTCAGGCTCAAAACACCCAAAAAATCGATATTTTTGTGTCCCAGAAGCGATCTGTACATGCCTACACAGTGTTAGAGTATTTTAAAAATACAGGCCCAAAACATGCTCAAAATCGATATTTTAGGTGCCCAAAGTCGATATGTGCATGCATCTTCTGTACCCGTTTATATCTCAAATTCAGACTCAAAACACCCGATTATTCGATATTTTTGGGTCCCAAAAGCAATGTGTACATGCATACTCCGTGTTAGAGTATTTTCAATGTACAGGCCTAAAACATGCTGAAAATCGATATTTTAGCTGCCCAAAGTCAAAATGTGTATGCATCTTCTGTACACGTGTATATCCCTAATTCAGGTTCAAAACACCAGAAAATTCGATTTTTGGGGGTCCCAGAAGCGATCTGTACATGCCTTATTCCTTGCTAGAATGTTTTCAAGATACAGACCCAAAACATGCTCAAAATCGATATTTTAAGTGCAAAAAGTCGATATGTGCATGCATCTTCTGTACTTGTTTATATCTCAAATTCAGGCTCAAAACTCCCAAAATTCGATTTTTTTGGGGTCCCTTAAGCAATCTGCACATGCCTACTCAGTGCTAGAATTATTCGTTTTTAAAATACAGGCCTAAAACATGCTATAAATCGATATTTTATGTGTCCAAAGTCGATATGTGCATGCATCTTCTGAACCCGTTTATATCTTAAATTCAGGCTCAAAACACCCAAAAAAACGATATTTTTGTGTCCCAGAAACGATCTGTACATGCCTACTCCGTGTTAGAGTATTTTCAAAATACAGGCCCAAAACATGCTCAAAATCGATAATTTAGGTGCACAAAGTCGATATGTGCATGAATCTTCTGTATCCGTTTATATCTCAAATTCAGGCTCAAGACACCCGAAAATTCGATATTTTTGGGTCCCAGAAGCGATCTGTACATGCCTACTCCGTGTTAATGTATTTTCAAAATACAGGCCAAAAACCTTCCTGAAAATGTATATTTTAGGTGCCCAAAGTCAATATGTGTATGCATCTTCGGTACCTGTCTATATCCCAAATTCAGGTTCAAAACACCAGAAAATTCGGTATTTTTTGGTCCCAGAAGCGATCTGTACATGCCTACTCCTTGCTAGAATGTTTTCAAGATACAGACCCAAAACATGCTCAAAATCGATATTTTAGGTGCAAAAAGTCGATATGTGCATGCATCCTCTGTACCCGGTTATATCCCAAATTCTGGCTCAAAACAACCAAAAATTCGATATTTTTGGGTCCCAGAAGTGATCTGTATATGCCTACTCAGTGCTAGAATATTTTTAAATTATACGCCGAAAACATACTAAAAATCGATATTTTTGGGTGCCAAAGTCGATATGTGCATGCATCTTCTGTACCCGTTTATATCTCAAATTCACGCTCGAAACACCCAAAAAATCGATATTTTTGTGTCCCAGAAGCGATCTGTACATGTCTACACTGTGCTATAGTATTTTCAAAATACAGGCCAAAAACATGCTCAAAATCGATATTTTAGGTGCCCAAAGTCGATATGTGCATGCATCTTCTGTACCCGTTCATTACTCAAATTCAGGATCAGAACACCCTAAAATTCGATTTATTTGGGTTCCAGAAGCGATCTGTACGTGTCTACTCAGTGTTAGAGTATTTTTTAAAATACAGGCCCAAAACATGCTTAAAATCGATATTTTGGGTGCCCAAAGTCGATATGTGCATGCATCTTCTGTACCCGTTTATATCTCAAATTCAGACTCAAAACACCCTAAAATTCGATATTTTTTGGTCCCTTAAGCAATCTGCACATGCCTACTCAGTGCTAGAATGTTTTTAAAATACAGGCTTAAAACATGCTATAAATCGATACATTAGGTGTCCAAAGTCGATATGTGCATGCATCTTCTGAACCCGTTTATATCTCAAATTCAGGCTCAAAACACCCAAAAAATCGATATTTTTGTGTACCAGAAGCGATCTGTACATTCCTACTCCGTGTTAGAGTATTTTTAAAATACAGGTCCAAAACATGTTAAAAATCGATATTTTAGGTGCCCAAAGTCGATATGTGCATGCATCTTCTGAATCCGTTTATATCTCATATTCTGGCTCAAAACCCCTGAAAATTCGATATTTTTTTGTCCCAGAAGCGATCTGTACGTGCACACTCCGTGTTAGAGTGTTTTTAAAATACAGGCCCAAAACATGCTGAAAAAGGATATTTTATGTGCCCAAAGTCAAAATGTGTATGCATCTTCTGTACACGTGTATATCCCTAATTCAGGTTCAAAACACCAGAAAATTCGATTTTGGGGGGTCCCAGAAGCGATCTGTACATGCCTACTCCTTGCTAGAATGTTTTCAAGATACAGACCCAAAACATGTTAAAAATCGATATTTTAAGTGCATAAAGTCGATATGTGCATGCACCTTCTGTACCCGTTTATATCTCAAATTCAGGCTCAAATCTCCGAAAATTCAATTTTTTTGGGTCCCTTAAGGAATCTGCACATGCCTACTCAGTGCTAGAATGTTTTTAAAATACAGGCTTAAAACATGCTATAAATCGATATTTTAGGTGTCCAAAGTCGATATGTGCATGCATCTTCTGAACCCGTTTATATCTAAAATTCAGGCTCAAAACACCCAAAAAATCGATATTTTTGTGTCCCAGAAGCGATCTGTACATGTCTAAACCGTGCTATAGTATTTTCAAAATACAGGCCCAAAACATGCTCAAAATCGATATTTTAGGTGCCCAAAGTCGATATGTGCATGCATCTTCTGTATCCGTCTATATCCCAAATTCAGGTTCAAAACACCCGAAAATTCGATAATTTTGGGTCCCAGAAGCGATCTGTACATGCCTACTCCTTGCTAGAATATTTTCAAGATACAGACCCAACACATGTTCAAAATCGATATTTTAAGTGCAAAAAGTCGATATGTGCATGCACCTTCTGTACCCGTTTATATCTCAAATTCAGGCTCAAAACTTCGAAAATTCGATATTTTTGGGTCCCTTAAGCAATCTGCACATGCCTACTCAGTGCTAGAATGTTTTTAAAATACAGGCTTAAAACATGCTATAAATCGATATTTTAGGTGTCCAAAGTCGATATGTGCATGCATCTTCTGAACCCGTTTATATCTCAAATTCAGGCTCAAAACACCCAAAAAATCGATATTTTTGTGTCCCAGAAGCGATCTGTACATGCCTACACAGTGTTAGAGTATTTTAAAAATACAGGCCCAAAACATGCTCAAAATCGATATTTTAGGTGCCAAAAGTCGATATGTGCATGCATCTTCTGTACCCGTTTATATCTCAAATTCAGACTCAAAACACCCGAATATTCGATATTTTTGGGTCCCAAAAGCAATGTGTACATGCATACTCCGTGTTAGAGTATTTTCAAAATACAGGCCTAAAACATGCTGAAAATCGATATTTTAGCTTCCCAAAGTCAAAATGTGTATGCATCTTCTGTACACGTGTATATCCCTAATTCAGGTTCAAAACACCAGAAAATTCGATTTTTGGGGGTCCCAGAAGGGATCTGTACATGCCTACTCCTTGCTAGAATGTTTTCAAGATACAGACCCAAAACATGTTAAAAATCGATATTTTAAGTGCAAAAAGTCCATATGTGCATGTATCTTCTGTACCCGTTTATATCTCAAATTCAGGCTCAAAACTCCGAAAATTCAATATTTTTGGGTCCCTTAAGCAATCTGCACATGCCTACTCAGTGCTAGAATGTTTTTAAAATACAGGCTTAAAACATGCTATAAATCGATATTTTAGGTGTCCAAAGTCGATATGTGCATGCATCTTCTGTACCCGTTTATATCTCAAATTCAGGCTCAAAACACCCGAAAATTCGATATTTTTGGGTCCCAGAAGCGATCTGTTCGTGCACACTCCGTGTTAGAGTGTTTTTAAAATACAGGCCCAAAACATGCTGAAAAACGATATTTTATGTGCCCAAAGTCAAAATGTGTATGCATCTTCTGTACACGTGTATATCCCTAATTCAGGTTCAAAACACCAGAAAATTCGATTTTTTTGGGTCCCAGAAGCGATCTGTACATGCCTACTCCTTGCTAGAATGTTTTCAAGATACAGACCCAAAACATGTTAAAAATCGATATTTTAAGTGCATAAAGTCGATATGTGCATGCATCTTCTGTACCTGTTTATATCTCAAATTCAGGCTCAAAACTCCGAAAATTCGATTTTTTTGGGGTCCCTTAAGCAATCTGCACATGCCTACTCAGTGCTAGAATTATTCGTTTTTAAAATACAGGCCTAAAACATGCTATAAATCGATATTTTATGTGTCCAAAGTCGATATGTGCATGCATCTTCTGAACCCGTTTATATCTTAAATTCAGGCTCAAAACACCCAAAAAAACGATATTTTTGTGTCCCAGAAACGATCTGTACATGCCTACTCCGTGTTAGAGTATTTTCAAAATACAGGCCCAAAACATGCTCAAAATCGATAATTTAGGTGCACAAAGTCGATATGTGCATGAATCTTCTGTATCCGTTTATATCTCAAATTCAGGCTCAAGACACCCGAAAATTCGATATTTTTGGGTCCCAGAAGCGATCTGTACATGCCTACTCCGTGTTAATGTATTTTCAAAATACAGGCCAAAAACCTTCCTGAAAATGTATATTTTAGGTGCCCAAAGTCAATATGTGTATGCATCTTCGGTACCTGTCTATATCCCAAATTCAGGTTCAAAACACCAGAAAATTCGGTATTTTTTGGTCCCAGAAGCGATCTGTACATGCCTACTCCTTGCTAGAATGTTTTCAAGATACAGACCCAAAACATGCTCAAAATCGATATTTTAGGTGCAAAAAGTCGATATGTGCATGCATCCTCTGTACCCGGTTATATCCCAAATTCTGGCTCAAAACAACCAAAAATTCGATATTTTTGGGTCCCAGAAGTGATCTGTATATGCCTACTCAGTGCTAGAATATTTTTAAATTATACGCCGAAAACATACTAAAAATCGATATTTTTGGGTGCCAAAGTCGATATGTGCATGCATCTTCTGTACCCGTTTATATCTCAAATTCACGCTCGAAACACCCAAAAAATCGATATTTTTGTGTCCCAGAAGCGATCTGTACATTTCTACACTGTGCTATAGTATTTTCAAAATACAGGCCAAAAACATGCTCAAAATCGATATTTTAGGTGCCCAAAGTCGATATGTGCATGCATCTTCTGTACCCGTTCATTACTCAAATTCAGGATCAGAACACCCTAAAATTCGATTTATTTGGGTTCCAGAAGCGATCTGTACGTGTCTACTCAGTGTTAGAGTATTTTTTTAAATACAGGCCCAAAACATGCTTAAAATCGATATTTTGGGTGCCCAAAGTCGATATGTGCATGCATCTTCTGTACCCGTTTATATCTCAAATTCAGACTCAAAACACCCTAAAATTCGATATTTTTTGGTCCCTTAAGCAATCTGCACATGCCTACTCAGTGCTAGAATGTTTTTAAAATACAGGCTTAAAACATGCTATAAATCGATATTTTAGGTGTCCAAAGTCGATATGTGCATGCATCTTCTGAACCCGTTTATATCTCAAATTCAGGCTCAAAACACCCAAAAAATCGATATTTTTGTGTACCAAAAGCGATCTGTACATTCCTACTCCGTGTTAGAGTATTTTTAAAATACAGGCCCAAAACATGTTAAAAATCGATATTTTAGGTGCCCAAAGTCGATATGTGCATGCATCTTCTGAATCCGTTTATATCTCATATTCTGGCTCAAAACCCCTGAAAATTCGATATTTTTTGGTCCCAGAAGCGATCTGTACGTGCACACTCCGTGTTAGAGTGTTTTTAAAATACAGGCCCAAAACATGCTGAAAAAGGATATTTTATGTGCCCAAAGTCAAAATGTGTATGCATCTTCTGTACACGTGTATATCCCTAATTCAGGTTCAAAACACCAGAAAATTCGATTTTTGGGGTCCCAGAAGCGATCTGTACATGCCTACTCCTTGCTAGAATGTTTTCAAGATACAGACCCAAAACATGTTAAAAATCGATATTTTAAGTGCATAAAGTCGATATGTGCATGCACCTTCTGTACCCGTTTATATCTCAAATTCAGGCTCAAATCTCCGAAAATTCAATTTTTTTGGGTCCCTTAAGGAATCTGCACATGCCTACTCAGTGCTAGAATGTTTTTAAAATACAGGCTTAAAACATGCTATAAATCGATATTTTAGGTGTCCAAAGTCGATATGTGCATGCATCTTCTGAACCCGTTTATATCTAAAATTCAGGCTCAAAACACCCAAAAAATCGATATTTTTGTGTCCCAGAAGCGATCTGTACATGTCTAAACCGTGCTATAGTATTTTCAAAATACAGGCCCAAAACATGCTCAAAATCGATATTTTAGGTGCCCAAAGTCGATATGTGCATGCATCTTCTGTATCCGTCTATATCCCAAATTCAGGTTCAAAACACCCGAAAATTCGATAATTTTGGGTCCCAGAAGCAATCTGTACATGCCTACTCCTTGCTAGAATATTTTCAAGATACAGACCCAACACATGTTCAAAATCGATATTTTAAGTGCAAAAAGTCGATATGTGCATGCACCTTCTGTACCCGTTTATATCTCAAATTCAGGCTCAAAACTTCGAAAATTCGATATTTTTGGGTCCCTTAAGCAATCTGCACATGCCTACTCAGTGCTAGAATTTTTTTAAAATACAGGCTTAAAACATGCTATAAATCGATATTTTAGGTGTCCAAAGTCGATATGTGCATGCATCTTCTGAACCCGTTTATATCTCAAATTCAGGCTCAAAACACCCAAAAAATCGATATTTTTGTGTCCCAGAAGCGATCTGTACATGCCTACACAGTGTTAGAGTATTTTAAAAATACAGGCCCAAAACATGCTCAAAATCGATATTTTAGGTGCCCAAAGTCGATATGTGCATGCATCTTCTGTACCGGTTTATATCTCAAATTCAGACTCAAAACACCCGAATATTCGATATTTTTGGGTCCCAAAAGCAATGTGTACATGCATACTCCGTGTTAGAGTATTTTCAAAATACAGGCCTAAAACATGCTGAAAATCGATATTTTAGCTTCCCAAAGTCAAAATGTGTATGCATCTTCTGTACACGTGTATATCCCTAATTCAGGTTCAAAACACCCGAAAATTCGATTTTTGGGGGTCCCAGAAGGGATCTGTACATGCCTACTCCTTGCTAGAATGTTTTCAAGATACAGACCCAAAACATGTTAAAAATCGATATTTTAAGTGCAAAAAGTCCATATGTGCATGTATCTTCTGTACCCGTTTATATCTCAAATTCAGGCTCAAAACTCCGAAAATTCAATATTTTTGGGTCCCTTAAGCAATCTGCACATGCCTACTCAGTGCTAGAATGTTTTTAAAATACAGGCTTAAAACATGCTATAAATCGATATTTTAGGTGTCCAAAGTCGATATGTGCATGCATCTTCTGAACCCGTTTATATCTCAAATTCAGGCTCAAAACACCCAAAAAATCGATATTTTTGTGTCCCCGAAGCGATCTGTACATGCCTACACATTGTTAGAGTATTTTCAAAATAAAGGCCCAAAACATGCTAAAAATCGATATTTTAGCTGCCCAAAGTCGATATGTGCATGCATCTTCTGTACCCGTTTATATCTCAAATTCATACTCAAAACACCCGAATATTCGATATTTTTGGGTCCCAAAAGCAATGTGTACATGCATACTCCGTGTTAGAGTATTTTCAAAATACAGGCCTAAAACATGCTGAAAATCGATATTTTAGCTTCCCAAAGTCAAAATGTGTATGCATCTTCTGTACACGTGTATATCCCTAATTCAGGTTCAAAACACCAGAAAATTCGATTTTGGGGGGTCCCAGAAGCGATCTGTACATGCCTACTCCTTGCTAGAATGTTTTAAAGATACAGACCCAAAACATATTAAAAATCGATATTTTAAGTGCAAAAATCGATATGTGCATGCATCTTCTGTACCCGTTTATATCTCAAATTCAGGCTCAAAACTCCGAAAATTCAATTTTTCTGGGTCCCTTAAGGAATCTGCACATGCCTACTCAGTGCTAGAATGTTTTTAAAATACAGGCTTAAATCATGCTATAAATCGATATTTTAGGTGTCCAAAGTCGATATGTGCATGCATCTTCTGAACCCGTTTATATCTAAAATTCAGGCTCAAAACACCCAAAAAATCGATATTTTTGTGTCCCAGAAGCGATCTGTACATGTCTAAACCGTGCTATAGTATTTTCAAAATACAGTCCCAAAACATGCTCAAAATCGATATTTTAGGTGCCCAAAGTCGATATGTGCATGCATCTTCTGTATCCGTCTATATCCCAAATTCAGGTTCAAAACACCCGAAAATTCGATAATTTTGGGTCCCAGAAGCGGTCTGTACATGCCTACTCCTTGCTAGAATATTTTCAAGATACAGACCCAACACATGTTCAAAATCGATATTTTAAGTGCAAAAAGTCGATATGTGCATGCATCTTCTGTACCCGTTTATATCTCAAATTCAGGCTCAAAACTCCGAAAATTCGATATTTTTGGGTCCCTTAAGCAATCTGCACATGCCTACTCAGTGCTAGAATGTTTTTAAAATACAGGCTTAAAACATGCTATAAATCGATATTTTAGGTGTCCAAAGTCGATATGTGCATGCATCTTCTGAACCCGTTTATATCTCAAATTCACGCTCGAAACACCCAAAAAATCGATATTTTTGTGTCCCAGAAGCGATCTGTACATGTCTACACTGTGCTATAGTATTTTCAAAATACAGGCCCAAAACATGCTCAAAATCGATATTTTAGGTGCCCAAAGTCGATATGTGCATGCATCTTCTGTACCCGTTCATTACTCAAATTCAGAATCAGAACACCCTAAAATTCGATTTATTTGGGTTCCAGAAGCGATCTGTACGTGTCTACTCAGTGTTAGAGTATTTTTTAAAATACAGGCCCAAAACATGCTTAAAATCGATATTTTGGGTGCCCAAAGTCGATATGTGCATGCATCTTCTGTACCCGTTTATATCTCAAATTCAGACTCAAAACACCCTAAAATTCGATATTTTTTGGTCCCTTAAGCAATCTGCACATGCCTACTCAGTGCTAGAATGTTTTTAAAATACAGGCTTAAAACATGCTATAAATCGATATTTGAGGTGTCCAAAGTCGATATGTGCATGCATCTTCTGAACCCGTTTATATCTCAAATTCAGGCTCAAAACACCCAAAAAATCGATATTTTTGTGTACCAGAAGCGATCTGTACATTCCTACTCCGTGTTAGAGTATTTTTAAAATACAGGCCCAAAACATGTTAAAAATCGATATTTTAGATGCCCAAAGTCGATATGTGCATGCATCTTCTGAATCCGTTTATATCTCATATTCTGGCTCAAAACCCCAGAAAATTCGATATTTTTGGGTCCCAGAAGCGAACTGTACGTGCACACTCCGTGTTAGAGTGTTTTTAAAATACAGGCCCAAAACATGCTGAAAAAGGATATTTTATGTGCCCAAAGTCAAAATGTGTATGCATCTTCTGTACACGTGTATATCCCTAATTCAGGTTCAAAACACCAGAAAATTCGATTTTTTTGTGTCCCAGAAGCGATCTGTACATGCCTACTCCTTGCTAGAATGTTTTCAAGATACAGACCCAAAACATGTTAAAAATCGATATTTTAAGTGCATAAAGTCGATATGTGCATGCACCTTCTGTATCCGTCTATATCCCAAATTCAGGTTCAAAACACCCGAAAATTCGATAATTTTGGGTCCCAGAAGCGATCTGTACATGCCTACTCCTTGCTAGAATATTTTCAAGATACAGACCCAACACATGTTCAAAATCGATATTTTAAGTGCAAAAAGTCGATATGTGCATGCACCTTCTGTACCCGTTTATATCTCAAATTCAGGCTCAAAACTTCGAAAATTCGATATTTTTGGGTCCCTTAAGCAATCTGCACATGCCTACTCAGTGCTAGAATGTTTTTAAAATACAGGCTTAAAACATGCTATAAATCGATATTTTAGGTGTCCAAAGTCGATATGTGCATGCATCTTCTGAACCCGTTTATATCTCAAATTCAGGCTCAAAACACCCAAAAAATCGATATTTTTGTGTCCCCGAAGCGATCTGTACATGCCTACACATTGTTAGAGTATTTTCAAAATAAAGGCCCAAAACATGCTAAAAATCGATATTTTAGCTGCCCAAAGTCGATATGTGCATGCATCTTCTGTACCCGTTTATATCTCAAATTCAGACTCAAAACACCGGAATATTCGATATTTTTGGGTCCCAAAAGCAATGTGTACATGCATACTCCGTGTTAGAGTATTTTCAAAATACAGGCCTAAAACATGCTGAAAATCGATATTTTAGCTTCCCAAACTCAAAATGTGTATGCATCTTCTGTACACGTGTATATCCCTAATTCAGGTTCAAAACACCAGAAAATTCGATTTTGGGGGGTCCCAGAAGCGATCTGTACATGCCTACTCCTTGCTAGAATGTTTTAAAGATACAGACCCAAAACATATTAAAAATCGATATTTTAAGTGCAAAAATCGATATGTGCATGCATCTTCTGTACCCGTTTATATCTCAAATTCAGGCTCAAAACTCCGAAAATTCAATTTTTCTGGGTCCCTTAAGGAATCTGCACATGCCTACTCAGTGCTAGAATGTTTTTAAAATACAGGCTTAAATCATGCTATAAATCGATATTTTAGGTGTCCAAAGTCGATATGTGCATGCATCTTCTGAACCCGTTTATATCTAAAATTCAGGCTCAAAACACCCAAAAAATCGATATTTTTGTGTCCCAGAAGCGATCTGTACATGACTAAACCGTGCTATAGTATTTTCAAAATACAGGCCCAAAACATGCTAAAAATCGATATTTTAGGTGCCCAAAGTCGATATGTGCATGCATCTTCTGTATCCGTCTATATCCCAAATTCAGGTTCAAAACACCCGAAAATTCGATAATTTTGGGTCCCAGAAGCGATCTGTACATGCCTACTCCTTGCTAGAATATTTTCAAGATACAGACCCAACACATGTTCAAAATCGATATTTTAAGTGCAAAAAGTCGATATGTGCATGCATCTTCTGTACCCGTTTATATCTCAAATTCAGGCTCAAAACTCCGAAAATTCGATATTTTTGGGTCCCTTAAGCAATCTGCACATGCCTACTCAGTGCTAGAATGTTTTTAAAATACAGGCTTAAAACATGCTATAAATCGATATTTTAGGTGTCCAAAGTCGATATGTGCATGCATCTTCTGTACCCGTTTATATCTCAAATTCAGACTCAAAACACCCGAATATTCGATATTTTTGGGTCCCAAAAGCAATGTGTACATGCATACTCCGTGTTAGAGTATTTTCAAAATACAGGCCTAAAACATGCTCAAAATCGATATTTTAGCTTCCCAAAGTCAAAATGTGTATGCATCTTCTGTACCCGTCTATATCCCAAATTCATGTTCAAATCACTCGAAAATTCGATATTTTTGGGTCCCAGAAGCAATCTGTACATGCCTACTTCTTGCTAGAATGTTTTCAATATACAGACCAAAAACATGCTAAAAATCGATATTTTAGGTGCAAAAAGTCGATATGTGCATGCATCCTTTGTACCCGGTTACATCCCAATTTCTGGTTCAGAACACCCGAAAATTCGATATTTTTGGGTCCCAGAAGCGATCTGTACATGCCTACTCAGTGCTAGAATATTTTCAAATTATACGCCGAAAACATACTAAAAATCGATATTTTGGGTGCCCAAAGTCAATATGTCTATGCATCTTCTGTATCCGTTTATATCTCAAATTCAGTCTCAAAACACCCAAAAAATCGATATTTTTGT
Source organism: Petrolisthes cinctipes (assembly GCA_033782935.1). Taxonomy (NCBI): domain Eukaryota; kingdom Metazoa; phylum Arthropoda; class Malacostraca; order Decapoda; family Porcellanidae; genus Petrolisthes; species Petrolisthes cinctipes. The sequence goes on from JAWQEG010000095.1 coordinate 150,781, forward strand.
GTCCCAGAAGCGTTCTGTACATGTCTACACCGTGCTATAGTATTTTCAAAATACAGGCCCAAAACATGCTCAAAATCGATATTTAAGGTGTCCAAAGTCGATATGTGCATGCATCTTCTGTACCCGTTCATATCTCATATTCAGGCTCAGAACACCCTAAAATTCGATATTTTTGGGTCCCAGAAGCGATCTGTTCATGCCTACTCAGTGCTAGAATATTTTTAAATTTTACGCTAAAAAAAACATACTAAAAATCAATATTTTGGGTACCAAAGTCGATATGTGCATGCATCTTCTGTACCCGTTCATATCTCAAATTCAGGCTCAGAACACCCTAAAATTCGATTTATTTGGGTTCCAGAAGCGATCTGTACGTGTCTACTCAGTGTTAGAGTATTTTAAAAATACAGGCCCAAAACATGCTCAAAATCGATATTTTGGGTGCCCAAAGTCGATATGTGCATGCATCTTCTGTACCCGTTTATATCTCAAATTCAGACTCAAAACCCCCGAATATTCAATATTTTTGGGTCCCAAAAGCAATGTGTACATGCATACTCCGTGTTAGAGTATTTTCAAAATACAGGCCTAAAACATGCTGAAAATCGATATTTTAGCTGCCAAAGTCAATATGTGTATGTATCTTCTTTACCCGTCTATATCCCAAATTCAGGTTCAAAACACTCGAAAATTCGATATTTTTGGGTCCCAGAAGCAATCTGTACATGCCTACTTTTTGCTAGAATGTTTTAAAGATACAGACCCAAAACATGCTCAAAATCGATATTTTAGGTGCAAAAAGTCGAAATGTGCATGCATCTTCTGTACCCGTTTATATCTCAAATTCAGGCTCAAAACACCCAAAAAATCGATATTTTTGGGTCCCCGAAGCGATCTGTACATGCCTACTCCGTGTTAGAGTATTTTCAAAATACAGGCCCAAAACATGCTCAAAATCGATATTTTAGGTGCCCAAAGTCGATATTTGCATGCATCTTCTGTATCCGTCTATATCCCAAATTCAGGTTCAAAACACTCGAAAATTCGATATTTTTGGGTCCCAGAAGCGATCTGTACATGCCTAGTCCTTGCTACAATTTTTTAAGATACAAACCCAAGACATGCTCAAAATCAATATTTTAGGTGCAAAAAGTCGATATGTGCATGCATTTTCTGTACCCGTTTATATCTCAAATTCAGGCTCGAAACACCCGAAAATTCCATATTTTTGGGTCCCTTAAGCGATCTGTATATGCATACTCAGTGCTAGAATGTTTTCAAAATATAGGCCCAAACATGCTAAAAATCGATATTTTAGGTGTCCAAAGACGATATGTGCATGCATCTTCTGTACCCGTTTATATCTAAAATTCAGGCTCAAAACACCCAAAAATTCGATATTTTTGGGTCCCAAAAGCGATCTGTACATGTCTACTCCGAGTTAGAGAATTTTTTAAATACAGGCCCAAAACATGCTAAAAATCGATATTTTAGGTGCCCAAAGTCGATATGTGCATGCATAATCTGTACCCGTTTATATCTCAAATTCAGGCTCAAAACACCCGAAAATTCTATATTTTTGGGTCCCAGAAGCGATCTGTACGTGCACACTCCGTGTTAGAGTGTTTTTTAAAATACAGGCCTAAAACATGCTGAAAATCGATATTTTATGTGCCCAAAGTCAAAATGTGTATGCATCTTCTGTACACGTGTATATCCCTAATTCAGGTTCAAAACACCAGCAAATTCGATTTTTTTGTGTCCCAGAAGCGATGTGTACATGCCTACTCCTTGCTAGAATGTTTTCAAGATACAGACCCAGAACATGTTAAAAATCGATATTTTAAGTGCAAAAAGTCGATATGTGCATGCATCTTCTGTACCCGTTTATATCTCAAATTCAGGCTCAAATTTCCGAAAATTCATTTTTTTTGGGTCCCTTAAGGAATCTGCACATGCCTACTCAGTGCTAGAATGTTTTTAAAATACAGGCTTAAAACATGCTATAAATCGATATTTTAGGTGTCCAAAGTCGATATGTGCATGCATCTTCTGAACCCGTTTATATCTAAAATTCAGGCTCAAAACACCCAAAAAATCGATATTTTTGTGTCCCAGAAGCGATCTGTACATGTCTAAACCGTGCTATAGTATTTTCAAAATACAGGCCCAAAACATGCTCAAAATCGATATTTTAGGTGCCCAAAGTCGATATGTGCATGCATCTTCTGTATCCGTCTATATCCCAAATTCAGGTTCAAAACACCCGAAAATTCGATAATTTTGGATCCCAGAAGCGATCTGTACATGCCTACTCCTTGCTAGAATATTTTCAAGATACAGACCCAACACATGTTCAAAATCGATATTTTAAGTGCAAAAAGTCGATATGTGCATGCATCTTCTGTACCCGTTTATATCTCAAATTCAGGCTCAAAACTCCAAAAATTCGATATTTTTGGGTCCCTTAAGTGATCTGCACATGCCTACTCAGTGCTAGAATGTTTTTAAAATACAGGCTTAAAACATGCTATAAATCGATATTTTAGGTGTCCAAAGTCGATATGTGCATGCATCTTCTGAACCTGTTTATATCTCAAATTCAGGCTCAAAACACCCAAAAAATCGATATTTTTGTGTTCCAGAAGCGATCTGTACATGCCTACACAGTGTTAGAGTATTTTCAAAATACAGGCCCAAAACATGCTCAAAATCGATATTTTAGGTGACCAAACTCGATATGTGCATGCATCTTCTGTACCCGTTTATATCTCAAATTCAGACTCAAAACACCCGAATATTCGATATTTTTGGGTCCCAAAAGCAATGTGTACATGCATACTCCGTGTTAGAGTATTTTCAAAATACAGGCCTAAAACATGCTGAAAATCGATATTTTAGCATCCCAAAGTCAAAATGTGTATGCATCTTCTGTACACGTGTATATCCCTAATTCAGGTTCAAAACACCCGAAAATTCGATTTTTTGGGGTCCCAGAAGCGATCTGTACATGCCTACTCCTTGCTAGAATGTTTTCAAGATACAGACCCAAAACATGCTCAAAATCGATATTTTAAGTGCAAAAAGTCGATATGTGCATGCATCTTCTGTACCCGTTTATATCTCAAATTCAGGCTCAAAACTCCGAAAATTCGATATTTTTGGGTCCCTTAAGCAATCTGCACATGCCTACTCAGTGCTAGAATGGTTTTAAAATACAGGCTTAAAACATGCTATAAATCGATATTTTAGGTGTCCAAAGTCGATATGTGCATGCATCTTCTGAACCCGTTTATATCTAAAATTCAGGCTCAAAACACCCAAAAAATCGATATTTTTGTGTCCCAGAAGCGATCTGTACATGTCTAAACCGTGCTATAGTATTTTAAAAATACAGGCCCAAAACATGCTCAAAATCGATATTTTAGGTGCCCAAAGTCGATATGTGCATGCATCTTCTGTATCCGTCTATATCCCAAATTCAGGTTCAAAACACCCGAAAATTCGATAATTTTGGGTCCCAGAAGCGATCTGTACATGCCTACTCCTTGCTAGAATTTTTTCAAGATACAGACCCAACACATGTTAAAAATCGATATTTTAAGTGCAAAAAGTCGATATGTGCATGCATCTTCTGTACCCGTTTATATCTCAAATTCAGTCTCAAAACTCCGAAAATTCGATATTTTTGGGTCCCTTAAGCAATCTGCACATGCCTACTCAGTGCTAGAATGTTTTTAAAATACAGGCTTAAAACATGCTATAAATCGATATTTTAGGTGTCCAAAGTCGATATGTGCATGCATCTTCTGAACCCGTTTATATCTCAAATTCAGGCTCAAAACACCCAAAAAATCGATATTTTTGTGTCCCAGAAGCGATCTGTACATGCCTACACAGTGTTAGAGTATTTTAAAAATACAGGCCTAAAACATGCTTAAAATCGATATTTTAGGTGTCCAAAGTCGATATGTGCATGCATCTTCTGAACCCGTTTATATCTCAAATTCAGGCTCAAAACTCCCGAATATTCGATATTTTTGGGTCCCAAAAGCAATGTGTACATGCATACTCCGTGTTAGAGTATTTTCAAAACACAGGCCTAAAACATGCTTAAAATCGATATTTTAGCTTCCCAAAGTCAATATGTGTATGCATCTTCTGTACCCGTCTATATCCCAAATTCATGTTCAAATCACTCGAAAATTTGATATTTTTGGGTCCCAGAAGCAATCTGTACATGCTTACTTCTTGCTAGAATGTTTTCAAAATACAGACCCAAAACATGCTAAAAATCGATATTTTAGGTGCAAAAAGTCGATATGTGCATGCATCCTTTGTACCCGGTTACATCCCAATTTCTGGTTCAGAACACCCGAAAATTCGATATTTTTGGGTCCCTTAAGCGATCTGTACATGCCTACTCAGTGCTAGAATATTTTCAAATTATACGCCGAAAACATACTTAAAATCGATATTTTGGGTGCCCAAAGTCGATATGTGAATGCATCTTCTGTATCCGTTTATATCTCAAATTCAGTCTCAAAACACCCAAAAAATCGATATTTTTGTGTCCCAGAAGCGTTCTGTACATGTCTACACCGTGCTATAGTATTTTCAAAATACAGGCCCAAAACATGCTCAAAATCGATATTTAAGGTGTCCAAAGTCGATATGTGCATGCATCTTCTGTACCCGTTAAAATCTCATATTCAGGCTCAGAACACCCTAAAATTCGATATTTTTGGGTCCCAGAAGCGATCTGTTCATGCCTACTCAGTGCTAGAATATTTTTAAATTTTACGCTAAAAAAAACATACTAAAAATCAATATTTTGGGTACCAAAGTCGATATGTGCATGCATCTTCTGTACCCGTTCATATCTCAAATTCAGGCTCAGAAAACCCTAAAATTCGATTTATTTGGGTTCCAGAAGCGATCTGTACGTGTCTACTCAGTGTTAGAGTATTTTTAAAATACAGGCCCAAAACATGCTCAAAATCGATATTTTAGGTGCCCAAAGTCGATATGTGCATGCATCTTCTGTACCCGTTTATATCTCAAATTCAGACTCAAAACACCCGAATATTCAATATTTTTGGGTCCCAAAAGCAATGTGTACATGCATACTCCGTGTTAGAGTATTTTCAAAATACAGGCCTAAAACATGCTGAAAATCGATATTTTAGCTGCCCAAAGTCAATATGTGTATGTATCTTCTTTACCCGTCTATATCCCAAATTCAGGTTCAAAACACTCGAAAATTCGATATTTTTGGGTCCCAGAAGCAATCTGTACATGCCTACTTTTTGCTAGAATGTTTTCAAGATACAGACCCTAAAAATGCTCAAAATCGATATTTTAGGTGCAAAAAGTCGAAATGTGCATGCATCTTCTGTACCCGTTTATATCTCAAATTCAGGCTCAAAACACCCGAAAATTCGATATTTTTGGGTCCCCGAAGCGATCTGTACATTCCTACTCCGTGTTAGAGTATTTTCAAAATACAGGCCCAAAACATGCTCAAAATCGATATTTTAGGTGCCCAAAGTCGATATTTGCATGCATCTTCTGTATCCGTCTATATCCCAAATTCAGGTTCAAAACACCCGAAAATTCGATATTTTTGGGTCCCAGAAGCGATCTGTACATGCCTACTCCTTGCTAGAATTTTTTAAGATACAAACCCAAGACATGCTCAAAATCAATATTTTAGGTGCAAAAAGTCGATATGTGCATGCATTTTCTGTACCCGTTTATATCTCAAATTCAGGCTCAAAACACCCGAAAATTCCATATTTTTGGGTCCCTTAAGCGATCTGTACATGCATACTCAGTGCTAGAATGTTTTCAAAATATAGGCCCAAACATGCTAAAAATCGATATTTTAGGTGTCCAAAGACGATATGTGCATGCATCTTCTGTACCCGTTTATATCTAAAATTCAGGCTCAAAACACCCGAAAATTCGATTTTTTTGGGTCCCTTAAGGAATCTGCACATGCCTACTCAGTGCTAGAATGTTTTTAAAATACAGGCTTAAAACATGCTATAAATCGATATTTTAGGTGTCCAAAGTCGATATGTGCATGCATCTTCTGAACCCGTTTATATCTAAAATTCAGGCTCAAAACACCTAAAAAATCAATATTTTTGTGTCCCAGAAGCGATCTGTACATGTCTAAACCGTGCTATAGTATTTTCAAAATACAGTCCCAAAACATGCTCAAAATCGATATTTTAGGTGCCCAAAGTCGATATGTGCATGCATCTTCTGTATCCGTCTATATCCCAAATTCAGGTTCAAAAAACCCGAAAATTCGATAATTTTGGGTCCCAGAAGCGATCTGTACATGCCTACTCCTTGCTAGAATATTTTCAAGATACAGACCCAACACATGTTCAAAATCGATATTATAAGTGCAAAAAGTCGATATGTGCATGCATCTTCTGTACCCGTTTATATCTCAAATTCAGGCTCAAAACTCCGAAAATTCAATATTTTTGGGTCCCTTAAGCAATCTGCACATGCCTACTCAGTGCTAGAATGTTTTTAAAATACAGGCATAAAACATGCTATAAATCGATATTTTAGGTGTCCAAAGTCGATATGTGCATGCATCTTCTGAACCCGTTTATATCTCAAATTCAGGCTCAAAACACCCAAAAAATCGATATTTTTGTGTCCCCGAAGCGATCTGTACTTGCCTACACATTGTTAGAGTATTTTCAAAATACAGGCCCAAAACATGCTCAAAATCGATATTTTAGGTGCCCAAAGTCGATATGTGCATGCATCTTCTGTACCCGTTTATATCTCAAATTCAGACTCAAAACACCCGAATATTCTATATTTTTGGGTCCCAAAAGCAATGTGTACATGCATACTCCGTGTTTGAGTATTTTCAAAATACAGGCCTAAAACATGCTGAAAATCGATATTTTAGCTTCACAAAGTCAAAATGTGTATGCATCTTCTGTACACGTGTATATCCCTAATTCAGGTTCAAAACATCCGAAAATTCGATTTTTTGGGGTCCCAGAAGCGATCTGTACATGCCTACTCCTTGCTAGAATGTTTTCAAGATACAGACCCAAAACATGTTAAAAATCGATATTTTAAGTGCAAAAAGTCGATATGTGCATGCATCTTCTGTACCCGTTTATATCTCAAATTCAGGCTCAAAACTCCGAAAATTCAATTTTTTGGGGTCCCTTAAGGAATCTGCACATGCCTACTCAGTGCTAGAATGTTTTTAAAATACAGGCTTAAAACATGCTATAAATCGATATTTTAGGTGTCCAAAGTCGATATGTGCATGCATCTTCTGAACCCGTTTATATCTAAAATTCAGGCTCAAAACACCCAAAAAATCGATATTTTTGTGTCCCAGAAGCGATCTGTACATGTCTAAACCGTGCTATAGTATTTTCAAAATACAGGCCCAAAACATGCTCAAAATCGATATTTTAGGTGCCCAAAGTCGATATGTGCATGCATCTTCTGTATCCGTCTATATCCCAAATTCAGGTTCAAAACACCCTAAAATTCGATATTTTTGGGTCCCAGAAGCGATCTGTACATGCCTACTCCTTGCTAGAATAATTTCAAGATACAGACCCAACACATGTTCAAAATCGATATTATAAGTGCAAAAAGTCGATATGTGCATGCATCTTCTGTACCCGTTTATATCTCAAATTCAGGCTCAAAACTCCGAAAATTCAATATTTTTGGGTCCCTTAAGCAATCTGCACATGCCTACTCAGTGCTAGAATGTTTTTAAAATACAGGCTTAAAACATGCTATAAATCGATATTTTCGGTGTCCAAAGTCGATATGTGCATGCATCTTCTGTACTCTTTTATATCTCAAATTCAGACTCAAAACACCCGAATATTCGATATTTTTGGGTCCCAAAAGCAATGTGTACATGCATACTCCGTGTTAGAGTATTTTCAAAATACAGGCCTAAAACATGCTGAAAATCGATATTTTAGCTTCCCAAAGTCAATATGTGTATGCATCTTCTGTACCCGTCTATATCCCAAATTCATGTTCAAATCACTCGAAAATTCTATATTTTTGGGTCCCAGAAGCAATCTGTACATGCCTACTTCTTGCTAGAATGTTTTCAAGATACAGACCCAAAACATGCTAAAAATCGATATTTTAGGTGCAAAAAGTCGATATGTGCATGCATCCTTTGTACCCGGTTACATCCCAATTTCTGGTTCAGAACACCCGAAAATTCGATATTTTTGGGTCCCTTAAGCGATCTGTACATGCCTACTCAGTGCTAGAATATTTTCAAATTATACGCCGAAAACATACTAAAAATCGATATTTTGGGTGCCCAAAGTCGATATGTGAATGCATCTTCTTTATCCGTTTATATCTCAAATTCAGTCTCAAAACACCCAAAAAATCGATATTTTTGTGTCCCAGAAGCGTTCTGTACATGTCTACACCGTGCTATAGTATTTTCAAAATACAGGCCCAAAACATGCTCAAAATCGATATTTAAGGTGTCCAAAGTCGATATGTGCATGCATCTTCTGTACCCGTTCATATCTCATATTCAGGCTCAGAACACCCTAAAATTCGATATTTTTGGGTCCCAGAAGCGATCTGTTCATGCCTACTCAGTGCTAGAATATTTTCTAATTTTACGCTAAAAAAAACATACTAAAAATCAATATTTTGGGTACCAAAGTCGATATGTGCATGCATCTTCTGTACCCGTTCATATCTCAAATTCAGGCTCAGAACACCCTAAAATTCGATTTATTTGTGTTCCAGAAGCGATCTGTACGTGTCTACTCAGTGTTAGAGTGTTTTTAAAATACAGGCCCAAAACATTCTGAAAATCGATATTTTATGTGCCCAAAGTCAAAATGTGTATGCATCTTCTGTACCCGTCTATATCCCTAATTCAGGTTCAAAACACCCGAAAATTCGATTTTTTTGTGTCCCAGAAGCGATCTGTACATGCCTACTCCTTGCTAGAATGTTTTTTAAATACAGGCTTAAAACATGCTATAAATCGATATTTTAGGTGTCCAAAGTCGATATGTGCATGTATCTTCTGAACCCGTTTATATCTCAAATTCAGGCTCAAAACACCCAAAAAATCGATATTTTTGTGTCCCAGAAGCGATCTGTACATGCCTACTCCTTGCTAGAATTTTTTAAGATACAAACCCAAGACATGCTCAAAATCAATATTTTAGGTGCAAAAAGTCGATATGTGCATGCATCTTCTGTACCCGTTTATATCTCAAATTCAGGATCAAAACACCCTAAAATTCAATGTTTTTGGGTCCCAGAAGCGATCTGTACGTGCATACTCCGTGTTAGAGTGTTTTTATATTACAGGCCCAAAACATGCTGAAAATCAATATTTTATGTGCCCAAAGTCAATATGTGTATGCATCTTCTGTACTCGTGTATATCCCTAATTCTGGTTCAAAACACCAGAAAATTCGATATTTTTGGGTCCCAGAAGCGATCTGTACATGCCTACTCCTTGCTAGAATGTTTTTAAGATACAGACCCAAAACATGCTCAAAATCGATATTTTAAGTGCAAAAAGTCGATATGTGCATGCATCTTCTGTACCCGATTATATCTCAAATTCAGGCTCAAAACTCCGAAAATTCGATATTTTTGGGTCCCTTAAGCGATCTGCACATGCCTACTCAGTGCTAGAATGTTTTTAAAATACATGCTTAAAACATGCTATAAATCGATATTTTAGGTGTGAAAAGTCGATATGTGCATGCATCTTCTGTACCCGTTTATATCTCAAATTCAGGCTCAAAATACCCCAAAAATCAATATTTTTGTGTCCCAGAAGCGATCTGTACATGCATACTCCGTGTTAGAGTATTTTCAAAATACAGGCCTAAAACATACTTAAAATCGATATTTTAGGTGCCCAAAGTCGATATGTGCATGCATCTTCTGTACCCGTTTATATCTCAAATTCAGGCTCAAAACACCCGAAAATTCGATATTTTTGGGTCCCAGAAGCGATCTGTACATGCCTACTCCGTGTTAATGTATTTTCAAAATACAGGCCCAAAACATGCTGAAAATCTATATTTTAGGTGCCCAAAGTCAATATGTGTATGCATCTTCTGTACCCGTCTATATCCCAAATTCAGGTTCAAAACACCAGAAAATTCTTTATTTTTGGGTCCCAGAAGCGACCTGTACATGCCTACTCCTTGCTAGAATATTTTCAACATACAGACCCAAAACATGCTTAAAATCGATATTTTAGGTGCAAAAAGTCGATATGTGCATGCATCCTCTGTACCCGGTTGTATCCCAAATTCTGGCTCAAAACCCCCCAAAATTCGATATTTTTGGGTCCCAGAAGCGATCTGTACATGCCTACTCAGTGCTAGGATATTTTCAAAATATACGCCCAAAACATAATAAAAATCGATATTTTGTGTGCCAAAGTCGATATGTGCATGCATCTTCTGTACCCGTTTATATCTCAAATTCAGGCTCAAAACACCCAAAAAATTGATATTTTTGTGTCCCAGAAGCGATCTGTACATGTCTACACCGTGCTATAGTATTTTCAAAATACAGGCCCAAAACATGCTCAAAATCGATATTTTAGGTGACCAAAGACGATATGTGCATGCATCTTCTGTATCCGTTCATATCTCAAATTCAGGCTTAGAACACCCTAAAATTCGATTTATTTGGGTTCCAGAAGCGGTCTGTACGTGTCTACTCAGTGTTAGAGTATTTTAAAAATACAGGCCCAAAACATCCTCAAAATCGATATTTTGGGTGCCCAAAGTCGATATGTGCATGCATCTTCTGTACCCGTTTATATCTCAAATTCAGACTCAAAACACCCGAATAATCGATATTTTTGGGTCCCAAAAGCAATGTGTACATGCATACTCCGTGTTAGAGTATTTTCAAAATACAGGCCTAAAACATGCAGAAAATCGATATTTTAGCTACCCAAAGTCAATATGTGTATGGATCTTCTGTACCCGTCTATATCCCAAATTCAGGTTCAAAACACTCGAAAATTCGATATTTTTGGGTCCCAGAAGCAATCTGTACATGCCTACTTCTTGCTAGAATGTTTTCAAGATACAGACCTAAAACATGCTCAAAATCGATATTTTAGGTGCAAAAAGTCGAAATGTGCATGCATCTTCTGTACCCGTTTATATCTCAAATTCAGGCTCAAAACACCCGAAAATTCGATATTTTTGGGTCCCCGAAGCAATCTGTACATGCCTACTCCGTGTTAGAGTATTTTCAAAATCCAGGCCAAAAACATGCTCAAAATCAATATTTTACGTGCAAAAAGTCGATATGTGCATGCATCCTCTGTACCCGGTTATATCCCAATTTCTGGCTCAAAACACCCGAAAAATCGATATTTTTGGGTCCCAGAAGCGATCTGTACATGCCTACTCAGTGCTAGAATATTTTCAAATTATACGCCCAAAACATACTAATAATCGATATTTTGGGAGCCAAAGTCGATATGTGCATGCATCTTCTGTACCCGATTATATCTCAAATTCAGGCTCAAAACACCCAAAAAATCGATATTTTTGTGTCCCAGAAGCGATCTGTACATGTCTACACCGTGTTTGAGTATTTTCAAAATACAGGCCCAAAACATGCTCAAAATCGATATTTTAGGTGCCCGAAGTCAATATGTGCATGCATCTTCTGTACCTGTTCATATCACAAATTCAGGCTCAGAACATACGAAAATTCGATTTATTTGGGTCCCAGAAGCGATCTGTACGTGTCTACTCCGTGTTAGAGTATTTTAAAAATACAGGCTCAAAACATGCTCAAAATCGATATTTTGGGTGCCCAAAGTCGATATGTGCATGCATCTTCTGTACCCGTTTATATCTCAAATTCAGACTCAAAACACCCGAATATTCGATATTTTTGGGTCCCATAAGCCATCTGTACATGCATACTCCGTGTTAGAGTATTTTTAAAATACAGGCATAAAATATTCTGTAAATCGATATTTTTGCTGCCCAAAGTCAATATGTGTATGCATCTTCTGTACCCGTTTATATCTCAAATTCAGGATCAAAACACCCTAAAATTCAATGTTTTTGGGTCCCAGAAGCGATCTGTACGTGCATACTCCGTGTTAGAGTGTTTTTATATTACAGGCCCAAAACATGCTGAAAATCAATATTTTATGTGCCCAAAGTCAATATGTGTATGCATCTTCTGTACTCGTGTATATCCCTAATTCTGGTTCAAAACACCAGAAAATTCGATATTTTTGGGTCCCAGAAGCGATCTGTACATGCCTACTCCTTGCTAGAATGTTTTTAAGATACAGACCCAAAACATGCTCAAAATCGATATTTTAAGTGCAAAAAGTCGATATGTGCATGCATCTTCTGTACCCGTTTATATCTCAAATTCAGGCTCAAAACTCCGAAAATTCGATATTTTTGGGTCCCTTAAGCGATCTGCACATGCCTACTCAGTGCTAGAATGTTTTTAAAATACATGCTTAAAACATGCTATAAATCGATATTTTAGGTGTGAAAAGTCGATATGTGCATGCATCTTCTGTACCTGTTTATATCTCAAATTCAGGCTCAAAACACCCCAAAAATCAATATTTTTGTGTCCCAGAAGCGATCTGTACATGCATACTCCGTGTTAGAGTATTTTCAAAATACAGGCCTAAAACATACTCAAAATCGATATTTTAGGTGCCCAAAGTCGATATGTGCATGCATCTTCTGTACCCGTTTATATCTCAAATTCAGGCTCAAAACACCCGAAAATTCGATATTTTTGGGTCCCAGAAGCGATCTGTACATGCCTACTCCGTGTTAATGTATTTTCAAAATACAGGCCCAAAACATGCTGAAAATCTATATTTTAGGTGCCCAAAGTCAATATGTGTATGCATCTTCTGTACCCGTCTATATCCCAAATTCAAGTTCAAAACACCAGAAAATTCTTTATTTTTGGGTCCCAGAAGCGACCTGTACATGCCTACTCCTTGCTAGAATATTTTCAACATACAGACCCAAAACATGCTTAAAATCGATATTTTAGGTGCAAAAAGTCGATATGTGCATGCATCCTCTGTACCCGGTTGTATCCCAAATTCTGGCTCAAAACCCCCAAAAATTCGATATTTTTGGGTCCCAGAAGCGATCTGTACATGCCTACTCAGTGCTAGGATATTTTCAAAATATACGCCCAAAACATAATAAAAATCGATATTTTGTGTGCCAAAGTCGATATGTGCATGCATCTTCTGTACCCGTTTATATCGCAAATTCAGGCTCAAAACACCCAAAAAATTGATATTTTTGTGTCCCAGAAGCGATCTGTACATGTCTACACCGTGCTATAGTATTTTCAAAATACAGGCCCAAAACATGCTCAAAATCGATATTTTAGGTGACCAAAGACGATATGTGCATGCATCTTCTGTATCCGTTCATATCTCAAATTCAGGCTTAGAACACCCTAAAATTCGATTTATTTGGGTTCCAGAAGCGGTCTGTACGTGTCTACTCAGTGTTAGAGTATTTTAAAAATACAGGCCCAAAACATCCTCAAAATCGATATTTTGGGTGCCCAAAGTCGATATGTGCATGCATCTTCTGTACCCGTTTATATCTCAAATTCAGACTCAAAACACCCGAATAATCGATATTTTTGGGTCCCAAAAGCAATGTGTACATGCATACTCCGTGTTAGAGTATTTTCAAAATACAGGCCTAAAACATGCAGAAAATCGATATTTTAGCTACCCAAAGTCAATATGTGTATGGATCTTCTGTACCCGTCTATATCCCAAATTCAGGTTCAAAACACTCGAAAATTCGATATTTTTGGGTCCCAGAAGCAATCTGTACATGCCTACTTCTTGCTAGAATGTTTTCAAGATACAGACCCAAAACATGCTCAAAATCGATATTTTAGGTGCAAAAAGTCGAAATATGCATGCATCTTCTGTACCCGTTTATATCTCAAATTCAGGCTCAAAACCCCCGAAAATTCGATATTTTTGGGTCCCCGAAGCAATCTGTACATGCCTACTCCGTGTTAGAGTATTTTCAAAATCCAGGCCAAAAACATGCTCAAAATCAATATTTTACGTGCAAAAAGTCGATATGTGCATGCATCCTCTGTACCCGGTTATATCCCAATTTCTGGCTCAAAACACCCGAAAATTCGATATTTTTGGGTCCCAGAAGCGATCTGTACATGCCTACTCAGTGCTAGAATGTTTTTAAAATACATGCTTAAAACATGCTATAAATCGATATTTTAGGTGTGAAGAGTCAATATGTGCATGCATCTTCTGTACCCGTTTATATCTCAAATTCAGGCTCAAAACACCCAAAAAATCAATATTTTTGTGTCCCAGAAGCGATCTGTACATGCATACTCCGTGTTAGAGTATTTTCAAAATACAGGCCCAAAACATACTCAAAATCGATATTTTAGGTGCCCAAAGTCGATATGTGCATGCATCTTCTGTACCCGTTTATATCTCAAATTCAGGCTCAAAACACCCGAAAAGTCGATATTTTTGGGCCCCAGAAGCGATCTGTACATGCCTACTCCGTGTTAATGTATTTTCAAAATACAGGCCCAAAACATGCTGAAAATCTATATTTTAGGTGCCCAAAGTCAATATGTGTATGCATCTTCTGTACCCGTCTATATCCCAAATTCAGGTTCAAAACACCAGAAAATTCGGTATTTTTGGGTCCCAGAAGCGACCTGTACATGCCTACTCCTTTGTAGAATGTTTTCAACATACAGACCCAAAACATGCTTAAAATCGATATTTTAGGTGCAAAAACTCGATATGTGCATGCATCCTCTGTACCCGGTTATATCCCAAATTCTGGCTCAAAACACCCGAAAAATCGATATTTTTGGGTCCCAGAAGCGATCTGTACATGCCTAATCAGTGCTAGAATATTTTCAAAATATACGCCCAAAACATACTAAAAATCGATATTTTGTGTGCCAAAGTCGATATGTGCATGCATCTTCTGTACCCGTTTATATCTCAAATTCAGGCTCAAAACACCCAAAAAATCGATATTTTTGTGTCCCAGAAGCGATCTTTACATGTCTACACCGTGCTATAGTATTTTCAAAATACAGGCCCAAAACATGCTCAGAATCGATATTTTAGGTGCCCAAAGTCGATATGTGCATGCATCTTCTGTATAAGTTCATATCTCATATTCAGGCTCAGAACACCCTAAAATTCGATTTATTTGGGTTCCAGAAGCGGTCTGTACGTGTCTACTCAGTGTTAGAGTATTTTAAAAATACAGGCCCAAAACATGCTCAAAATCGACATTTTGGGTGCCCAAAGTCGATATGTGCATGCTTCTTCTGTACCCGTTTATATCTCAAATTCAGACTCAAAACACCCGAAAATTCGATATTTTTGGGTCCCCGAAGCGATCTGTACATGCCTACACCGTGTTAGAGTATTTTCAAAATACAGGCCCAAAACATGCTCAAAATCGATATTTTAGGTGCAAAAAGTCGATATGTGGATGGATCCTCTGTACCCGGTTATATCCCAATTTCTGGCTCAAAACACCCGAAAATTCGATATTTTTGGGTCCCAGAAGCGATCTCTACATGCCTACTCAGTGCTAGAATGTTTTTAAAATACATGCTTAATACATGCTATAAATCGATATTTTAGGTGTGAATAGTCGATATATGCATGCATCTTCTGTACCCGTTTATATCTCAAATTCAGGCTCAAAACACCCAAAAAATCAATATTTTTGTGTCCCAGAAGCGATCTGTACATGCATACTCCGTGTTAGAGTATTTTCAAAATACAGGCCCAAAACATACTCAAAATCGATATTTTAGGTGCCCAAAGTCGATATGTGCATGCATCTTCTGTACCCGTTTATATCTCCAATTCAGGCTCAAAACACCCGAAAAGTCGATATTTTTGGGTCCCAGAAGCGATCTGTACATGCCTACTCCGTGTTAATGTATTTTCAAAATACAGGCCCAAAACATGCTGAAAATCTATATTTTAGCTGCCCAAAGTCAATATGTGTATGCATCTTCTGTACCCGTCTATATCCCAAATTCAGGTTCAAAACACCAGAAAATTCGATATTTTTGGGTCCCAGAAGCGACCTGTACATGCCTACTCCTTTGTAGAATGTTTTCAACATACAGACCCAAAACATGCTTAAAATCGATATTTTAGGTGCAAAAAGTCGATATGTGCATGCATCCTCTGTACCCGGTTATATCCCAAATTCTGGCTCAAAACCCCCGAAAATTCGATATTTTTGGGTCCCAGAAGCGATCTGTACATGCCTAATCAGTGCTAGAATATTTTCAAAATATTCGCCCAAAACATACTAAAAATCGATATTTTGTGTGACAAAGTCGATATGTGCATGCATCTTCTGTACCCGTTTATATCTCAAATTCAGGCTCAAAACACCCAAAAAATCGATATTTTTGTGTCCCAGAAGTGATCTGTACATGTCTACACCGTGCTATAGTATTTTCAAAATACAGGCCCAAAACATGCTCAAAATCGATATTTTAGGTGCCCAAAGTCGATATGTGCATGCATCTTCTGTATCCGTTCATATCTCAAATTCAGGCTCAGAACACCCTAAAAATCGATTTTTTTGGGTTCCAGAAGCGATCTGTACGTGTCTACTCAGTGTTAGAGTATTTTAAAAATACAGGCCCAAAACATCCTCAAAATCGATATTTTGGGTGCCCAAAGTCGATATGTGCATGCATCTTCTGTACCCGTTTATATCTCAAATTCAGACTCAAAACACCCGAATAATCGATATTTTTGGGTCCCAAAAGCAATGTGTACATGCATACTCCGTGTTAGAGTATTTTCAAAATACAGGCCTAAAACATGCAGAAAATCGATATTTTAGCTGCCCAAAGTCAATATGTGTATGGATCTTCTGTACCCGTCTATATCCCAAATTCAGGTTCAAAACACTCGAAAATTCTATATTTTTGGGTCCCAGAAGCAATCTGTACATGCCTACTTCTTGCTAGAATGTTTTCAAGATACAGACCCAAAACATGCTCAAAATCGATATTTTAGGTGCAAAAAGTCGAAATGTGCATGCATCTTCTGTACCCGTTTATATCTCAAATTCAGGCTCAAAACACCCGAAAATTCGATATTTTTGGGTCCCCGAAGCGAACTGTACATGCCTACTCCGTGTTAGAGTATTTTCAAAATACAGGCCTAAAACATGCTGAAAATCGATATTTTAGCTGCCCAAAGTCAATATGTGTATGTATCTTCTTTACCCGTCTATATCCCAAATTCAGGTTCAAAACACCCGAAAATTCGATAATTTTGGGTCCCAGAAGCGATCTGTACATGCCTACTCCTTGCTAGAATTTTTTCAAGTTACAGACCCAAAACATGCTCAAAATCGATATTTTAGGTGCAAAAAGTCGATATGTGCATGCATCCTCTGTATCCGGTTATATCCCAATTTCTGGCTCAAAACACCCGAAAATTCGATATTTTTGGGTCCCAGAAGCGATCTGTACATGCCTACTCAGTGCTAGAATATTTTCAAATTATACGCCCAAAACATACTAATAATCGATATTTTGGGTGCCAAAGTCGATATGTGCATGCATCTTCTGTACCCGATTATATCTCAAATTCAGGCTCAAAACACCCAAAAAATCGATATTTTTGTGTCCCAGAAGCGATCTGTACATGTCTACACCGTGTTTGAGTATTTTCAAAATACAGGCCCAAAACATGCTCAAAATCGATATTTTAGGTGCCCGAAGTCAATATGTGCATGCATCTTCTGTACCTGTTCATATCACAAATTCAGGCTCAGAACATACGAAAATTCGATTTATTTGGGTCCCAGAAGCGATCTGTACGTGTCTACTCCGTGTTAGAGTATTTTAAAAATACAGGCTCAAAACATGCTCAAAATCGATATTTTGGGTGCCCAAAGTCGATATGTGCATGCATCTTCTGTACCCGTTTATATCTCAAATTCAGAATCAAAACACCCGAATATTCGATATTTTTGGGTCCCATAAGCCATCTGTACATGCATACTCCGTGTTAGAGTATTTTTAAAATACAGGCATAAAATATTCTGTAAATCGATATTTTTGCTGCCCAAAGTCAATATGTGTATGCATCTTCTGTACCCGTCTATATCCCAAATTCAGGTTCAAAACACTCGAAAATTCGATATTTTTGAGTCCCAGAAGCAATCTGTACATGCCTACTTCTTGCTAGAAAGTTTTCATGATACAGACCTAAAACATGCTCAAAATCGATATTTTAGGTGCAAAAAGTCGATATGTGCATGCATCTTCTGTACCCGTTTATATCTCAAATTCAGGCTCAAAACACCCAAAAAATCGATATTTTTGTGTCCCAGAAGCGATCTGTACATGTCTACACCGTGTTATAGTATTTTTAAAATACAGGCCCAAAACATGCTCAAAATCGATGTTTTAGGTGCCCAAAGTCGATATGTGCATGCATCTTCTGTACCCGTTCATATCTCAAATTCAGGCTCAGAACACCCGAAAATTCGATTTATTTGGGTCCCAGAATCGATCTGTACGTGTCTACTCAGTGTTAGAGTATTTTAAAAATTCAGGCCCAAAACATGCTCAAAATCGATATTTTGGGTGCTCAAAGTCGATATGTGCATGCATCTTCTGTACCCGTTTATATCTCAAATTCAGGCTCAAAACACCCGAAAATTCAATGTTTTTGGGTCCCAGAAGCGATCTGAACATGCGTACTCCGTGTTAATGTATTTTCAAAATACAGGCCCAAAACATGCTGTAAATCGATATTTTAGCTGCCCAAAGTCAATATGTGCATGCATCTTCTGTATCCGTCTATATCCCAAATTCAGGTTCAAAACACCCGAAAATTCAATGTTTTTGGGTCCCAGAAGCGACCTGTACATGCCTACTCCTTCGTAGAATGTTTTCAAGATTCAGACCCAAAACATGCTTAAAATCGATATTTTAGGTGCAAAAAGTCGATATGTGCATGCATCCTATGTACCCGGTTATATCCCAAATTCTGGCTCAAAACACACGAAAATTCGATATTTTTGGGTCCCAGAAGCGATCTGTACATGCCTACTCAGTGCTAGAATTATTTTCAAATTATACGCCCAAAACATACTAAAAATCGATATTTTGGGTGCCAAAGTCGATATGTGCATGCATCTTCTGTACCCGTTTATATCTCAAATTCAGGCTCAAAACACCCAAAAAATCGATATTTTTGTGTCCCAGAAGCGATCTGCACATGTCTACACCGTGCTATAGTATTTTCAAAATACAGGCCCAAAACATGCTCAAAATCGATATTTTAGGTGCCCAAAATCGATATGTGCATGCATCTTTTGTATCCGTTCATATCTCAAATTCAGGCTCAGAACACCCTAAAATTCGATTTATTTGGGTTCCAGAAGTGATCTGTACGTGTCTACTCAGTGTTAGAGTATTTTAAAAATACAGGCCCAAAACATGCTCAAAATCGATATTTTGGGTGCCCAAAGTCGATATGTGCATGCAACTTCTGTACCCGTTTATATCTCAAATTCAAACTCAAAACACCCGAATATTCGATATTTTTGGGTCCCAAAAGCAATGTGTACATGCATACTCCGTGTTAGAGTATTTTCAAAATACAGGACTAAAACATGCACAAAATCGATATTTTGGGTGCCCAAAGTCGATATGTGCATGCATCTTCTGTACCCGTTTATATCTCAAATTCAGACTCAAAACACCAGATAATTCGATTTTTTTGGGTCCCAGAAGCGATCTGTACATGCCTACTCCTTGCTAGAATATTTTCAAGATACAGACCCAAAACAAGTTAAAAATCGATATTTTAAGTGCAAAAAGTCGATATGTGCATGCATCTTCTGTACCCGTTTATATCTCAAATTCAGGCTCAAAACTCCGAAAATTCAATTTTTTTGGGTCCCTTAAGGAATCTGCACATGCCTACTCAGTGCTAGAATGTTTTTAAAATACAGGCTTAAAACATGCTATAAATCGATATTTTAGCTGCCCAAAGTCAATATGTGTATGCATCTTCTGTACCCGTCTATATCCCAAATTCAGGTTCAAAACACCAGAAAATTAGGTATTTTTGGGTCCCAGAAGCGATCTGTACATGCCTACTCCTTTCTAGAATGTTTTCAAGATACAGACCCAAAACATGCTCAAAATCGATATTTTAGGTGCAAAAAGTCGATATGTGCATGCATCCTCTGTACCCGGTTATATCCCAAATTCTGGGTCAAAACCCCCGAAAATTCGATATTTTTGGGTCCCAGATGCGATCTGTACATGCCTACTCAGTGCTAGAATATTTTCAAATTATACGCCCAAATCATACAAAAAAATCGATATTTTCGGTGCCAAAGTCGATATGTGCATGCATCTTCTGTACCCGTTTATATCTCAAATTCAGGCTCAAAACACCCAAAACATCGATATTTTTGTGTCCCAGAAGCGATCTGTACATGTCTAGACCGTGCTATAGTATTTTCAAAATACAGGCCCAAAACCTGGTCAAAATCGATATTTAAGGTGCCCAAAGTCAATATGTGCATGCATCTTCTGTATCCGTCTATATCCCAAATTCAGGTTCAAAACACCCGAAAATTCGATTATTTTGGGTCCCAGAAGCGATCTGTACATGCCTACTCCTTGCTAGATTATTTTCAAGATACAGACCCAAAACATGTTCAAAATCGATATTTTAAGTGCAAAAAGTCGATATGTGCATGCATCTTCTGTACACGTTTATATCTCAAATTCAGGCTCAAAACTCCGAAAATTCGATATTTTTGGGTCCCTTAAGCAATCTGCACATGCCTACTCAGTGCTAGAATGTTTTTAAAATACAGGCTTAAAACATGCTCAAAATCGATATTTTAGGTGCCCAAAGTCGATATGTGCAAGCATCTTCTGTACCCGTTTATATCTCAAATTCAGACTCAAAACACCCGAATATTCGATATTTTTGGGTCCCAAAAGCAATGTGTACATGCATACTCCGTGTTAGAGTATTTTCAAAATACAGGCCTAAAACATGCTGAAAATCGATATTTTAGATTCCCAAAGTCAATATGTGTATGCATCTTCTGTACCCGTCTATATCCCAAATTCAGGTTCAAATCACTCGAAAATTCGATATTTTTGGGTCCCAGAAGCAATCTGTACATGCCTACTTCTTGCTAGAATATTTTCAAGATACAGACCCAAAACATGCTAAAAATCGATATTTTAGGTGCAAAAAGTCGATATGTGCATGCATCCTCTGTACCCGGTTACATCCCAATTTCTGGCTCAGAACACCCGAAAATTCGATATTTTTGGGTCCCAGAAGCGATCTGTACATGCCTACTCAGTGCTAGAATATTTTCAAATTATACGCCGAAAACATACTAAAAATCGATATTTTGGGTGCCCAAAGTCGATATGTGAATGCATCTTCTGTATCCGTTTATATCTCAAATTCAGGCTCAAAAAAACCCAAAAAATCGATATTTTTGTGTCCCAGAAGCGATCTGTACATGTCTACACCGTGTTTGAGTATTTTCAAAATACAGGCCCAAAACATGCTCAAAATCGATATTTTAGGTGCCCGAAGTCGATATGTGCATGCATCTTCTGTACCTGTTCATATCTCAAATTCAGGCTCAGAACAACCGAAAATTCGATTTATTTGGGTCCCAGAAGCGATCTGTACGTGTCTACTCAGTGTTAGAGTATTTTAAAAATTCAGGCCCAAAACATGTTCAAAATCGATATTTTGGGTGCCCAAAGTCGATATGTGCATGCATCTTCTGTACCCGTTTATATCTCAAATTCAGGCTCAAAACACCCGAAAATTCAATATTTTTGGGTCCCAGAAGCGATCTGTACGTGCATACTCCGTGTTAGAGTGTTTTTAAAATACAGGCCCAAAACATGCTAAAAATCGATATTTTATGTGCCCAAAGTCAATATGTGTATGCATCTTCTGTACCCGTGTATATCCCTAATTCTGGTTCAAAACACCTGAAAATTCGATATTTTTGGGTCCCAGAAGCGATCTGTACATGCCTACTCCTTGCTAGAATGTTTTTAAGATACAGACCAAAAAAAACATGCTCAAAATCGATATTTTAAGTGCAAAAAGTCGATATGTGCATGCATCTTCTGTACCCGTTTATATCTCAAATTCAGGCTCAAAACTCCGAAAATTCGATATTTTTGGGTCCCTTAAGCGATCTGCACATGCCTACTCAGTGCTAGAAAGTTTTTAAAATACATGCTTAAAACATGCTATAAATCGATATTTTAGGTGTGAAAAGTCGATATGTGCATGCATCTTCTGTACCCGTTTATATCTCAAATTCATGCTCAAAACTCCTGAAAATTCCATATTTTTGGGTCCCAGAAGCGATCTGTACATGCATACTCCGTGTTAGAGTATTTTCAAAATACAGGCCCAAAACATACTCAAAATTGATATTTTAGGTGCCCAAAGTCGATATGTGCATGCATCTTCTGTACCCGTTTATATCTCAAATTCATGCTCAAAACAGCCAAAAAATCGATATTTTTGTGTCCCAGAAGCGATCTGTACATGTCTACACCGTGTTTGAGTATTTTCAAAATACAGGCCCAAAACATGCTCAAAATCGATATTTTAGGTGCCCGAAGTCGATATGTGCATGCATCTTCTGTACCTGTTCATATCTCAAATTCAGGATCAGAACAACCGAAAATTCGATTTATTTGGGTCCCAGAAGCGATCTGTACGTGTCTACTCAGTGTTAGAGTATTTTAAAAATTCAGGCCCAAAACATGTTTAAAATCGATATTTTGGGTGCCCAAAGTCGATATGTGCATGCATCTTCTGTACCCGTTTATATCTCAAATTCAGGCTCAAAACACCCGAAAATTCAATGTTTTTGGGTCCCAGAAGCGATCTGTACGTGCATACTCCGTGTTAGAGTGTTTTTAAGATACAGGCCCAAAACATGCTAAAAATCGATATTTTATGTGCCCAAAGTCAATATGTGTATGCATCTTCTGTACCCGTGTATATCCCTAATTCTGGTTCAAAACACCTGAAAATTCGATATTTTTGGGTCCCAGAAGCGATCTGTACATGTTGCTAGAATGTTTTTAAGATACAGACCCAAAACATGCTCAAAATCGATATTTTAAGTGCAAAAAGTCGATATGTGCATGCATCTTCTGTACCCGTTTATATCTCAAATTCAGGCTCAAAACTCCGAAAATTCGATATTTTTGGGTCCCAGAAGCGATCTGCACATGCCTACTCAGTGCTAGAATGTTTTTAAAATACATGCTTAAAACATGCTATAAATCGATATTTTAGGTGTGAAAAGTCGATATGTGCATGCATCTTCTGTACCCGTTTATATCTCAAATTCAGGCTCAAAACACCCAAAAAATCAATGTTTTTGGGTCCCAGAAGCGATCTGTACATGCATACTCCGTGTTAGAGTATTTTCAAAATACAGGCCCAAAACATGCTGTAAATCGATATTTTAGCTGCCCAAAATCAATATGTGTATGCATCTTCTGTACCCGTCTATATCCCAAATTCAGGTTCAAAACTCCAGAAAATTCGGTATTTTTGGGTCCCAGAAGCGATCTGTGCATGCCTACTCCTTTCTAGAATGTTTTCAAGATATAGACCCAAAACATGCTCAAAATCGATATTTTAGGTGCAAAAAGTCGATATGTGCATGCATCCTCTGTACCCGGTTATATCCCAAATTCTGGGTCAAAACCCCCGAAAATTCGATATTTTTGGGTCCCAGAAGCGATCTATACATGTCTAGACCGTGCTATAGTATTTTCAAAATACAGGCCCAAAACATGCTCAAAATCGATATTTTAGGTGCCCAAAGTCAATATGTGCATGCATCTTCTGTATCCGTCTATATCCCAAATTCAGGTTCAAAACACCCGAAAATTCGATTATTTTGGGTCCCAGAAGCGATCTGTACATGCCTACTCCTTGCTAGATTATTTTCAAGATACAGACCCAAAACATGTTGAAAATCGATATTTTAAGTGCAAAAAGTCGATATGTGCATGCATCTTCTGTACCCGTTTATATCTCAAATTCAGGATCAAAACTCCGAAAATTCGATATTTTTGGGTCCCTTAAGCAATCTGCACATGCCTACTCAGTGCTAGAATGTTTTTAAAATACACTCTTAAAACATGCTATAAATCGATATTTTAGGTGTCCAAAGTCGATATGTGCATGCATCTTCTGAACCCGTTTATATCTCAAATTCAGGCTGAAAACACCCAAAAAATCGATATTTTTGTGTCCCAGAAGCGATCTGTACATGCCTACACAGTGTTACAGTATTTTCAAAATACTGGCCCAAAACATGCTCAAAATCGATATTTTAGGTGCCCAAAGTCGATATGTGCATGCATCTTCTGTACCCGTTTATATCTCAAATTCAGACTCAAAACACCCGAATATTCGATATTTTTGGGTCCCAAAAGCAATGTGTACATGCATACTCCGTGTTAGAGTATTTTCAAAATACAGGCCTAAAACATGCTGAAAATCGATATTTTAGATTCCCAAAGTCAATATGTGTATGCATCTTCTGTACCCGTCTATATCCCAAATTCAGGTTCAAATCACTCGAAAATTCGATATTTTTGGGTCCCAGAAGCAATCTGTACATGCCTACTTCTTGCTAGAATATTTTCAAGATACAGACCCAAAACATGCTCAAAATCGATATTTTAGGTGCAAAAAGTCGATATGTGCAAGCATCCTCTGTACCCGGTTACATCCGAATTTCTGGATGAGAACAACCGAAAATTCGATATTTTTGTGTCCCAGAAGCGATCTGTACATGCCTACTCAGTACTAGAATATTTTCAAATTATACGCCCGAAACATACTAAAAATCGATATTTTGGGTGCCAAAGTCGATATGTGCATGCATCTTCTGTACCCGTTTATATCTCAAATTCATGCTCAAAACAGCCAAAAAATCGATATTTTTGTGTCCCAGAAGCGATCTGTACATGTCTACACCGTGTTTGAGTATTTTCAAAATACAGGCCCAAAACATGCTCAAAATCGATATTT
Source organism: Petrolisthes cinctipes (assembly GCA_033782935.1). NCBI lineage: Eukaryota > Metazoa > Arthropoda > Malacostraca > Decapoda > Porcellanidae > Petrolisthes > Petrolisthes cinctipes. The sequence continues at coordinate 176,009 of JAWQEG010000095.1, forward strand.
TAGGTGCCCGAAGTCGATATGTGCATGCATCTTCTGTACCTGTTCATATCTCAAATTCAGGCTCAGAACAACCGAAAATTCGATTTATTTGGGTCCCAGAAGCGATCTGTACGTGTCTACTCAGTGTTAGAGTATTTTAAAAATTCAGGCCCAAAACATGTTTAAAATCGATATTTTGGGTGCCCAAAGTCGATATGTGCATGCATCTTCTGTACCCGTTTATATCTCAAATTCAGGCTCAAAACACCCGAAAATTCAATGTTTTTGGGTCCCAGAAGCGATCTGTACGTGCATACTCCGTGTTAGAGTGTTTTTAAGATACAGGCCCAAAACATGCTAAAAATCGATATTTTATGTGCCCAAAGTCAATATGTGTATGCATCTTCTGTACCCGTGTATATCCCTAATTCTGGTTCAAAACACCTGAAAATTCGATATTTTTGGGTCCCAGAAGCGATCTGTACATGCCTACTCCTTGCTAGAATGTTTTTAAGATACAGACCCAAAACATGCTCAAAATCGATATTTTAAGTGCAAAAAGTCGATATGTGCATGCATCTTCTGTACCCGTTTATATCTCAAATTCAGGCTCAAAACTCCGAAAATTCGATATTTTTGGGTCCCAGAAGCGATCTGCACATGCCTACTCAGTGCTAGAATGTTTTTAAAATACATGCTTAAAACATGCTATAAATCGATATTTTAGGTGTGAAAAGTCGATATGTGCATGCATCTTCTGTACCCGTTTATATCTCAAATTCAGGCTCAAAACACCCAAAAAATCAATATTTTTGGGTCCCAGAAGCGATCTGTACATGCATACTCCGTGTTAGAGTATTTTCAAAATACAGGCCCAAAACATGCTGTAAATCGATATTTTAGCTGCCCAAAATCAATATGTGTATGAATCTTCTGTACCCGTCTATATCCCAAATTCAGGTTCAAAACTCCAGAAAATTCGGTATTTTTGGGTCCCAGAAGCGATCTGTGCATGCCTACTCCTTTCTAGAATGTTTTCAAGATATAGACCCAAAACATGCTCAAAATCGATATTTTAGGTGCAAAAAGTCGATATGTGCATGCATCCTCTGTACCCGGTTATATCCCAAATTCTGGGTCAAAACCCCCGAAAATTCGATATTTTTGGGTCCCAGAAGCGATCTATACATGTCTAGACCGTGCTATAGTATTTTCAAAATACAGGCCCAAAACATGCTCAAAATCGATATTTTAGGTGCCCAAAGTCAATATGTGCATGCATCTTCTGTATCCGTCTATATCCCAAATTCAGGTTCAAAACACCCGAAAATTCGATTATTTTGGGTCCCAGAAGCGATCTGTACATGCCTACTCCTTGCTAGATTATTTTCAAGATACAGACCCAAAACATGTTCAAAATCGATATTTTAAGTGCAAAAAGTCGATATGTGCATGCATCTTCTGTACCCGTTTATATCTCAAATTCAGGCTCAAAACTCCGAAAATTCGATATTTTTGGGTCCCTTAAGCAATCTGCACATGCCTACTAAGTGCTAGAATGTTTTTAAAATACACTCTTAAAACATGCTATAAATCGATATTTTAGGTGTCCAAAGTCGATATGTGCATGCATCTTCTGAACCCGTTTATATCTCAAATTCAGGCTGAAAACACCCAAAAAATCGATATTTTTGTGTCCCAGAAGCGATCTGTACATGCCTACACAGTGTTAGAGTATTTTCAAAATACAGGCCCAAAACATGCTCAAAATCGATATTTTAGGTGCCCAAAGTCGATATGTGCATGCATCTTCTGTACCCGTTTATATCTCAAATTCAGACTCAAAACACCCGAATATTCGATATTTTTGGGTCCCAAAAGCAATGTGTACATGCATACTCCGTGTTAGAGTATTTTCAAAATACAGGCCTAAAACATGCTGAAAATCGATATTTTAGATTCCCAAAGTCAATATGTGTATGCATCTTCTGTACCCGTCTATATCCCAAATTCAGGTTCAAATCACTCGAAAATTCGATATTTTTGGGTCCCAGAAGCAATCTGTACATGCCTACTTCTTGCTAGAAAATTTTCAAGATACAGACCCAAAACATGCTCAAAATCGATATTTTAGGTGCAAAAAGTCGATATGTGCATGCATCCTCTGTACCCGGTTACATCCGAATTTCTGGATGAGAACACCCGAAAATTCGATATTTTTGGGTCCCAGAAGCGATCTGTACATGCCTACTCAGTACTAGAATATTTTTAAATTATACGCCCGAAACATACTAAAAATCGATATTTTGGGTGCCAAAGTCGATATGTGCATGCATCTTCTGTATCCGTTTATATCTCAAATTCATGCTCAAAACAGCCAAAAAATCGATATTTTTGTGTCCCAGAAGCGATCTGTACATGTCTACACCGTGTTTGAGTATTTTCAAAATACAGGCCCAAAACATGCTCAAAATCGATATTTTAGGTGCCAGAAGTCGATATGTGCATGCATCTTCTGTACCTGTTCATATCTCAAATTCAGGCTCAGAACAACCGAAAAATCGATTTATTTGGGTCCCAGAAGCGATCTGTACGTGTCTACTCAGTGTTAGAGTATTTTAAAAATACAGGCCCAAAACATGTTCAAAATCGATATTTTGGGTGCCCAAAGTCGATATGTGCATGCATCTTCTGTACCCGTTTATATCTCAAATTCAGGCTTTAAACACCCGAAAATTCAATGTTTTTGGGTCCCAGAAGCGATCTGTACGTGCATACTCCGTGTTAGAGTGTTTTTAAAATACAGGCCCAAAACATGCTGAAAATCGATATTTTATGTGCCCAAAGTCAATATGTGTATGCATCTTCTGTACCCGTGTATATCCCTAATTCTGGTTCAAAACACCAGAAAATTCGATATTTTTGGGTCCCAGAAGCGATCTGTACATGCCTACTCCTTGCTAGAATGTTTTTAAGATACAGACCCAAAACATGCTCAAAATCGATATTTTAAGTGCAAAAAGTCGATATGTGCATGCATCTTCTGTACCCGTTTATATCTCAAATTCAGGCTCAAAACTCCGAAAATTCGATATTTTTGGGTCCCAGAAGCGATCTGCACATGCCTACTCAGTGCTAGAATGTTTTTAAAATACATGCTTAAAACATGCTATAAATCGATATTTTAGGTGTGAAAAGTCGATATGTGCATGCATCTTCTGTACCCGTTTATATCTCAAATTCAGGCTCAAAACACCCAAAAAATCAATATTTTTGGGTCCCAGAAGCGATCTGTACATGCATACTCCGTGTTAGAGTATTTTCAAAATACAGGCCCAAAACATGCTGTAAATCGATATTTTAGCTGCCCAAAATCAATATGTGTATGAATCTTCTGTACCCGTCTATATCCCAAATTCAGGTTCAAAACTCCAGAAAATTCGGTATTTTTGGGTCCCAGAAGCGATCTGTGCATGCCTACTCCTTTCTAGAATGTTTTCAAGATATAGACCCAAAACATGCTCAAAATCGATATTTTAGGTGCAAAAAGTCGATATGTGCATGCATCCTCTGTACCCGGTTATATCCCAAATTCTGGGTCAAAACACCAGAAAATTCGATATTTTTGGGTCCCAGAAGCGATCTATACATGTCTAGACCGTGCTATAGTATTTTCAAAATACAGGCCCAAAACATGCTCAAAATCGATATTTTAGGTGCCCAAAGTCAATATGTGCATGCATCTTCTGTATCCGTCTATATCCCAAATTCAGGTTCAAAACACCCGAAAATTCGATTATTTTGGGTCCCAGAAGCGATCTGTACATGCCTACTCCTTGCTAGATTATTTTCAAGATACAGACCCAAAACATGTTCAAAATCGATATTTTAAGTGCAAAAAGTCGATATGTGCATGCATCTTCTGTACCCGTTTATATCTCAAATTCAGGCTCAAAACTCCGAAAATTCGATATTTTTGGGTCCCTTAAGCAATCTGCACATGCCTACTAAGTGCTAGAATGTTTTTAAAATACACTCTTAAAACATGCTATAAATCGATATTTTAGGTGTCCAAAGTCGATATGTGCATGCATCTTCTGAACCCGTTTATATCTCAAATTCAGGCTGAAAACACCCAAAAAATCGATATTTTTGTGTCCCAGAAGCGATCTGTACATGCCTACACAGTGTTAGAGTATTTTCAAAATACAGGCCCAAAACATGCTCAAAATCGATATTTTAGGTGCCCAAAGTCGATATGTGCATGCATCTTCTGTACCCGTTTATCTCAAATTCAGACTCAAAACACCCGAATATTCGATATTTTTGGGTCCCAAAAGCAATGTGTACATGCATACTCCGTGTTAGAGTATTTTCAAAATACAGGCCTAAAACATGCTGAAAATCGATATTTTAGATTCCCAAAGTCAATATGTGTATGCATCTTCTGTACCCGTCTATATCCCAAATTCAGGTTCAAATCACTCGAAAATTCGATATTTTTGGGTCCCAGAAGCAATCTGTACATGCCTACTTCTTGCTAGAATATTTTCAAGATACAGACCCAAAACATGCTCAAAATCGATATTTTAGGTGCAAAAAGTCGATATGTGCATGCATCCTCTGTACCCGGTTACATCCGAATTTCTGGATGAGAACACCCGAAAATTCGATATTTTTGTGTCCCAGAAGCGATCTGTACATGCCTACTCAGTACTAGAATATTTTTAAATTATACGCCCGAAACATACTAAAAATCGATATTTTGGGTGCCAAAGTCGATATGTGCATGCATCTTCTGTATCCGTTTATATCTCAAATTCATGCTCAAAACAGCCAAAAAATCGATATTTTTGTGTCCCAGAAGCGATCTGTACATGTCTACACCGTGTTTGAGTATTTTCAAAATACAGGCCCAAAACATGCTCAAAATCGATATTTTAGGTGCCAGAAGTCGATATGTGCATGCATCTTCTGTACCTGTTCATATCTCAAATTCAGGCTCAGAACAACCGAAAAATCGATTTATTTGGGTCCCAGAAGCGATCTGTACGTGTCTACTCAGTGTTAGAGTATTTTAAAAATACAGGCCCAAAACATGTTCAAAATCGATATTTTGGGTGCCCAAAGTCGATATGTGCATGCATCTTCTGTACCCGTTTATATCTCAAATTCAGGCTTTAAACACCCGAAAATTCAATGTTTTTGGGTCCCAGAAGCGATCTGTACGTGCATACTCCGTGTTAGAGTGTTTTTAAAATACAGGCCCAAAACATGCTGAAAATCGATATTTTATGTGCCCAAAGTCAATATGTGTATGCATCTTCTGTACCCGTGTATATCCCTAATTCTGGTTCAAAACACCAGAAAATTCGATATTTTTGGGTCCCAGAAGCGATCTGTACATGCCTACTCCTTGCTAGAATGTTTTTTAGATACAGACCCAAAACATGCTCAAAATCGATATTTTAAGTGCAAAAAGTCGATATGTGCATGCATCTTATGTACCCGTTTATATCTCAAATTCAGGCTCAAAACTCCGAAAATTCGATATTTTTGGGTCCCTTAAGTGATCTGCACATGCCTACTCAGTGCTAGAATGTTTTTAAAATACATGCTTAAAACATGCTATAAATCGATATTTTAGGTGTGAAAAGTCGATATGTGCATGCATCTTCTGTACCCGTTTATATCTCAAATTCAGGCTTAAAACACCCATAAAATCAATATTTTTGGGTCCCAGAAGCGATCTGTACATGCATATTCCGTGTTAGAGTATTTTCAAAATACAGGCCCAAAACATGCTGTAAATCGATATTTTAGCTGCCCAAAGTCAATATGTGTATGGATCTTCTGTACCCGTCTATATCCCAAATTCAGGTTCAAAACTCCAGAAAATTCGGTATTTTTGGGTCCCAGAAGCGATCTGTACATGCCTACTCCTTTCTAGAATGTTTTCAAGATACAGACCCAAAACATGCTCAAAATCGATATTTTAGGTGCAAAAAGTCGATATGTGCATGCATCCTCTGTACCCGGTTATATCCCAAATTCTGGCTCAAAACCCCCGAAAATTCGATATTTTTGGGTCCCTGAAGCGATCTGTACATGCCTACTCAGTGCTAGAATATTTTCAAATTATACGCCCAAAACATACTAAAAATCGATATTTTCGGTGCCAAAGTCGATATGTGCATGCATCTTCAGTACCCGTTTATATCTCAAATTCAGGCTCAAAACACCCAAAACATCGATATTTTTGTGTCCCAGAAGCTATCTCTACATGTCTAGACCGTGCTATAGTATTTTCAAAATACAGGCCCAAAACCTGCTCAAAATCGATATTTTAGGTGCCCAAAGTCAATATGTGCATGCATCTTCTGTATCCGTCTATATCCCAAATTCAGGTTCAAAACACCCGAAAATTCGATTATTTTGGGTCCCAGAAGCGATCTGTACATGCCTACTCCTTGCTAGATTATTTTCAAGATACAGACCCAAAACATGTTCAAAATCGATATTTTAAGTGCAAAAAGTCGATATGTGCATGCATCTTCTGTACCCGTTTATATCTCAAATTCAGGCTCAAAACTCCGAAAATTCGATATTTTTGGGTCCCTTAAGCAATCTGCACATGCCTACTCAGTGCTAGAATGTTTTTAAAATACAGGCTTAAAACATGCTCAAAATCGATATTTTAGGTGCCCAAAGTCGATATGTGCAAGCATCTTCTGTACCCGTTTATATCTCAAATTCAGACTCAAAACACCCGAATATTCGATATTTTTGGGTCCCAAAAGCAATGTGTACATGCATACTCCGTGTTAGAGTATTTTCAAAATACAGGCCTAAAACATGCTGAAAATCGATATTTTAGATTCCCAAAGTCAATATGTGTATGCATCTTCTGTACCCGTCTATATCCCAAATTCAGGTTCAAATCACTCGAAAATTCGATATTTTTGGGTCCCAGAAGCAATCTGTACATGCCTACTTCTTGCTAGAATATTTTCAAGATACAGACCCAAAACATGCTAAAAATCGATATTTTAGGTGCAAAAAGTCGATATGTGCATGCATCCTCTGTACCCGGTTACATCCCAATTTCTGGCTCAGAACACCCGAAAATTCGATATTTTTTGGTCCCAGAAGCGATCTGTACATGCCTACTCAGTGCTAGAATATTTTCAAATTATACGCCGAAAACATACTAAAAATCGATATTTTGGGTGCCCAAAGTCGATATGTGAATGCATCTTCTGTATCCGTTTATATCTCAAATTCAGGCTCAAAAAAACCCAAAAAATCGATATTTTTGTGTCCCAGAAGCGATCTGTACATGTCTACACCGTGTTTGAGTATTTTCAAAATACAGGCCCAAAACATGCTCAAAATCGATATTTTAGGTGCCCGAAGTCGATATGTGCATGCATCTTCTGTACCTGTTCATATCTCAAATTCAGGCTCAGAACAACCGAAAATTCGATTTATTTGGGTCCCAGAAGCGATCTGTACGTGTCTACTCAGTGTTAGAGTATTTTAAAAATTCAGGCCCAAAACATGTTCAAAATCGATATTTTGGGTGCCCAAAGTCGATATGTGCATGCATCTTCTGTACCCGTTTATATCTCAAATTCAGGCTCAAAACACCCGAAAATTCAATTTTTTTGGGTCCCAGAAGCGATCTGTACGTGCATACTCCGTGTTAGAGTGTTTTTAAAATGCAGGCCCAAAACATGCTAAAAATCGATATTTTATGTGCCCAAAGTCAATATGTGTATGCATCTTCTGTACCCGTGTATATCCCTAATTCTGGTTCAAAACACCTGAAAATTCGATATTTTTGGGTCCCAGAAGCGATCTGTACATGCCTACTCCTTGCTAGAATGTTTTTAAGATACAGACCCAAAACATGCTCAAAATCGATATTTTAAGTGCAAAAAGTCGATATGTGCATGCATCTTCTGTACCCGTTTATATCTCAAATTCAGGCTCAAAACTCCGAAAATTCGATATTTTTGGGTCCCTTAAGCGATCTGCACATGCCTACTCAGTGCTAGAAAGTTTTTAAAATACATGCTTAAAACATGCTATAAATCGATATTTTAGGTGTGAAAAGTCGATATGTGCATGCATCTTCTGTACCCGTTTATATCTCAAATTCATGCTCAAAACTCCTGAAAATTCCATATTTTTGGGTCCCAGAAGCGATCTGTACATGCATACTCCGTGTTAGAGTATTTTCAAAATACAGGCCCAAAACATACTCAAAATCGATATTTTAGGTGCCCAAAGTCGATATGTGTATGCATCTTCTGTACCCGTGTATATCCCTAATTCTGGTTCAAAACACCTGAAAATTCGATATTTTTGGGTCCCAGAAGCGATCTGTACATGCCTACTCCTTGCTAGAATGTTTTTAAGATACAGACCCAAAACATGCTCAAAATCGATATTTTAAGTGCAAAAAGTCGATATGTGCATGCATCTTCTGTACCCGTTTATATCTCAAATTCAGGCTCAAAACTCCGAAAATTCGATATTTTTGGGTCCCAGAAGCGATCTGCACATGCCTACTCAGTGCTAGAATGTTTTTAAAATACATGCTTAAAACATGCTATAAATCGATATTTTAGGTGTGAAAAGTCGATATGTGCATGCATCTTCTGTACCCGTTTATATCTCAAATTCAGGCTCAAAACACCCAAAAAATCAATATTTTTGGGTCCCAGAAGCGATCTGTACATGCATACTCCGTGTTAGAGTATTTTCAAAATACAGGCCCAAAACATGCTGTAAATCGATATTTTAGCTGCCCAAAATCAATATGTGTATGCATCTTCTGTACCCGTCTATATCCCAAATTCAGGTTCAAAACTCCAGAAAATTCGGTATTTTTGGGTCCCAGAAGCGATCTGTGCATGCCTACTCCTTTCTAGAATGTTTTCAAGATATAAACCCAAAACATGCTCAAAATCGATATTTTAGGTGCCCAAAGTCAATATGTGCATGCATCTTCTGTACCCGTTTATATCTCAAATTCAGACTCAAAACACCCGAATATTCGATATTTTTGGGTCCCAAAAGCAATGTGTACATGCATACTCCGTGTTAGAGTATTTTCAAAATACAGGCCTAAAACATGCTGAAAATCGATATTTTAGATTCCCAAAGTCAATATGTGTATGCATCTTCTGTACCCGTCTATATCCCAAATTCAGGTTCAAATCACTCGAAAATTCGATATTTTTGGGTCCCAGAAGCAATCTGTACATGCCTACTTCTTGCTAGAATATTTTCAAGATACAGACCCAAAACATGCTCAAAATCGATATTTTAGGTGCAAAAAGTCGATATGTGCATGCATCCTCTGTACCCGGTTACATCCGAATTTCTGGATGAGAACACCCGAAAATTCGATATTTTTGTGTCCCAGAAGCGATCTGTACATGCCTACTCAGTACTAGAATATTTTCAAATTATACGCCCGAAACATACTAAAAATCGATATTTTGGGTGCCAAAGTCGATATGTGCATGCATCTTCTGTACCCGTTTATATCTCAAATTCATGCTCAAAACAGCCAAAAAATCGATATTTTTGTGTCCCAGAAGCGATCTGTACATGTCTACACCGTGTTTGAGTATTTTCAAAATACAGGCCCAAAACATGCTCAAAATCGATATTTTAGGTGCCAGAAGTCGATATGTGCATGCATCTTCTGTACCTGTTCATATCTCAAATTCAGGCTCAGAACAACCGAAAAATCGATTTATTTGAGTCCCAGAAGCGATCTGTACGTGTCTACTCAGTGTTAGAGTATTTTAAAAATTCAGGCCCAAAACATGTTCAAAATCGATATTTTGGGTGCCCAAAGTCGATATGTGCATGCATCTTCTGTACCCGTTTATATCTCAAATTCAGGCTTAAAACACCCGAAAATTCAATGTTTTTGGGTGCCAGAAGCGATCTGTACGTGCATACTCCGTGTTAGAGTGTTTTTAAAATACAGGCCCAAAACATGCTGAAAATCGATATTTTATGTGCCCAAAGTCAATATGTGTATGCATCTTCTGTACCCGTGTATATCCCTAATTCTGGTTCAAAACACCAGAAAATTCGATATTTTTGGGTCCCAGAAGCGATCTGTACATGCCTACTCCTTGCTAGAATGTTTTTTAGATACAGACCCAAAACATGCTCAAAATCGATATTTTAAGTGCAAAAAGTCGATATGTGCATGCATCTTATGTACCCGTTTATATCTCAAATTCAGGCTCAAAACTCCGAAAATTCGATATTTTTGGGTCCCTTAAGCGATCTGCACATGCCTACTCAGTGCTAGAATGTTTTTAAAATACATGCTTAAAACATGCTATAAATCGATATTTTAGGTGTGAAAAGTCGATATGTGCATGCATCTTCTGTACCCGTTTATATCTCAAATTCAGGCTTAAAACACCCATAAAATCAATATTTTTGGGTCCCAGAAGCGATCTGTACATGCATATTCCGTGTTAGAGTATTTTCAAAATACAGGCCCAAAACATGCTGTAAATCGATATTTTAGCTGCCCAAAGTCAATATGTGTATGGATCTTCTGTACCCGTCTATATCCCAAATTCAGGTTCAAAACTCCAGAAAATTCGGTATTTTTGGGTCCCAGAAGCGATCTGTACATGCCTACTCCTTTCTAGAATGTTTTCAAGATACAGACCCAAAACATGCTCAAAATCGATATTTTAGGTGCAAAAAGTCGATATGTGCATGCATCCTCTGTACCCGGTTATATCCCAAATTCTGGCTCAAAACCCCCGAAAATTCGATATTTTTGGGTCCCTGAAGCGATCTGTACATGCCTACTCAGTGCTAGAATATTTTCAAATTATACGCCCAAAACATACTAAAAATCGATATTTTCGGTGCCAAAGTCGATATGTGCATGCATCTTCAGTACCCGTTTATATCTCAAATTCAGGCTCAAAACACCCAAAACATCGATATTTTTGTGTCCCAGAAGCTATCTCTACATGTCTAGACCGTGCTATAGTATTTTCAAAATACAGGCCCAAAACATGCTCAAAATCGATATTTTAGGTGCCCAAAGTCAATATGTGCATGCATCTTCTGTATCCGTCTATATCCCAAATTCAGGTTCAAAACACCCGAAAATTCGATTATTTTGGGTCCCAGAAGCGATCTGTACATGCCTACTCCTTGCTAGATTCTTTTCAAGATACAGACCAAAAACATGTTCAAAATCGATATTTTAAGTGCAAAAAGTCGATATGTGCATGCATCTTCTGTACCCGTTTATATCTCAAATTCAGGCTCAAAACTCCGAAAATTCGATATTTTTGGGTCCCTTAAGCAATCTGCACATGCCTACTCAGTGCTAGAATGTTTTTAAAATACAGGCTTAAAACATGCTATAAATCGATATTTTAGGTGTCCAAAGTCGATATGTGCATGCATCTTCTGAACCCGTTTATATCTCAAATTCAGGCTCAAAACACCCAAACAATCGATATTTTTGTGTCCCAGAAGCGATCTGTACATGCCTACACAGTGGTAGAGTATTTTCAAAATAAAGGCCCAAAACATGCTCAAAATCGATATTTTAGGTGCCCAAAGTCGATATGTGCATGCATCTTCTGTACCCGTTTATATCTCAAATTCAGACTCAAAACACCCGAATATTCGATATTTTTGGGTTCTAAAAGCAATGTGTACATGCATACTCCGTGTTAGAGTATTTTCAAAATACAGGCCTAAAACATGCTGAAAATCGATATTTTAGATTCCCAAAGTCAATATGTGTATGCATCTTCTGTACCCGTCTATATCCCAAATTCAGGTTCAAATCACTCGAAAATTCGATATTTTTGGGTCCCAGAAGCAATCTGTACATGCCTACTTCTTGCTAGAATATTTTCAAGATACAGACCCAAAACATGCTCAAAATCGATATTTTAGGTGCAAAAAGTCGATATGTGCATGCATCCTCTGTACCCGGTTACATCCGAATTTCTGGCTCAGAACACCCGAAAATTCGATATTTTTGGGTCCCAGAAGCGATCTGTACATGCCTACTCAGTGCTAGAATATTTTCAAATTATACGCCCAAAACATACTAAAAATCGATATTTTGGGTGCCCAAAGTCGATATGTGAATGCATCTTCTGTATCCGTTTATATCTCAAATTCAGGCTCAAAACACCCAAAAAATCGATATTTTTGTGTCCCAGAAGCGATCTGTACATGTCTACACCGTGTTTGAGTATTTTCAAAATACAGGCCCAAAACATGCTCAAAATCGATATTTTAGGTGCCCGAAGTCGATATGTGCATGCATCTTCTGTACCTGTTCATATCTCAAATTCAGGCTCAGAACAACCGAAAATTCGATTTATTTGGGTCCCAGAAGCGATCTGTACGTGTCTACTCAGTGTTAGAGTATTTTAAAAATTCAGGCCCAAAACATGTTCAAAATCGATATTTTGGGTGCCCAAAGTCGATATGTGCATGCATCTTCTGTACCCGTTTATATCTCAAATTCAGGCTCAAATCACCCGAAAATTCAATGTTTTTGGGTCCCAGAAGCGATCTGTACGTGCATACTCCGTGTTAGAGTGTTTTTAAAATACAGGCCTAAAACATGCTAAAAATCGATATTTGATGTGCCCTAAGTCAATATGTGTATGCATCTTCTGTACCCGTGTATATCCCTAATTCTGGTTCAAAACACCAGAAAATTCGATATTATTGGGTCCCAGAAGCGATCTGTACATGCCTACTTGCTAGAATGTTTTTAAGATACAGACCCAAAACCTGCTCAAAATCGATATTATAAGTGCAAAAAGTCGATATGTGCATGCATCTTCTGTACCCGTTTATATCTCAAATTCATTCTCAAAACACCCAAAAAATCGATATTTTTGTGTCCCAGAAGCGATCTGTACATATCTACACCGTGTTTGAGTATTTTCAAAATACAGGCCCAAAACATGCTCAAAATCGATATTTTAGGTGCCCGAAGTCGATATGTGCATGCATCATCTGTACCTGTTCATATCTCAAATTCAGGCTCAGAACAACCGAAAATTCGATTTATTTTGGTCCCAGAAGCGATCTGTACGTGTCTACTCCGTGTTAGAGTATTTTAAAAAAACAGGCTCAAAACATGCTCAAAATCGATATTTTGGGTGCCCAAAGTCGATATGTGCATGCATCTTCTGTACCCGTTTATATCTCAAATTCAGACTCAAAACACCCGAATATTCGATATTTTTGGGTCCCAAAAGCAATGTATACATGCATACTCCGTGTTAGAGTATTTTCAAAATACAGGCCTAAAACATACTCAAAATCGATATTTTAGCTGCCCAAAGTCAATATGTGTATGCATCTTCTGTACCGGTCTATATCCCAAATTCAGATTCAAAACACTCAAAAATTCGATATTTTTGGGTCCCAGAAGTAATCTGTACATGCCTACTTCTTGCTAGAATTTTTTCAAGATACAGACCCAAAACATACTCAAAATCGATATTTTAGGTGCAAAAAGTCGAAATGTGCATGCATCTTCTGTACCCGTTTATATCTCAAATTCAGGCTCAAAACACCCAAAAATTCGATATTTTTGGGTCCCTTAAGCGATCTGCACATGCCTACTCAGTGCTAGATTGTTTTTAAAATACATGCTTGAAACATGCTATAAATCGATATTTTAGGTGGGAAAAGTCGATATGTGCATGCATCTTCTGTACCCGTTTATATTTCAAATTCAGCCTCAAAAGACCCAAAAATTCGATATTTTTGGGTCCCAGAAGCGATCTGTACATGCATACTCCGTGTTAGAGTATTTTCAAAATACAGGCCCAAAACATACTCAAAATCGATATTTTAGGTGCCCAAAGTCGATACGTGCATGCATCTTCTGTACCCGTTTATATCTCAAATTCAGGCTCAAAACACCCGAAAATTCGATAATTTTGGGTCCCAGAAACGATCTGTACATGCCTACTCCTTGCTAGAATTTTTTCAAGATACAGACCCAAAACATGCTCAAAATCGATATTTTAGGTGCAAAAAGTCGATATGTGCATGCATCCTCTGTACCCGGTTATATCCCAATTTCTGGCTCAAAACACCCGAATATTCGATATTTTTGGGTCCCAGAAGCGATCTGTACATGCCTACTCAGTACTAGAATATTTTCAAATTATACGCCCGAAACATACTAAAAATCGATATTTTGGGTGCCAAAGTCGATATGTGCATGCATCTTCTGTACCCGTTTATATCTCAAATTCATGCTCAAAACAGCCAAAAAATCGATATTTTTGTGTCCCAAAAGCGATCTGTACATGTCTACACCGTGTTTGAGTATTTTCAAATTACAGGCCCAAAACATGCTCAAAATCGATATTTTAGGTGCCCGAAGTCGATATGTGCATGCATCTTCTGTACCTGTTCATATCTCAAATTCAGGCTCAGAACAACCGAATATTCGATTTATTTGGGTCCCAGAAGCGATCTGTACGTGTCTACTCCGTGTTAGAGTATTTTAAAAATTCAGGCCCAAAACATGTTCAAAATCGATATTTTGGGTGCCCAGTGTCGATATGTGCATGCATCTTCTGTATCCGTCTATATCCCAAATTCAGGTTCAAAACACCCGAAAATTCGATTATTTTGGGTCCCAGAAGCGATCTGTACATGCCTACTCCTTGCTAGATTCTTTTCAAGATACAGACCCAAAACATGCTATAAATCGATATTTTAGGTGTCCAAAGTCGATATGTGCATGCATCTTCTGAACCCGTTTATATCTCAAATTCAGGCTCAAAACACCCAAACAATCGATATTTTTGTGTCCCAGAAGCGATCTGTACATGCCTACACAGTGTTAGAGTATTTTCAAAATACAGGCCCATAACATGCTCAAAATCGATATTTTAGGTGCCCAAAGTCGAAATGTGCATGCATCTTCTGTACCCGTTTATATCTCAAATTCAGACTCAAAACACCCGAATATTCGATATTTTTGGGTCCTAAAAGCAATGTGTACATGCATACTCCGTGTTAGAGTATTTTCAAAATACAGGCCTAAAACATGCTGAAAATCGATATTTTAGATTCCCAAAGTCAATATGTGTATGCATCTTCTGTACCCGTCTATATCCCAAATTCAGGTTCAAATCACTCGAAAATTCGATATTTTTGGGTCCCAGAAGCAATCTGTACATGCCTACTTCTTGCTAGAATATTTTCAAGATACAGACCCAAAACATGCTCAAAATCGATATTTTAGGTGCAAAAAGTCGATATGTGCATGCATCCTCTGTACCCGGTTACATCCGAATTTCTGGCTCAGAACACCCGAAAATTCGATATTTTTGGGTCCCAGAAGCGATCTGTACATGCCTACTCAGTGCTAGAATATTTTCAAATTATACGCCCAAAACATACTAAAAATCGATATTTTGGGTGCCCAAAGTCGATATGTGAATGCATCTTCTGTATCCGTTTATATCTCAAATTCAGGCTCAAAACACCCAAAAAATCGATATTTTTGTGTCCCAGAAGCGATCTGTACATGTCTACACCGTGTTTGAGTATTTTCAAAATACAGGCCCAAAACATGCTTAAAATCGATATTTTAGGTGCCCGAAGCCGATATGTGCATGCATCATCTGTACCTGTTCATATCTCAAATTCAGGCCCAGAACAACCGAAAATTCGATTTATTTTGGTCCCAGAAGCGATCTGTACGTGTCTACTCCGTGTTAGAGTATTTTAAAAATACAGGCTCAAAACATGCTCAAAATCGATATTTTGGGTGCCCAAAGTCGATATGTGCATGCATCTTCTGTACCCGTTTATATCTCAAATTCAGACTCAAAACACCCGAATATTCGATATTTTTGGGTCCCAAAAGCAATGTATACATGCATACTCCGTGTTAGAGTATTTTCAAAATACAGGCCTAAAACATGCTGAAAATCGATATTTTAGCTGCCCAAAGTCAATATGTGTATGCATCTTCTGTACCGGTCTATATCCCAAATTCAGATTCAAAACACTCAAAAATTCGATATTTTTGGGTCCCAGAAGCAATCTGTACATGCCTACTTCTTGCTAGAATATTTTCAAGATACAGACCCAAAACATACTCAAAATCGATATTTTAGGTGCAAAAAGTCGAAATGTGCATGCATCTTCTGTACCCGTTTATATCTCAAATTCAGGCTCAAAACACCCAAAAATTCGATATTTTTGGGTCCCTTAAGCGATCTGTACATGCCTACTCAGTGCTAGAATGTTTTTAAAATACATGCTTAAAACATGCTATAAATCGATATTTTAGGTGTGAAAAGTCGATATGTGCATGCATCTTCTGTACCCGTTTATATTTCAAATTCAGGCTCAAAACCCCCGAAAAATCGATAATTTTGGGTCCCAGAAGCGATCTGTACATGCCTACTCCTTGCTAGAATTTTTTCAAGATACAGACCCAAAACATGCTCAAAATCGATATTTTAGGTGCAAAAAGTCGATATGTGCATGCATCCTCTGTACCCGGTTATATCCCAATTTCTGGCTCAAAACACCCGAAAATTCGATATTTTTGGGTCCCAGAAGCGATCTGTACATGCCTACTCAGTACTAGAATATTTTCAAATTATACCCCCGAAACATACTAAAAATCGATATTTTGGGTGCCAAAGACGATATGTGCATGCATCTTCTGTACCCGTTTATATCTCAAATTCATGCTCAAAACAGCCAAAAAATCGATATTTTTGTGTCCCAGAAGCGATCTGTACATGTCTACACCGTGTTTGAGTATTTTCAAAATACAGGCCCAAAACATGCTCAAAATCGATATTTTAGGTGCCCGAAGTCGATATGTGCATGCATCTTCTGTACCTGTTCATATCTCAAATTCAGGCTCAGAACAACCGAAAATTCGATTTATTTGGGTCCCAGAAGCGATCTGTACGTGTCTACTCAGTGTTAGAGTAATTTAAAAATTCAGGCCCAAAACATGTTCAAAATCGATATTTTGGGTGCCCAAAGTCGATATGTGCATGCATCTTCTGTACCCGTTTATATCTCAAATTCAGGCTCAAAACACCCGAAAATTCAATGTTTTTGGGTCCCAGAAGCGATCTGTACGTGCATACTCCGTGTTAGAGTGTTTTTAAAATACAGGCCCAAAACATGCTGAAAATCGATATTTTATGTGCCCAAAGTCAATATGTGTATGCATCTTCTGTACCGGTCTATATCCCAAATTCAGATTCAAAACACTCAAAAATTCGATATTTTTGGGTCCCAGAAGCAATCTGTACATGCCTACTTCTTGCTAGAATATTTTCAAGATACAGACCCAAAACATACTCAAAATCGATATTTTAGGTGCAAAAAGTCGAAATGTGCATGCATCTTCTGTACCCGTTTATATCTCAAATTCAGGCTCAAAACACCCAAAAATTCGATATTTTTAGGTCCCTTAAGTGATCTGCACATGCCTACTCAGTGCTAGAATGTTTTTAAAATACATGCTTAAAACATGCTATAAATCGATATTTTAGGTGTGAAAAGTCGATATGTGCATGCATCTTCTGTACCCGTTTATATTTCAAATTCAGGCTCAAAACCCCCGAAAAATCGATAATTTTGGGTCCCAGAAGCGATCTGTACATGCCTACTCCTTGCTAGAATTTTTTCAAGATACAGACCCAAAACATGCTCAAAATCGATATTTTAGGTGCAAAAAGTCGATATGTGCATGCATCCTCTGTACCCGGTTATATCCCAATTTCTGGCTCAAAACACCCGAAAATTCGATATTTTTGGGTCCCAGAAGCGATCTGTACATGCCTACTCAGTACTAGAATATTTTCAAATTATACCCCCGAAACATACTAAAAATCGATATTTTGGGTGCCAAAGACGATATGTGCATGCATCTTCTGTACCCGTTTATATCTCAAATTCATGCTCAAAACAGCCAAAAAATCGATATTTTTGTGTCCCAGAAGCGATCTGTACATGTCTACACCGTGTTTGAGTATTTTCAAAATACAGGCCCAAAACATGCTCAAAATCGATATTTTAGGTGCCCGAAGTCGATATGTGCATTCATCTTCTGTACCTGTTCATATCTCAAATTCAGGCTCAGAACAACCGAAAATTCGATTTATTTGGGTCCCAGAAGCGATCTGTACGTGTCTACTCAGTGTTAGAGTATTTTAAAAATTCAGGCCCAAAACATGCTCAAAATCGATATTTTATGTTCCCAAAGTCGATATGTGCATGCATCTTCTGTACCAGTTTATATCTCAAATTCAGACTCAAAACACCCGAATATTCGATATTTTTGGGTCCCAAAAGCAATGTGTACATGCATACTCCGTGTTAGAGTATTTTCAAAATACAGGCCTAAAACATGCTGAAAATCGATATTTTAGCTGCCCAATGTCAATATGTGTATGCATCTTCTGTACCCGTGTATATCCATAATTCTGGTTCAAAACAACAGAAAATTCGATATATTTGGGTCCCAGAAGCGATCTGTACATGCCTACTCAGTGCTAGAATATTTTCAAATTATACGCCCAAAACATACTAAAAATCGATATTTTTGGTGCCAAAGTCGATATGTGCATGCATCTTCTGTACCCGTTTATATCTCAAATTTAGGCTCAAAACACCCAAAAAATCTATATTTTTGTGTCCCAGAAGCGATCTGTACATGTCTACACCGTGTTATAGTATTTTTAAAATACAGGCCCAAAACATGCTCAAAATCGATGTTTTAGGTGCGCAAAGTCGATATGTGCATGCATCTTCTGTACCCGTTCATATCTCAAATTCAGTCTCAGAACTCCCGAAAATTCGATTTATTTGGGTCCCAGAAGCGATCTGTACGTGTCTATTCAGTGTTAGAGTATTTTAAAAATTCAGGCCCAAAACATGCTCAAAATCGATATTTTGGGTGCCCAAAGTCGATATGTGCATGCATCTTCTGTACCCGTTTATATCTCAAATTTAGGCTCAAAACACTCGAAAATTCAATGCTTTTGGGTCCCAGAAGCGATCTGTACGTGCATACTCCGTGTTAGAGTGTTTTTAAAATACAGGCCCAAAACATGTTGAAAATCGATATTTTATGTGCCCAAAGTCAATATGTGTATGCATCTTCTGTACCCGTGTATATCCCTAATTCTGGTTCAAAACACCAGAAAATTCGGTATATTTGGGTCCCAGAAGCGATCTGTACATGCCTACTCAGTGCTAGAATATTTTCAAATTATACGCCTAAAACATTCTAAAAATCGATATTTTGGGTGCCAAAGTCGATATGTGCATGCATCTTCTGTACCCGTTTATATCTCAAATTCAGGCTGAAAACACCCAAAAAATCGATATTTTTGTGTCCCAGAAGCGATCTGTACATGTCTACACCGTGCTAGAGTATTTTCAAAATACAGGCCCAAAACATGCTGTAAATCGATATTTTGGGTGCCCAAAGTCGATATGTGCATGCATCTTCTGTACCCGTTTATATCTCAAATTCAGACTCAAAACACCCGAATATTCGATATTTTTGGGTCCCAAAAGCAATGTGTACATGCATACTCTGTTTTAGAGTATTTTCAAAATACAGGCCTAAAACATGCTGAAAATCGATATTTTAGCTGCCCAAAGTCAATATGTGTATGCATCTTCTGTACCCGTCTATATCCCAAATTCAGATTCAAAACACTCGAAAATTCAATATTTCTGGGTCCCAGAAGCGATCTGTACATGCCTGGCACTCAGTGCTAGAATATTTTCAAATTATACGCCCAAAAAATACTAGAAATCGATATTTTGGGTGCCAAAGTCGATATGTGCATGCATCTTCTGTACCCGTTTATATCTCAAATTCAGGCTCAAAACACCCAAAAAATCGATATTTTTGTGTCCCAGAAACGATCTGTACATGTCTACACCGTGCTATAGTATTTTCAAAATACAGGCCCAAAACATGCTCAAAATCGATATTTTAAGTGCCCAAAGTCGATATGTGCATGCAACTTCTGTATCCGTTCATATCTCAAATTCCGGCTCAGAACACCCTAAAATTCGATTTATTTGGGTTTCAGAAGCGATCTGTACGTGTCTACTCAGTGTTAGAGTATTTTAAAAATACAGGCCCAAAACATGCTCAAAATCGATATTTTGGGTGGCCAAAGTCGATATGTGCATGCATCTTCTGTACCCGTTTATATCTCAAATTCAGACTCAAAACACCCGAATATTCGATATTTTTGGGTCCCAAAAGCAATGTGTACATGCATACTCCGTGTTAGAGTATTTTCAAAATACAGGCCTAAAACATGCTGAAAATCGATATTTTAGCTGCCCAAAGTCAATATGTGTATGCATCTTCTGTACACGTCTATATCCCAAATTCAGATTCAAAACACTCAAAAATTCGATATATTTGGGTCCCAGAAGCAATCTGTACATGCCTACTTCTTGCTAGAATGTTTTCAAGATACAGACCCAAAACATACTCAAAATCGATATTTTAGGTGCAAAAAGTCGAAATGTGCATGCATCTTCTGTACCCGTTTATATCTCAAATTCAGGCTCAAAACACCCAAAAAATCGATATTTTTGTGTCCCAGAAGCGATCTGTACATGCATACTCCGTGTTAGAGTATTTTTTTAAAATACAGGCCCAAAACATGCTCAAAATCGATATTTTAGGTGCCCAAAGTCGATATGTGAATGCATATTCTGTACCCGTTTATATCTCAAATTCAGGCTCAAAACACCCGAAAAATCGATATTTTTGTGTCCCAGAAGCGATCTGTACATGTCTACACCGTGTTATAGTATTTTCAAAATACAGGCCCAAAACATGCTCAAAATCGATATTTTAGGTGCCCAAAGTCGATATGTGCATGCATCTTCTGTATCCGTTCATATCTCAAATTCAAGCTCAGAACACCCTAAAATTCGATTTATTTGGGTTCCAGAAGCGATCTGTACGTGTCTACTCAGTGTTAGAGTATTTTAAAAATACAGGTCCAAAACATGCTCAAAATCGATATTTTGGGTGGCCAAAGTTGATATGTGCATGCATCTTCTGTACCCGTTTATATCTCAAATTCAGACTCAAAACACCCGAATATTCGATATTTTTGGGTCCCAAAAGCAATGTGTACATGCATACTCCGTGTTAGAGTATTTTCAAAATACAGGCCTAAAACATGCTGAAAATCGATATTTTAGCTGCCCAAAGTCAATATGTGTATGCATCTTCTGTACACGTCTATATCCCAAATTCAGATTCAAAACACTCAAAAATTCGATATATTTGGGTCCCAGAAGCAATCTGTACATGCTTACTTCTTGCTAGAATGTTTTCAAGATACAGACCCAAAACATACTCAAAATCGATATTTTAGGTGCAAAAAGTCGAAATGTGCATGCATCTTCTGTACCCGTTTATATCTCAAATTCAGGCTCAAAACACCCAAAAAATCGATATTTTTGTGTCCCCGAAGCGATCTGTACATGCATACTCCGTGTTAGAGTATTTTTTTAAAATACAGGCCCAAAACATGCTCAAAATCGATATTTTAGGTGCCCAAAGTCAATATGTGCATGCATCCTCTGTACCCGGTTATATCCCAATTTCTGGCTCAAAACTCCGAAAATTCGATATTTTTGTGTCCCTTAAGCGATCTGTACATGCCTAGTCCGTGTTAATGTATTTTCAAAATACAGGCCCAAAACATGCCGAAAATCTATATTTTAGGTGCCCAAAGTCAATATGTGCATGCATCTTCTGTACCCTTTCATATCTCAAATTCAGGCTCAAAACACTCGAAAATTCGATTTATTTGGGTCCTAGAAGCGATCTGTACGTGTCTATTCAGTGTTAGAGTATTTTAAATATTCAGGCCCAAAACATGCTCAAAATCGATATTTTGGGTGCCCAAATTTGATATGTGCATGCATCTTCTGTACCCGTTTATATCTCAAATTCAGACTCAAAACACCCGAATATTCGATATTTTTGGGTCCCAAAAGCCATCTGTACATGCATACTCCGTGTAAGAGTATTTTCAAAATACAGGCCTAAAACATGATGTAAATCGATATTTTAGCTGCCCAAAGTCAATATGTGTATGCATCTTCTGTACCCGTCTATATCCCAAATTCAGGTTCAAAACACTCGAAAATTCGATATTTTTGGGTCCCAGAAGCAATCTGTACATGCCTACTTCTTGCTAGAAAGTTTTCAAGAAACAGACCCAAAACATGCTCAAAATCGATATTTTAGGTGCAAAAAGTCTATATGTTTATGCATCTTCTATACTCGTTTATATCTCAAATTCAGGCTCAAAATTCCGAAAATTCGATATTTTTGTGACCCAGAAGCAATCTGTACATGTCTACACTGTGTTAAAGTATTTTAAAAATACAGGCCCAAAACATGCTCAAAATCGATATTTTAGGTGCCCGTAGTCGATATGTGCATGCATCTTCTGTACCTGTTCATATCTCAAATTCAGGCTCAGAACAACCGGAAATTCGATTTATTTGGGTCCCAAAAGTGATCTCTACGTGTCTACTCCGTGTTAGAGTGTTTTAAAAATACAGGCCCAAAACATGCTTAAAATCGATATTTTGTGTGCCCAAAGTCGATATGTGCATGCATCCTCTGTACCCGTTTATATCTCAAATTCAGGCTCAAAACACCCAAAAAATCGATATTTTTGTGTCCCAGAAGCGATCTGTACATGTCTACACCGTGTTTGAGTATTTTCAAAATACTGGCCTAAAACATGCAGAAAATCGATATTTTAGCTGCCCAAAGTCAATATGTGTATGCATCTTCTGTACCCGTCTATATCCCAAATTCAGGTTCAAAACACTCGAAAATTCGATATTTTTGGGTCCCAGAAGCAATCTGTACTTGCCTACTTCTTGCTAGAATGTTTTCAAGATACAGACCCAAAACATGCTCAAAATCGATATTTTAGGTGCAAAAAGTCGATATGTGCATGCATCTTCTGTACTCGTTTATATCTCAAATTCAGGCTCAAAACTCCGAAAATTCGATATTTTTGTGTCCCAGAAGCGATCTGTACATGTCTACACTGTGTTATAGTATTTTCAAAATACAGGCCCAAAACATGCTCAAAATCGATATTTTAGGTGCCCAAAGTCGATATGTGCATGCATCTTCTGTACCCGTTTATATCTCAAATTCAGACTCAAAACACCCGAATATTCGATATTTTTGGGTCCCAAAAGTAATGTGTACATGCATACTCCGTGTTAGAGTATTTTCAAAATACAAGCCTAAAACATGCTGAAAATCGATATTTTAGCTGCCCAAAGTCAATATGTGTATGCATCTTCTGTACCCGTCTATATCCCAAATTTAGGTTCAAAACACTCGAAAATTCGATGTTTTTGGGTCCTAGAAACAATCTGTACATGCCTACTTCTTGCTAGAATGTTTTCAAGATACAGACCCAAAACATGCTCAAAATCGATATTTTAGGTGCAAAAAGTCGAAATGTGCATGCATCTTCTGTACCCGTTTATATCTCAAATTCAGGCTCAAAACACCCGAAAATTCGATATTTTTGGGTCCCCGAAGCGATCTGTACATGCTTACTCCGTGTTAGAGTATTTTCAAATTATACGCCCAAAACATACTAAAAATCGATATTTTGGGTGCCAAAGTCGATATGTGTATGCATCTTCTGTACCCGTTTATATCTCAAATTCAGGCTCAAAACTCCCAAAAAATCGATATTTTTGTGTCCCAGAAGCGATCTGTACATGTCTACACCGTGCTATAGTATTTTCAAAATACAGGCCCAAAACATGCTCAAAATCGATATTTTAGGTGCCCAAAGTCGATATGTGCATTTATCTTCTGTACCCGTTCATATCTCTAATTCAGGCTCAGAACACCCTAAAATTCGATTTATTTGGGTTCCAGAAGCGATCTGTACGTGTCTACTCAGTGTTATAGTATTGTAAAAATACAAGCCCAAAACATGCTCAAAATCGATATTTTGGGTGCCCAAAGTCGATATGTGCATGCATCTTCTGTACCCGTTTATATCTCAAATTCAGACTCAAAACACCCGAATATTCGATATTTTTGGGTCCCAAAAGCAATGTGTACATGCATACTCCGTGTTAGAGTATTTTCAAAATACAGGCCTAAAACATGCTGAAAATCGATATTTTAGCTGCCCAAAGTCAATATGTGTATGCATCTTCTGTACCCGTCTATATCCCAAATTCAGGTTCAAAACACTCGAAAATTCGATAATTTTGGGTCCCAAAAGCAATCTGTACATGCCTACTTCTTGCTAGAATGTTTTCAAGATACAGACCCAAAACATACTCAAAATCGATATTTTAGGTGCAAAAAGTCGAAATGTGCATGCATCTTCTGTACCCGTTTATATCTCAAATTCAGGCTCAAAACACCCGAAAATTCGATATTTTTGGGTCCCCGAAGCGATCTGTACATGCCTACTCCGTGTTAGAGTATTTTCAAAATACAGGCCCAAAACATGCTCAAAATCGATATTTTAGGTGCAAAAAGTCGATATGTGCATGCATCTTCGGTATCCGTCTATATCCCAAATTCAGGTTCAAAACACCCGAAAATTCGATAATTTTGGGTCCCAGAAGCGATCTAAACATGACTACTCCTTGCTAGAATTTTTTTCAAGATACAGACCCAAAACATGCTCAAAATCGATATTTTAGGTGGAAAAAGTCGATATTTGCATGCATCCTCTGTACCCGGTTATATCCCAATTTCTGGCTTAAAACACCCAAAAAATCGATATTTTTGTGTCCCAGAAGCGATCTGTACATGCCTACTCCGTGTTTGAGTATTTTCAAAATACAGGCCCAAAACATGCCGAAAATCGATATTTTAGGTGCCCAAAGTCGATATGTGCATGCATCTTCTGTATCCGTTCATATCTCAAATTCAGGCTCAGAACACCCTAAAATTCGATTTATTTGGGTTCCAGAAGCGATCTGTACGTGTCTACTCAGTGTTAGAGTATTTTAAAAATACAGGCACAAAACATGCTCAAAATCGATATTTTGGGTGCCAAAAGTCGATATGTGCATGCATCTTCTGTACCCGTTTATATCTCAAATACAGATTCAAAACACCCGAATATTCGATATTTTTGGGTCCCAAAAGCAATGTGTACATGCATACTCTGTGTTAGAGTATTTTAAAAATACAGGCCTAAAACATGCTGAAAATCGATATTTTAGCTGCCCAAAGTCAATATGTGTATGCATCTTCTGTACCCGTCTATATCCCAAATTCAGGTTCAAAACACTCGAAAATTCGATAATTTTGGATCCCAAAAGCAATCTGTACATGCCTACTTCTTGCTAGAATGTTTTCAAGATACAGACCCAAAACATACTCAAAATCGATATTTTAGGTGCAAAAAGTCGAAATGTGCATGCATCTTCTGTACCCGTTTATATCTCAAATTCAGGCTCAAAACACCCGAAAATTCGATATTTTTGGGTCCCCGAAGCGATCTGTACATGCCTACTCCGTGTTAGAGTATTTTCAAAATACAGGCCCAAAACATGCTCAAAATCGATATTTTAGGTGCAAAAAGTCGATATGTGCATGCATCTTCGGTATCCGTCTATATCCCAAATTCAGGTTCAAAACACCCGAAAATTCGATAATTTTGGGTCCCAGAAGCGATCTGTACATGCCTACTCCTTGCTAGAATTTTTTCAAGTTACAGACCCAAAACATGCTCAAAATCGATATTTTAGGTGCAAAAAGTCGATATGTGCATGCATCCTCTGTACCCGGTTATATCCCAATTTCTGGTTCAAAACACCCGAAAATTCGATATTTTTGGGTCCCAGAAGCGATCTGTACATGCCTACTCAGTGCTAGAATATTTTCAAATTATACGCGAAAAAACATACTAAAAATCGATATTTTGGGTGCCAATGTCGATATGTGCATGCATCTTCTGTACCCGTTTATATCTCAAATTCAGGCTCAAAACACCCAAAAAATCGATATTTTTGTGTCCCAGAAGCGATCTGTACGTGTCTACTCCGTGTTAATGTATTTTTAAAATTCAGGCCCAAAACATGCTCAAAATCGATATTTTAGGTGCAAAAAGTCGATATGTGCATGCATCTTCGGTATCCGTCTATATCCCAAATTCAGGTTCAAAACACCCGAAAATTCGATAATTTTGGGTCCCAGAAGCGATCTAAACATGCCTACTCCTTGCTAGAATTTTTTTCAAGATACAGACCCAAAACATGCTCAAAATCGATATTTTAGGTGGAAAAAGTCGATATTTGCATGCATCCTCTGTACCCGGTTATATCCCAATTTCTGGCTCAAAACACCCAAAAAATCGATATTTTTGTGTCCCAGAAGCGATCTGTACATGCCTACTCCGTGTTTGAGTATTTTCAAAATACAGGCCCAAAACATGCCGAAAATCGATATTTTAGGTGCCCAAAGTCGATATGTGCATGCATCTTCTGTATCCGTTCATATCTCAAATTTAGGCTCAGAACACCCTAAAATTCGATTTATTTGGGTTCCAGAAGCGATCTGTACGTGTCTACTCAGTGTTAGAGTATTTTAAAAATACAGGCCCAAAACATGCTCAAAATCGATATTTTGGGTGCCCAAAGTCGATATGTGCATGCATCTTCTGTACCCGTTTATATCTCAAATACAGAATCAAAACACCCGAATATTCGATATTTTTGGGTCCCAAAAGCAGTGTGTACATGCATACTCTGTGTTAGAGTATTTTAAAAATACAGGCCTAAAACATGCTGAAAATCGATATTTTAGCAACACAAAGTCAATATGTGTATGCATCTTCTGTACCCGTCTATATCCCAAATTCAGGTTCAAAACACTCGAAAATTCGATATTTTTGGATCCCAGAAGCAATCTGTACATGCCTACTTCTTGCTAGAATGTTTCCAAGATACAGACCCAAAACATGCTCAAAATCGATATTTTAGGTGCAAAAAGTCGAAATGTGCATGCATCTTCTGTACCCGTTTTTATCTCAAATTCAGGCTCAAAACCCCCGAAAATTCGATCTTTTTGGGTCCCAGAAGCGATCTGTACATGCCTACTCCGTGTTAGAGTATTTTCAAATTATACGCCCAAAACATACTAAAAATCGATATTTTGGGTGCCAAAGTCGATATGTGTATGCATCTTCTGTACCCGTTTATATCTCAAATTCAGGCTCAAAACACCCAAAAAATCGATATTTTTGTGTCCCAGAAGCGATCTGTACATGACTACACCGTGCTATAGTATTTTCAAAATACAGGCCCAAAACATGCTCAAAATCGATATTTTAGGTGCCCAAAGTCGATATGTGCATTCATCTTCTGTATCCGTTCATATCTCAAATTCAGGCTCAGAACACCCTAAAATTCGATTTATTTGGGTTCCAGAAGCGATCTGTACATGCCTACTCCGTGTTAATGTATTTTCAAAATACAGGCCCAAAACATGCTGAAAATCTATATTTTAGGTGCCCAAAGTCGAAATGTGCATGCATTATCTGTACCCGTTTATATCTCAAATTCAGGCTCGAAACACCCGAAAAGTCGATATTTTTGGGTCCCCGAAGCGATCTGTACATGCCTACTCCGTGTTAGAGTATTTTCAAAATACAGGCCGAAAACATGCTCAAAATCGATATTTTAGGTGCAAAAAGTCGATATGTGCGTGCATTTTCGGTATCCGTCTATATCCCAAATTCAGGTTCAAAACACCCGAAAATTCGATAATTTTGGATCCCAGAAGCGACCTGTACATGCCTACTCCTTGCTAGAATTTTTTCAAGATACAGACCCAAAACATGCTCAAAATCGATATTTTAGGTGCAAAAAGTCGATATGTGCATACATCCTCTGTACCCGGTTATATCCCAATTTCTGGCTCAAAACACCCAAAAATTCGATATTTTTGGGTCCCAGAAGCGATCTGTACATGCCTACTCAGTGCTAGAATATTTTCAAATTAAACGCCCAAAACATACTAAAAATCGATATTTTGGGTTCCAAAGTCGATATGTGCATGCATCTTCTGTACCCGTTTATATCTCAAATTCAGGCTCAAAACACCCAAAAAATCGATATTTTTGTGTCCCAGAAGAGATCTGTACATGTCTACACCGTGTTTGAGTATTTTCAAAATACAGGCCAAAAACATGCTCAAAATCGATATTTTAGGTGTCCGAAGTCGATATGTGCATGCATCTTCTGTTCCCGTTCATATCTCAAAATCAGGCTCAGAACAACCGAAAATTCGATTTATTTGGGTCCCAGAAGCGATCTGTACGTGTCTACTCAGTGTTATAGTATTGTAAAAATACAGGCCCAAAACATGCTTAAAATCGATATTTTAGGTGCCCAAAGTCGATATGTGCATGCATCTTCTGTACCCGTTTATATCTCAAATTCAGGCTCAAAACACCCAAAAAATCGATATTTTTGTGTCCCAGAAGCGATCTGTACATGCATACTCCGTGTTAGAGTATTTTCAAAATACAGGCCCAAAACATACTCAAAATCGATATTTTAGGTGCCCAAATTCGATATGTGCATGCATCTTCTGTACCCGTTCATATCTCAAATTCAGGCTCAGAACACCCGAAAGTTCGATTTATTTGGGTCCCAAAAGCGATCTGTACGTGTCTACTCCGTGTTAGAGTAATTTCAAAATACAGGCCTAAAACATGCAGAAAATCGATATTTTAGCTGCCCAAAGTCAATATGTGTATGCATCTTCTGTACCCGTCTATATCCCAAATTTAGGTTCAAAACACTCGAAAATTCGATATTTTTGGGTCCCAGAAGCAATCTGTACATGCCTTTTCTTGCTAGAATGTTTTCAAGATACAGACCCAAAACATGCTCAAAATCGATATTTTAGGTGCAAAAAGTCGAAATGTGCATGCATCTTCTGTACCCGTTTATATCTCAAATTCAGGCTCAAAACACCCAAAAAATCAATATTTTTGTGTCCCAGAAGCGATCTGTACATGTCTACACCGTGCTATAGTATTTTCAAAATACAGGCCCAAAACATGCTCAAAATCGATATTTTAGGTGCCCAAAGTCGATATGTGCATTTATCTTCTGTACCCGTTCATATCTCTAATTCAGGCTCAGAACACCCTAAAATTCGATTTATTTGGGTTCCAGAAGCGATCTGTACGTGTCTACTCAGTGTTATAGTATTGTAAAAATACAGGCCCAAAACATGCTCAAAATCGATATTTTGGGTGCCCAAAGTCGATATGTGCATGCATCTTCTGTACCCGTTTATATCTCAAATTCAGACTCAAAACACCCGAATATTCGATATTTTTGGGTCCCAAAAGCAATGTGTACATGCATACTCCGTGTTAGAGTATTTTCAAAATACAGGCCTAAAACATGCTGAAAATCAATATTATAGCTGCCCAAAGTCAATATGTGTATGCATCTTCTGTACCCGTCTATATCCCAAATTCAGGTTCAAAACACTCGAAAATTCGATAATTTTGGGTCCAAAAAGCAATCTGTACATGCCTACTTCTTGCTAGAATGTTTTCAAGATACAGACCCAAAACATACTCAAAATCGATATTTTAGGTGCAAAAAGTCGAAATGTGCATGCATCTTCTGTACCCGTTTATATCTCAAATTCAGGCTCAAAACACCCGAAAATTCGATATTTTTGGGTCCCCGAAGCGATCTGTACATGCCTACTCCGTGTTAGAGTATTTTCAAAATACAGGCCCAAAACATGCTCAAAATCGATATTTTAGGTGCAAAAAGTCGATATGTGCATGCATCTTCGGTATCCGTCTATATCCCAAATTCAGGTTCAAAACACCCGAAAATTCGATAATTTTGGGTCCCAGAAGCGATCTGTACATGCCTACTCCTTGCCAGAATTTTTTCAAGATACAGACCCAAAACATGCTGAAAATCGTTATTTTAGGTGCAAAAAGTCGATATGTGCATGCATCCTCTGTACCCGGTTATATCCCAATTTCTGGTTCAAAACACCCGAAAAATCGATATTTTTGGGTCCCAGAAGCGATCTGTACATGCCTACTCAGTGCTAGAATATTTTCAAATTATACGCCCAAAACATACTAAAAATCGATATTTTGGGTGCCAATGTCGATATGTGCATGCATCTTCTGTACCCGTTTATATCTCAAATTCAGGCTCAAAACACCCAAAAAATCGATATTTTTGTGTCCCAGAAGCGATCTGTACGTGTCTACTCCGTGTTAATGTATTTTTAAAATACAGGCTCAAAACATGCTCAAAATCGATATTTTAGGTGCAAAAAGTCGATATGTGCATGCATCTTCGGTATCCGTCTATATCCCAAATTCAGGTTCAAAACACCCGAAAATTCGATAATTTTGGGTCCCAGAAGCGATCTAAACATGCCTACTCCTTGCTGGAATTTTTTTCAAGATACAGACCCAAAACATGCTCAAAATCGATATTTTAGGTGGAAAAAGTCGATATTTGCATGCATCCTCTGTACCCGGTTATATCCCAATTTCTGGCTCAAAACACCCAAAAAATCGATATTTTTGTGTCCCAGAAGCGATCTGTACATGCCTACTCAGTGTTAGAGTATTTTAAAAATACAGGCTCAAAACATGCTCAAAATCGATATTTTGGGTGCCCAAAGTCGATATGTGCATGCATCTTCTGTACCCGTTTATATCTCAAATACAGAATCAAAACACCCGAATATTCGATATTTTTGGGTCCCAAAAGCAATGTGTACATGCATACTCTGTGTTAGAGTATTTTAAAAATACAGGCCTAAAACATGCTGAAAATCGATATTTTAGCAGCACAAAGTCAATATGTGTATGCATCTTCTGTACCCGTCTATATCCCAAATTCAGGTTCAAAACACTCGA
This sequence comes from Petrolisthes cinctipes, assembly GCA_033782935.1. Lineage (NCBI taxonomy): Eukaryota > Metazoa > Arthropoda > Malacostraca > Decapoda > Porcellanidae > Petrolisthes > Petrolisthes cinctipes. The sequence goes on from JAWQEG010000095.1 coordinate 207,037, forward strand.
AAATTCGATATTTTTGGATCCCAGAAGCAATCTGTACATGCCTACTTCTTGCTAGAATGTTTTCAAGATACAGACCCAAAACATGCTCAAAATCGATATTTTAGGTGCAAAAAGTCGAAATGTGCATGTATCTTCTGTACCCGTTTATATCTCAAATTCAGGCTCAAAACCCCCGAAAATTCGATCTTTTTGGGTCCCAGAAGCGATCTGTACATGCCTACTCCGTGTTAGAGTATTTTCAAATTATACGCCCAAAACATACTAAAAATCGATATTTTGGGTGCCAAAGTCGATATGTGTATGCATCTTCTGTACCCGTTTATATCTCAAATTCAGGCTCAAAACACCCAAAAAAATCGATATTTTTGTGTCCCAGAAGCGATCTGTACATGTCTACACCGTGCTATAGTATTTTCAAAATACAGGCCCAAAACATGCTCAAAATCGATATTTTAGGTGCCCAAAGTCGATATGTGCATTCATCTTCTGTATCCGTTCATATCTCAAATTCAGGCTCAGAACACCCGAAAAGACGATATTTTTGGGTCCCCGAAGCGATCTGTACATGCCTACTCCGTGTTAGAGTATTTTCAAAATACAGGCCGAAAACATGCTCAAAATCGATATTTTAGGTGCAAAAAGTCGATATGTGCATGCATTTTCGGTATCCGTCTATATCCCAAATTCAGGTTCAAAACACCCGAAAATTCGATAATTTTGGATCCCAGAAGCGATCTGTACATGCCTACTCCTTGCTAGAATTTTTTCAAGATACAGACCCAAAACATGCTCAAAATCGATATTTTAGGTGCAAAAAGTCGATATGTGCATGCATCCTCTGTACCCGGTTATATCCCAATTTCTGGCTCAAAACACCCGAAAATTAGATATTTTTGTGTTCCAGAAGCGATCTGTACATGCCTACTCCGTGTTAATGTATTTTCAAAGTACAGGCCCAAAACATGCTTAAAATCTATATTTTAGGTGCCCAAAGTCGAAATGTGCATGCATTATCTGTACCCGTTTATATCTCAAATTCATGCTCAAAACAGCCAAAAAATCGATATTTTTGTGTCCCAGAAGCGATCTGTACATGTCTACACCGTGCTATAGTATTTTCAAAACACAGGCCCAAAACATGCTCAAAATCGATATTTTAGGTGCCCAAAGTCGATATGTGCATGCATCCTCTGTACCCGGTTATATCCCAATTTTTGGCTCAAAACACCCGAAAATTAGATATTTTTGGGTCCCCGAAGCGATCTGTAGGTGTCTACTCCGTGTTAGAGTATTTTCAAAATACAGGCCTAAAACATGCAGAAAATCGATATTTTAGCTGCCCAAAGTCAATATGTGTACGCATCTTCTGTACCCGTCTATATCCCAAATTCAGGTTCAAAACACTCGAAAATTCGATATTTTTGGGTCCCAGAAGCAATCTGTACATGCCTACTTCTTGCTAGAATGTTTTCAAGATACAGACCCAAAACATGCTCAAAATCGATATTTTAGGTGCAAAAAGTCGAAATGTGCATGCATCTTCTGTACCCGTTTATATCTCAAATTCAGGCTCAAAACACCCGAAAATTCGATATTTTTGGGTCCCCGAAGCGATCTGTACATGCCTACTCCGTGTTAGAGTATTTTCAAAATACATGCCCAAAACATGCTCAAAATCGATATTTTAGGTGCAAAAAGTCGATATGTGCATGCATCTTCGGTATCCGTCTGTATCCCAAATTCAGGTTCAAAACACCCGAAAATTCGATAATTTTGGGTCCCAGAAGCGATCTGTACATGCCTACTCCTTGCTAGAATTTTTTTAAGATACAGACCTAAAACATGCTCAAAATCGATATTTTAGGTGCAAAAAGTCGATATGTGCATGCATCTTCTGTACCCGTTTATATCTCAAATTCAGGCTCAAAACACCCAAAAAATCGATATTTTTGTTTCCCTGAAGCGATCTGTACATGTCTACACCGTGTTATAGTATTTTTAAAATACAAGCCCAAAGCATGCTCAAAATCGATATTTTAGGTGCCCAAAGTCGATATGTGCATGCATCTTCTGTACCCGTTCATATCTCAAATTCAGGCTCAGAACACCCGAAAATTCGATTTATTTGGGTCCCAGAAGCGATCTGTACGTGTCTACTCAGTGTTAGAGTATTTTAAAAATACAGGCCCAAAACATGCTCAAAATCGATATTTTGGGTGCCCAAAGTCGATATGTGCATGCATCTTCTGTACCCGTTTATATCTCAAATTCAGACTCAAAACTCCGAAAATTCGATATTTTTGGGTCCCTTAAGCGATCTGGACATGCCTACTCAGTGCTAGAATGTTTTTAAAATACAGGCTTAAAACATGCTATAAATCGATATTTAAGGTGTGAAAAGTCGATATGTGCATGCATCCTCTGTACCCGGTTATATCCCAATTTCTGGCTTAAAACACCCGAAAATTCGATATTTTTGGGTCCTAGAAGCGATCTGTACATGCCTACTCAGTGCTAGAATATTTTCAAATTATACGCCCAAAACATACTAAAAATCGATATTTTGGGTGCCAAAGTCGATATGTGCATGCATCTTCTGTACCCGTTTATATCTCAAATTCAGGCTCAAAACACCCAAAAAATCGATATTTTTGAGTCCCAGAAGCAATCTGTACATGCCTACTTCTTGCTAGAATTTTATCAAGATACAGACCCAAAACTTGCTCAAAATCGATATTTTAGGTGCAAAAAGTCGATATGTGCATGCATCCTCTGTACCCGGTTATATCCCAATTACTGGCTCAAAACATCCAAAAATTCGATATTTTTGGGTCCCAGAAGCGATCTGTACATGCCTACACAGTGCTAGAATATTTTCAAATTATACGCCCAAAACATACTAAAAATCGATATTTTGGGTGCCAAAGTCGATATGTGCATGCATCTTCTGTACCCGTTTATATCTCAAATTCAGGCTCAAAACACCCAAAAAATCGATATTTTTGTGTCCCAGAAGCGATCTGTATATGTCTACACCATGTTTGAGTATTTTCAAAATACAGGCCCAAAACATGCTCAAAATCGATATTTTGGGTGCACAAAGTCGATATGTGCATGCATCTTCTGTACCCGTTTATATCTCAAATTCAGACTCAAAACTTCGAAAATTCGATATTTTTGGGTCCCTTAAGCGATCTGGACATGCCTACTCAGTGCTAGAATGTTTTTAAAATACAGGCTTAAAACATGCTATAAATCGATATTTTAGGTGTGAAAAGTCGATATGTGCATGCATCTTCTGTACCCGTTTATATCTCAAATTCAGGCTCAAAACACCCAAAAAATCGATATTTTTGTGTCCCAGAAGCGATCTGTACATGCATACTCCGTGTTAGAGTATTTTCAAAATACAGGCCCAAAACATACTCAAAATCGATATTTTAGGTGCCCAAAGTCGATATGTGCATGCATCTTCTGTACCCGTTTATATCTCAAATTCAGGCTCAAAACACCCGAAAAGTCGATATTTATGGATCCCAGAAGCGACCTGTACATGTCTACACCGTGTTTGAGTATTTTCAAAATACAGGCCCAAAACATGCTGAAAATCTATATTTTAGGTGCCCAAAGTCAATATGTGCATGCATCTTCTGTACCCGTTCATATCTCAAATTCAGGCTCAGAACACCCGAAAATTCGATTTATTTGGGTCCCAGAAGCGATCTGTACGTGTCTACTCCGTGTTAGAGTATTTTCAAAATACAGGCCTAAAACATGCAGAAAATCGATATTTTAGCTGCCCAAAGTCAATATGTGTACGCATCTTCTGTACCCGTCTATATCCCAAATTCAGGTTCAAAACACTCGAAAATTCGATATTTTTGGGTCCCAGAAGCAATCTGTACATGCCTACTTCTTGCTAGAATGTTTTCAAGATACAGACCCAAAACATGCTAAAAATCGATATTTTAGGTGCAAAAAGTCGAAATGTGCATGCATCTTCTGTACCCGTTTATATCTCAAATTCAGGCTCAAAACACCCGAAAATTCGATATTTTTGGGTCCCCGAAGCGATCTGTACATGCCTTCTCCGTGTTAGAGTATTTTCAAAATACATGCCCAAAACATGCTCAAAATCGATATTTTAGGTGCAAAAAGTCGATATGTGCATGCATCTTCGGTATCCGTCTGTATCCCAAATTCAGGTTCAAAACACCCGAAAATTCGATAATTTTGGGTCCCAGAAGCGATCTGTACATGCCTACTCCTTGCTAGAATTTTTTTAAGATACAGACCTAAAACATGCTCAAAATCGATATTTTAGGTGCAAAAAGTCGATATGTGCATGGATCTTCTGTACCCGTTTATATCTCAAATTCAGGCTCAAAACACCCAAAAAATCGATATTTTTGAGTCCCAGAAGCGATCTGTACATGTCTACACCGTGTTATTGTATTTTTAAAATAAAAGCCCAAAGCATGCTCAAAATCGATATTTTAGGTGCCCAAAGTCGATATGTGCATGCATCTTCTGTACCCGTTTATATCTCAAATTCAGACTCAAAACTCCGAAAATTCGATATTTTTGGGTCCCTTAAGCGATCTGGACATGCCTACTCAGTGCTAGAATGTTTTTAAAATACAGGCTTAAAACATGCTATAAATCGATATTTAAGGTGTGAAAAGTCGATATGTGCATGCATCCTCTGTACCCGGTTATATCCCAATTTCTGGCTTAAAACACCCGAAAATTCGATATTTTTGGGTCCTAGAAGCGATCTGTACATGCCTACTCAGTGCTAGAATATTTTCAAATTATACGCCCAAAACATACTAAAAATCGATATTTTGGGTGCCAAAGTCGATATGTGCATGCATCTTCTGTACCCGTTTATATCTCAAATTCAGGCTCAAAACACCCAAAAATTCGATATTTTTGGGTCCCAGAAGAAATCTGTACATGCCTACTTCTTGCTAGAATTTTATCAAGATACAGACCCAAAACATGCTCAAAATCGATATTTTAGGTGCAAAAAGTCGATATGTGCATGCATCCTCTGTACCCGGTTATATCCCAATTTCTGGCTCAAAACCCCCGAAAATTCGATATTTTTGGGTCCCAGAAGCGATCTGTACATGCCTACTCAGTGCTAGAATATTTTCAAATTATACGCCCCAAACATACTAAAAATCGATATTTTGGGTGCAAAAGTCGATATGTGCATGCATCTTCTGTACCCGTTTATATCTCAAATTCAGGCTCAAAACACCCAAAAAAATCGATATTTTTGTGTCCCAGAAGCGATCTGTATATGTCTACACCGTGTTTAAGTATTTTTCAAAATACAGGCCCAAAACATGCTCAAAATCGATATTTTAGGTGCCCGAAGTCGATATATGCATGCATCTTCTGTACCTGTTCATATCTCAAATTCAGGCTCAGAACAACCGAAAATTCAATGTTTTTGGGTCCCAGAAGCGATCTGTACGTGCATACTCCGTGTTAGAGTGTTTTTAAAATACAGGGCCAAAACATGCTGAAAATCGATATTTTATGTGCCCAAAGTCAATATGTGTATGCATCTTCTGTATCCGTGTTTATCCCTAATTCTGGTTCAAAACACCAGAAAATTCGATATTTTTGGGTCCCAGAAGCGATCTGTACATGCCTACTCCTTGCTAGAATGTTTTCCAGATACAGACCCAAAACATGCTCAAAATTGATATTTTAAGTGCAAAAAGTCGATATGTGTATGCATCTTCAGTACCCGTTTATATCTCAAATTCAGGCTCAAAACTCCAAAAATTCGATATTTTTAGGTCCCTTAAGCGATCTGCACATGCCTACTCAGTGCTGGAATGTTTTTAAAATACAGGCTTAAAACATGCTCAAAAATGATAATTTAGGTGTGAAAAGTCGATATGTGCATGCATCTTCTGTACCCGTTTATATCTCAAATTCAGGCTCAAAACACCCAAAAAATCGATATTTTTGTGTCCCAGAAGCTATCTGTACATGCATACTCCGTGATAGAGTATTTGCAAAATACAGGCCCAAAACATGCTAAAAATCGATATTTTAGGTGCCCAAAGTCGATATGTGCATGCATTTTCTGTACCCGTTTATATCTCAAATTCAGGCTCAATACACCCGAAATGTCGATATTTTTGGTTCCCAGAAGCGATCTGTACATGCCTACTCCGTGTTAATGTATTTTCAAAATACAGGCCCAAAACATGCTGAAAATCGATATTTTAGGTGCCCAAAGTCAATATGTGTATGCATCTTCTATACCCATCTATATCCCAAATTCAGGTTCAAAACACCAGAAAATTCGGTATTTTTGGTTCCCAGAAGCGACTTGTACATGCCTACTCCTTGCTAGAATGTTTTCAAGATACAGACCCAAAACATGCTTAAAATCGATATTTTAGCTGCAAAAAGTCGATATGTGCATGCATCCTCTGTACCCGGTTATATCCCAAATTCTGGCTCAAAACCCCCGAAAATTCGATATTTTTGGGTCCCAGAAGCGATCTGTACATACCTACTCAGTGCTAGAATATTTTCAAATTATACGCCAAAAACATACTAAAAATCGATATTTTGGGTGCCAAAGTCGATATGTGCATGCATCTTCTGTACCCGTTTATATCTTAAATTCATCGTCAAAACACCCGAAAATTCGATGTTTTTGGGTCCCAAAAGCGATCTGTACATGTCTACTCCGTGTTAGAGTATTTTTAGAATACAGGCCCAAAACATACTCAAATCGATATTTTAGGTGCCCAAATTCAATATGTGTATGCATCTTCTGTACCCGTTTATATCTTAAATTTAGGATCAAAACACCCGAAAATTCGATATTTTTGGGTCCCAAAAGCGATCTGTACATGTCTACTCCGTGTTAGAGTATTTTTAAAATACAGGCCCAAAACATACTCAAAATCGATATATTTATGTGCCCAAAGTCAATATGTGTATGCATCTTCTGTACCCATCTATATCCCAAATTCAGGTTCAAAATACCAGAAAATTCGATATTTTTGGGTCCCAGAAGCGACTTGTACATGCCTACTCCTTGCTAGAATGTTTTCAAGATACAGACCCAAAACATGCTGAAAATCGATATTTTAGCTGCCCAAAGTCGATATGTGTATGCATCTTCTGTACCCGTTTATATCTCAAATTCAGGCTCAAAACACCCAAAAAATCGATATTTCTGTGTTCCAGAAGCGATCTGTACATGTCTACACCGTGTTAGAGTATTTTCAAAATGCAGGCCCAAAACATGCTCAAAATCGATATTTTGGGTGCCCAAAGTCGATATGTGCATGCATCTTCTGTACCCGTTCATATCTCAAATTCAGGCTCAGAATACCCGAAAATTCGATTTATTTGGGTCCCAGAAGTGATCTGTACGTGTCTACTCCGTGTTAGAGTGTTTTAAAAATACAGGCCCAAAACATGCTCAAAATCGATATTTTTGGTGCCCAAAGTCGATATGTGCATGCATCTTCTGTACCCGTTTATATCTCAAATTCAGTCTCAAAACACCCGAATATTCGATATTTTTGGGTCCCAAAAGGCATCTGTACATGCATACTCCGTGTTAGAGTATTTTCAATATACAGGCCTAAAACATGATGTAAATCGATATTTTAGCTGCCCAAAGTCAATATGTGTATGCATCTTCTGTACCCGTTTATATCCCAAATTCAGGTTCAAAACACTCGAAAATTCGATATTTTTGGGTCCCATAAGCGATCTGTACATGCCTACTCAGTGCTAGAATATTTTCAAATTATACGCCCAAAACATACTAAAAATCGATATTTTGGGTGCCAAAGTCGATAAGTGCATGCATCTTCTGTACCCGTTTATATCTCATATTCAGGCTCAAAACACCCAAAAAATCTACATTTTTGTGTCCCAGAAGCGATCTGTACATGTCTACACCGTGTTATAGTATTTTTAAAATACAGGCCCAAAACATGCTCAAAATCGATGTTTTAGGTGCCCAAAGTCGATATGTGCATGCATCTTCTGTATCCGTTTATATCTCAAATTCAGGCTCAAAACTCCAAAAATTCGATATTTTTAGGTCCCTTAAGCGATCTGCACATGCCTACTCAGTGCTAGAATGTTTTTAAAATACATGCCCAAAACATGCTGAAAATCGATATTTTAGCTGCCTATAGTCGATAAGTGCATGCATCTTCTGTACCCTTTTATATCTCAAATTCAGGCTCAAAACCCCCGAAAATTTGATATTTTGGGGTCCCAGAAGCAATCTGTACATGCCTAGTCCGTGTTAGAGTACTTTCAAAATACAGGCCTAAAACATGCTGAAAATCGATATTTTAGGTGCCCAAAGTCGATATGTGCATGCATGTTCTGTACCCTTTTATATCCCAAATTCAGGCTTAAAACACCAGAAAATTTGATATTTTTGGATCCCAGAAGAGATCTGTACATATCTACTAAGTGCTAGAATGTTTTCAAAATATAGGCTTAAAACATGCTAAAATTCGATATTTTAGGTGTCCAAAGTCGATATGTGCATACATCTTTTGTACCCGTTTATATCTCAAATTCTGGCTCAAAACACCCGAAAATTAGATATTTTTGTGTCCCAGAAGCGATATGTCTATGCCTACTCCTTCTTAGAATATTTTCAAGATACAGACCCAAAACATGCTAAAAATAGATATATTAGGTGCAAAAAGTCGATATGTGCATGCATCTTCAGTATCCATTTATATCTCAAAATAAGGCTCAAAACACCCGAAAATTCGGTATTTTTGGGTCCCAGAAGCGATCTGTACATGCCTACTCCTTGCTAGAATGTTTTCAAGATACAGACCCAAAACATGCTCAAAATCGATATTTTAGGTGCAAAAAGTCGATATGTACATGCATCCTCTGTACCCGGTTATATCCTAAATTCTGGCTCAAAACCCCCGAAAATTCGATTTATTTGGGACCCAGAAGCGATCTGTACGTGCATACTCCGTGTTAGAGTGTTTTTAAAATATAAGCCAAAAACATGCTGAAAATCGATATATTAGGTGCCCAAAGTCAATATGTGTATGCATCTTCTGTACCCGTGTATATCCCTAATTCAGGTTCAAAACACCCAAAAAATCGATATTTTTGTGTCCAAGAAGCGATCTGTACATGTCTATACCGTGTTAGAGTATTTTCAAAATACAGGCCCAAAACATGCTCAAAATCGATATTTTAGGTGCCCAAAGTCAATATGTGCATGCATCTTCTGTACCCGTTTATATCTCAAATTCAGGCTCAAAACACCAAAAAATCCGATATTTTTGTGTGCCTGAAGCGATCTGTACATGCCTACTCCGTGTTAGAGTATTTACACAATACAGACCCAAAACATGATCAAAATCGATATTTTTGGTGCAAAGAGTCGATATGTGCATGCATCTTTATTACCTGTTTACATATCAAATTCAGGCTCAAAACACCCGAAAATTCAATATTTTTGGGTTCCAAAAGCGATCTGTACATACCTACTCAGTGCTAGAATGTTTTCAAAATATAGGCTCTAAACATGCTAAAAATCGATATTTTAGGTGTCCAAAATCGATATGTGCATGCATGTTCTGTACCCGTTTATATCTCAAATTCAGGCTCAAAACACCCTAAAATTCGATATTTTTGGGTCCCAGACGCGATCTGTACATGCCTACTACGTGTTAGAGTATTTTTAAAATACAAGCCCAAAACATGCTGAAAATCGATATTTTAGCTGCCTATAGTCGATAAGTGCATGCATCTTCTGTACCCGTCTATATCCCAAATTCAGGTTCAATACACCAGAAAATTCGATATTTTTGGGTCCCAGAAGCGATCTGTACATGCCTACTCCTTGCTAGAATGTTTTTCAAGATACAGACCCAAAACATGCTCAAAATCGATATTTTAGGTGCAAAAAGTCGATATGTGCATGCATCCTCTGTACCCGGTTATATCAGAAATTCTGGCTGAAAACCCCCGAAAATTCGATTTATTTGGGTCCCAGAAGCGATCTGTACGTGCATACTCCGTGTTAGAGTGTTTTTAAAATACAGGCCCAAAACATGCTCAAAATTGGTATTTTAGGTGCACAAAGTCAATATGTGTATGCATTCTCTGTATCCGGTTATATCTCAAATTCAGGCTCAAAACACCCGAAAATTCAATATTTTTGGGTCCAAGAAGCGATCTGTACATGCCTACTCCGTGTTAGAGTATTTTCAAAATACAGGCCTAAAACATGCTCAAAATCGATATTTTAGGTGCCCAAAGTCAATATGTGCATGCATCCTCTGTACCCGTTTATATCTCAAATTCAGGCTCAAAACTCCGAAAATTCGATATTTTTGTGTCCCTGAAGCAATCTGTACATGCATACTCCGTGTTAGAGTGTTTTTTAAAATACAGGCCCAAAACATGCTGAAAATTGATATTTTAGGTGCACAAAGTCAATATGTGTATGCATTCTCTGTACCCGGTTATATCTCAAATTCATGCTCAAAACACCCGAAAATTCAATATTTTTGGGTCTCAGAAGCGATCTGTACATGCCTACTCAGTTCTAGAATGTTTTTAAAATAGAGGCTCAGAACATGCTAAAAATCGATATTTTGGGTGCCCAAAGTCAATATGAGCATGCATGTTCTGTACCCGTTTATATCTCAAATTTAGGCTCAAAACACCCGAAAATTCGATATTTTTGGGTCCCAGAAGCTATCTGTATATGCCTACTCCGTGTTTGAGTATTTTCAAAATACATGCCCAAAACATGCTGAAAATCGATATTTTAGCTGCCCATAGTCGATAATTGCATGCATCTTCTGTATCCTTTTATATCTCAAATTCAGGGTCAAAACCCCCGAAAATTTGATATTTTGGGGTCCCAGAAGCAATCTGTACATGCCTACTCCGTGTTAGAGTACTTTCAAAATACAGGCCCAAAACAAGCTGAAAATCGATATTTTAGGTGCCCAAAGTTTGATATGTGCATGCATGTTCTGTACCTTTTTATATCCCAAATTCAGGCTTAAAACACCCGAAAATTTGATATTTGTGGATCCCAGAAGAGATCTGTACATACAGACTCAGTGCTAGAATGTTTTCAAAATATAGGCTTAAAACATGCTAAATTTCGATATTTTAGGTGTCCAAAGTCGATATGTGCATACATATTTTGTACCCGTTTATATCCCAAATTCAGGCTCAAAACACCCAAAAATTAAATTTTTTTGGGTACCAGAAGCTACCTGTACATGCTTACTTAGTGATAGAATATTTTCAAAATATCGGCCCAAAACATATTAAAAATCGATATTTTGGGTGCCCAAAGTCGATATGTGCATGCATCTTCTGTACCCGTTTATATCTCAAATTCAGGCTCAAAACACCCTAAAATTAGATATTTTTGTGTCCCAGAAGCGATATGTCTATGCCTACTCCTTCTTAGAATGTTTTCAAGATACAGACCCAAAATATGCTAAAAATAGATATATTAGGTGCAAAAAGTCGATATGTGCATGCATCTTCAGTATCCATTTATATCTCAAAATAAGGCTCAAAATACCCGAAAATTCGGTATTTTTGGGTCCCAGAAGCGATCTGTACATGCCTACTCCTTACTAGAATGTTTTTAAGATACAGACCCAAAACAAGCTCAAAATCAATATTTTAGGTGCAAAAAGTCGATAAGTGCATGCATCTTCAGTACCCGTTTATATCTCAAATTCAGGCTCAAAACACCCAAACATTCAATATTTTTGGGTCCCAGAAGCGATCTGTACATGTCTACTCAGTGCTAGAATATTTTCAAAATATAGGCCCAATACATGCTAAAAATCGATATTTTAGGTGCCCAATGTCGATATGTGCATGCATGTTCTGTACCCGTTTATATCTAAAATTTAGGCTCAAAACACCCGAAAATTCGATATTTTTGGCTCCCAGAAGCGATCTGTACTTGTCTACTCCGTGTTAGAGTACTTTCAAAATACAGGCAATAAAACATACTGAAAATCGATATTTTAGATGCACAAAGTCGATATGTGCATGCATCTTCTGTACCCGTTTATATCTCAAATTCAGGCTCAAAATACCCGAAAATTCAATGTTTTTGGGTCCTAGAAGCAATCTGTACATGCCTATTCCGTGTTAGAGTATTTTAAAAATACAGGCTCAAAACATGCTGAAAATCAATATTTGAGGTTCCCGAAGTCAATATGTGTATGCATCTTCTGTACACGTTTATATCCCAAATTCAGGCTCAAAACACCCGAAAACTCGATATTTTTGTGTCCCCGAAGCGATCTGTACATGCCTACTCCGTGTTAAAGTATTTTCAAATTACACGTCCAAAACATGCTGAAAATCTATATTTTAGGTGCCCAAAGTCAATATGTGTATGCATCTTCTGTACCCGTCTATATCCCAAATTCAGGTTCAAAACACCAGAAAATTCGATATTTTTGGGCCCCAGAAGCGATCTGTACATGACTACTCCTTGCTAGAATGTTTTTCAAGATACAGACCCAAAACATGCTCAAACTCGATATTTTAGGTGCAAAAAGTCGATATGTACATGCATCCTCTGTACCCGGTTATATCCTAAATTCTGGCTCAAAACCCCCGAAAATTTGATTTATTTAGGACCCAGAAGCGATCTGTACGTGCATACTCCATGTTAGAGTGTTTTTAAAATATAGGCCAAAAACATGCTGAAAATCGATATATTAGGTGCCCAAAGTCAATATGTGTATGCATCTTCTGTACCCGTGTATATCCCTAATTCAGGTTCAAAACACCCAAAAAATCGATATTTTTGTGTCCAAGAAGCGATCTGTACATGTCTATACCGTGTTAGAGTATTTTCAAAATACAGGCCCAAAACATGCTCAAAATCGATATTTTAGGTGCCCAAAGTCAATATGTGCATGCATCTTCTGTACCCGTTTATATCTCAAATTCAGGCTCAAAACACCCAAAAATCCGATATTTTTGTGTGCCTGAAGCGATCTGTACATGCCTACTCCGTGTTAAGGTAATTTACACAATACAGACCCAAAACATGCTCAAAATCGATATTTTTGGTGCAAAGAGTCGATATGTGCATGCATCTTTATTACCTGTTTACATATCAAATTCAGGCTCAAAACACCCGAAAATTCAATATTTTTGGGTTCCAAAAGCGATCTGTACATGCCTACTCAGTGCTAGAATGTTTTCAAAATATAGGCTCTAAACATGCTAAAAATCGATATTTTAGGTGTCCAAAATCGATATGTGCATGCATGTTCTGTACCCGTTTATATCTCAAATTCAGGCTCAAAACACCCTAAAATTCGATATTTTTGGGTCCCAGACGCGATCTGTACATGCCTACTACGTGTTAGAGTATTTTTAAAATACAAGCCCAAAACATGCTGAAAATCGATATTTTAGCTGCCTATAGTCGATAAGTGCATGCATCTTCTCTACCCGTCTATATCCCAAATTCAGGTTCAATACACCAGAAAATTCGATATTTTTGGGTCCCAGAAGCGATCTGTACATGCCTACTCCTTGCTAGAATGTTTTTCAAGATACAGACCCAAAACATGCTCAAAATCGATATTTTAGGTGCAAAAAGTCGATATGTGCATGCATCCTCTGTACCCGGTTATATCAGAAATTCTGGCTGAAAACCCCCGAAAATTCGATTTATTTGGGTCCCAGAAGCGATCTGTACGTGCATACTCCGTGTTAGAGTGTTTTTAAAATACAGGCCCAAAACATGCTCAAAATTGGTATTTTAGGTGCACAAAGTCAATATGTGTATGCATTCTCTGTATCCGGTTATATCTCAAATTCAGGCTCAAAACACCCGAAAATTCAATATTTTTGGGTCCCAGAAGCGATCTGTACATGCCTACTCCGTGTTAGAGTATTTTCAAAATACAGGCCTAAAACATGCTCAAAATCGATATTTTAGGTTCCCAAAGTCAATATGTGCATGCATCCTCTGTACCCGTTTATATCTCAAATTCAGGCTCAAAACTCCGAAAACTCGATATTTTTGTGTCCCTGAAGCAATCTGTACATGCATACTCCGTGTTAGAGTGTTTTTTAAAATACAGGCCCAAAACATGCTGAAAATTGATATTTTAGGTGCACAAAGTCAATATGTGTATGTATTCTCTGTACCCGGTTATATCTCAAATTCATGCTCAAAACACCCGAAAATTCAATATTTTTGGGTCTCAGAAGCGATCTGTACATGCCTACTCAGTTCTAGAATGTTTTTAAAATAGAGGCTCAGAACATGCTAAAAATCGATATTTTGGGTGCCCAAAGTCAATATGAGCATGCATGTTCTGTACCCGTTTATATCTCAAATTTAGGCTCAAAACACCCGAAAATTCGATATTTTTGGGTCCCAGAAGCTATCTGTATATGCCTACTCCGTGTTTGAGTATTTTCAAAGTACATGCCCAAAACATGCTGAAAATCGATATTTTAGCTGCCCATAGTCGATAATTGCATGCATCTTCTGTATCCTTTTATATCTCAAATTCAGGGTCAAAACCCCCAAAAATTTGATATTTTGGGGTCCCAGAAGCAATCTGTACATGCCTACTCCGTGTTAGAGTACTTTCAAAATACAGGCCCAAAACAAGCTGAAAATCGATATTTTAGGTGCCCAAAGTTTGATATGTGCATGCATGTTCTGTACCTTTTTATATCCCAAATTCAGGCTTAAAACACCCGAAAATTTGATATTTGTGGATCCCAGAAGAGATCTGTACATACAGACTCAGTGCTAGAATGTTTTCAAAATATAGGCTTAAAACATGCTAAATTTCGATATTTTAGGTGTCCAAAGTCGATATGTGCATACATATTTTGTACCCGTTTATATCCCAAATTCAGGCTCAAAACACCCAAAAATTAAATTTTTTTGGGTACCAGAAGCTACCTGTACATGCTTACTTAGTGATAGAATATTTTCAAAATATCGGCCCAAAACATACTAAAAATCGATATTTTGGGTGCCCAAAGTCGATATGTGCATGCATCTTCTGTACCCGTTTATATCTCAAATTCAGGCTCAAAACACCCTAAAATTAGATATTTTTGTGTCCCAGAAGCGATATGTCTATGCCTACTCCTTCTTAGAATGTTTTCAAGATACAGACCCAAAATATGCTAAAAATAGATATATTAGGTGCAAAAAGTCGATATGTGCATGCATCTTCAGTATCCATTTATATCTCAAAATAAGGCTCAAAATACCCGAAAATTCGGTATTTTTGGGTCCCAGAAGCGATCTGTACATGCCTACTCCTTACTAGAATGTTTTTAAGATACAGACCCAAAACAAGCTCAAAATCAATATTTTAGGTGCAAAAAGTCGATAAGTGCATGCATCTTCAGTACCCGTTTTTATCTCAAATTCAGGCTCAAAACACCCAAAAATTCAATATTTTTGGGTCCCAGAAGCGATCTGTACATGTCTACTCAGTGCTAGAATATTTTCAAAATATAGGCCCAATACATGCTAAAAATCGATATTTTAGGTGCCCAATGTAGATATGTGCATGCATGTTCTGTACCCGTTTATATCTCAAATTCAGGCTCAAAATACCCGAAAAATTCGATATTTTTGGGTCAGACAAGCGATCTGTACATGCCTACTCAGTAATAGAATATTTTTAAAATATAGGCCCAAAACAAGCTAAAAATCGATATTTTAGGTGCCCAAAGTCGATATGTGCCTGCATCTTCAGTACCCGTTTATATCTCAAATTCTGGCTCAAAACAACCAAAAATTCAATATTTTTGGGTCCCAGAAGCGATCTGTACATGTCTACTCAGTGCTAGACTGTTTTCAAAATATAGGCCAAAACATGCTAAATATCGATATTTTAGGTGTCCAAAGTCAATATGTGCATGCATCTTCAGTACCCGTTTATATCTCAAATTCAGGCTCAAAACACCCGAAAATTCGGTATTTTTGGGTTCCAGAAGCGTTCTGTACATACCTACTCCTTACGAGAATGTTTTCAAGATACAGACCCAAAACAAGCTCAAAATCGATATTTTAAGTGCAAAAAGTCAATATGTGTATGCATTCTTTGTACCCGTTTATATCTCAAATTCAGGCTCAAAACACCCGAAAATTCAATATTTTTGGGTCTCAGAAGCGATCTGTATATGCCTACTCGGTGCTAGAATGTTTTCAAAATAGAGGCTCAGAACATGCTAAAAATCAATATTTTAGGTGCAAAAAGTCGATATGTGCATGCATCTTCAGTACCGGTTTATATCTCAAATTCAGGCTCAAAACACCCAAAAATTCAATATTTTTGGGTCCTAGAAGCCATCTGTACATGTCTACTCAGTGCTAGATTGTTTTGAAAATATAGGTATAAAACATGCTAAAAATCGATATTTAATGTGTCCCAAGTCGATATGTGCATGCATGTTCTGTACCCGATTATATCTCAAATTTAGGCTCAAAACACCCGAAAATTCTATATTTTTGGGTCCCAGAAGCGATCTGTATATGCCTACTCCGTGTTTGAGTATTTTCAAAATACATGCCAAAAACATTCTGAAAATCGATATTTTAGCTGCCCATAGTCGATATGTGCACGCATCTTCTGTACCCGTTTATATCTCAAATTCAGGCTCAAAACACCTGAACATTTAATATTTTTGGGTACCAGAAGCGATCTGTACATGCCTACTCCGTGTTAGAGTACTTTCAAAATACAGGCCATAAAAAAAGCTGAAAATCGATATTTTAGGTTCCCAAAGTCGATATGTGCATGCATCTTCTATACCCGTTTATATCTCAAATTCAGGCTCAAAACACCCGAAAAATTGATATTTTTTGGTCTGAGAAGCGATCTGTGCATGCCTACTCCGTGTTAGAGTACTTTATAAATTCAGGCCCAAAACATGCTCAAAATCGATATTTAAGGTGCCCAAAGTGGATATGAGCATGCATTTTCTGTATCCGATTATATCTCAAATTCAGGCTCAAAATACCCGAAAATTCGATATTTTGGGGTCCCAGAAGCGATCTGTACATGCCTACTACGTGTTAGAGTACTTTCAAAATTCAGGCCCAAAACATGCTGAAAATCGATATTTTAGGTGCCCAAAGTCGATATGTGCATGCATCTTCTGTACCCGTTTATATCTCAAATTCAGGCTCAAAACACCCGAGAATTCGATATTTTTAGGTCCCAGAAGCGATCTGTGCACTCCGTGTTAGAGTATTTTCAAAATATAGGCTTGAAACATGCTAAAAATCGTTATTTTACGTGTCCAAAGTCGATATGTGCATACATCTTTTGTACCCGTTTATATCTCAAATTCAGACTCAAAACACCCGAAAATTCTATATTTTTGGGTCACAGAAGCGATCTGTACATGCCTACTCAGTAATAGAATATTTTCAAAATACAGGCCAAAAACATGCTCAAAATCGATATTTTTGGTGTAAAGAGTCGATATGTGCATGCATCTTCATTACCTGTTTACATATCAAATTCAAGCTCAAAAAACCCGAAAATTTGATATTTTTGGTCCCAGACGCGATCTGTACATGCCTACTCCGTGTTAGAGTACTTTCAATATACAGGCCCAAAACAAGCTGAAAATCGATATTCTAGGTGCCCAAAGTCGATATGTGCATGCATGTTCTGTACCCTTTTATATCCCAAATTCAGGCTCAAAGCACCTGAAAATTCGATATTTTTGGGTCCCAGAAGCG
Source organism: Petrolisthes cinctipes (assembly GCA_033782935.1). Lineage (NCBI taxonomy): Eukaryota > Metazoa > Arthropoda > Malacostraca > Decapoda > Porcellanidae > Petrolisthes > Petrolisthes cinctipes. The sequence goes on from JAWQEG010000095.1 coordinate 224,834, forward strand.
ATCTGTACATGTCTACTCAGTGCTAAAATGTTTTTAAAATATAGGCTTAAAACATGCTAAAATTCGATATTTTAGCTCCACATAGTCGATATGTGCATGCATCTTCAGTACCTGTTCATATCTCAAATGCAGGCTCAAAACACCCAAAAATTCAATATTTTTGGGTAACCGAAGCGATCTGTACATGTCTACTTAGTGCTAGAATGTTTTCAAAATATAGGCCAAAATATGCTAACAATCGATAATTTACGTGTCCAAAGTCGATATGTGAATACATCTTTTGTACCCGTTTATATCACAAATTCTCGATCAAAACACCCGAAAATTCGATATTTTTGGGTCACAGAAGCTATCTGTACATGCCTACTCAGTAAAAGAATATTTTCAAAATATAGGCCCAAAACAAGCTAAAAATTGATATTATAAGTGCCCAATGTCGATATGTGCATGCATATGCTGTACCAGTTTATATCTCAAATTCAGGCTCAAAACACCCGAAAATTTAATATTTTTGGATCCCAGAAGCGGTCTGTACAAGCCTACTCCGTGTTAGAGTACTTTCAAAATACAGGCCATAAAACATGCTAAAAATCGATAGTTTAGGTGCCCAAAGTTGATATGTGCATGAATCTTCTGTACCCGTTTATATCTCAAATTCAGGCTCGAAACACCCGAAAATTCGATATTTTTGTGTCACAGAAGATATCTGTACATGCATACTTCGTGTTAGAGTATTTTCAAAATTCAGGCCCAAAACATGCTGAAAATCGATATTTTAGGTGCCCAAAGTGGATATGAGCATGCATCTTCTGTACCCGTTTATATCCCAAATTCAGGCTCAAGACAACCGAAAATTCGACATTTTTGGGTCACAGAAGCGATCTGTACATGCCTACTCAGTGCCAGAATGTTTTCAAAATATAGGCTCAAAACATGCTAAAAATCGATTATTTAGGTGTCCAAAGTCGATATGTGCATTCATCTTCTGTACCCGTTTATATCTCGAATTCAGGCTCAAAACACCCGAAAATTCGATATTTTTGTGTCACAGAAGATATCTGTACATGCATACTTCGTGTTAGAGTATTTTCAAAATTCAGGCCCAAAACATGCTGAAAATCGATATTTTAGGTGCCCAAAGTGGATATGAGCATGCATCTTCTGTACCCGATTATATCTCAAATTCAGGCTCAAAATTCCCGAAAATTCGATATTTTTGGGCCCCAGAAGCAATCTGTACATGCCTATTCCGTGTTATAGTATTTCCAAATTCAGGCCCAAAACATGCTAAAAATCGATGTTTGAGGTGCCCAAAGTCAATATGTGTATGCATCTTCTGTACCCGTTTATATCCAAAATTCAGTCTCAAAACACCCGAAAATTAGATATTTTTGGGTCCCAGAAGCGATATGTACATGCCTACTCAGTGCTAGAATCTTTTCAAAATATAGGCTCAAAACATGCTAAAAATCGAAAATTTAGGTGTCCAAAGTCGATATGTGCATGCATCTTCTGTACCCGTTTATATCCCAAATTCAGGCTCAAAACACCCTAAAATTAGATATTATTGTGTCACAGAAGATATCTGTACATGCCTAATTCGTGTAAGAGTATTTTCAAAATACATGCCCAAAACATGCTGAAAATCGATATTTTGGGTGCCCAAAGTCGATATGTGCATGCATCTTCTGTACCCGTATATATCTAAAATTCAGACTCAAGACACCCGAAAATTCGATATTTTTGGGTCCTAGAAGCGACTTGTAAATGCCTACTCTTTGCTAGAATGTTTTCAAGATACAGACCAAAAATATGCTCAAAATCGATAGTTTTTTGGTGCAAAAAGTCGATATGTGCATGCATCTTCCGTAGCCGTTTATATCTCAAATGCAGGCTCAAAACACCCGAAAATTCAATATTTTTGGGTCAGAAAAGCGATCTGTACATGCCTTCTTCTTGTTAGAGTATTTTCACAATACAGACCCAAAACATGCTCAAAATCGATATTTTAGGTGCAAAGAGTCGATATGTGCATGCATCTTCATTACCTGTTTACATATCAAATTCAAGCTCAAAACACCCGAAAATTCAATATTTTTGGGTTCCAGAAGCGATCTGTACATGCCTACTCAGTGCTAGAATCTTTTCAAAATATAGGCTCAAAACATGCTAAAAATCGATAATTTAGGAGTCCAAAGTCGATATGTGCATGCATCTTCTGTACCCGTTTATATCCCGAATTCAGGCTCAAAACATCCGAAAATTAGATATTATTGTGTCACAGAAGATATCTGTACATGCCTACTTCGTGTTAGAGTATTTTTAAAATACATGCCCAAAACATGCTGAAAATCGATATTTTGGGTGCCCAAAGTCGATATGTGCATACATCTTCTGTACCCGTTTATATCTCAAATTCAGACTCAGGACACCCGAAAATTCGATATTTTTGGGTCCCCGAAGCGATCTGTACATGCCTACTCAGTCCTAGAATGTTTTCAAAATATAGGCTCAAAACATGCTAAAAATCGATATTTTAGGTGTCCCAAGTCAATAAGTGCATGCATGTTCTGTACCCGTTTATATCTCAAATTCAAGCTCAAAACACCCGAATATTCGATATTTTTGGGTCCCGGAAGCGATCTGTGTATGCCTACTCCGTGTTAGAGTATTTTCAAAATACATGCCCAAAACATGCTGAAAATCGATATTTTAGCTGACCATAGTCGATAAGTGCATGCATCTTCTGTACCCGTTTATATCTAAAATTCTGGCACAAAACACCCTAAAATTCGAGATTTTTGGGTGACAGAAGCGATCTGTACATGCCTACTCCATGTTAGAGTATTTTTAAAATACATGCTCAAAACATGCTGAAAATCGATATTTTAGTTCCACATAGTCGATATGTGCATTCATCTTCTGTACCCGTTTATATCTCAAATTCAGGCTCAAAACACCCGAAAATTCGATATTTTTGGGTCCCCGAAGCGATCTGTACATGAATACTCCATGTTAGAGTACTTTCTGAATTTCAGGCCCAAAACATGCTGAAAATCGATATTTGAGGTGCCCAAAGTCAATATGTGTATGCATCTTCTGTACACGTTTATAATCCAAATTCAGGCTCAAAACACCGAAAATTCGATATTTTTGGGTCACAGAAGCGATCTGTACATGCCTATTCAGTGATAGAATATTTTTAAGATATAGGCCCAAAACAAGCTAAAAATCGATATTTTAGGTGCCCAATGTCGATATGTGCATGCATATGCTGTACCCGTTTTTATTTAAAATTCAGGCTCAAAACACCCGAAAATTTAATATTTTTAGGTCCCAGAAGCGATCTCTAGATGCCTACTCCGTGTTAGAGTACTTTATAAAAAAAGGCCCGAAACATGATGAAAGTCGATATTTTAGGTGCCCAAAGTGGATATTAGCATGCATCTTCTGTACCCGATTATATCTCAAATTCAGGCTCAAAATTCCCGAAAATTCGATGTTTTTGGTCCCCAGAAGCAATCTGTACATGCCTATTCCGTGTTAGAGTATTTTCAAAATACAGGCCCAAAACATGCTGAAAATCGATATTTGAGGTGCCCAAAGTCAATATGTGTATGTATCTTCTGTACCCGTTTATATCCCAAATTCAGGCTCAAAACATCCGAAAATTAGATATTTTTGGGTCCCAGAAGCGATCTGTACATGCCTACTCTGTGTTAGAGTATTTTCAAAATATAGGCCCAAAACATGCTAAAAATCGATATTTTAGGTGTCCAAAGTCGATATCTGCATGCATCTTCTGTACCTGTTTATATCCCAAATTCAGGCTCAAAACACCCGAAAATTAGATATTTTTGTGTCACAGAAGATATCTGTACATGCCTACTTCGTGTTAGAGTATTTTCAAAATACATGCCCAAAACATGCTGAAAATCGATATTTTGGGTGCCCAAAGTCGATATGTGCATAGATCTTCAGTAGCCGTTTATATCTCAAATTTTGACTCAAGACACCCGAAAATTCGATATTTTTGGGTCCCAGAAGCGACTTGTACATGCCTACTCTTTGCTAGAATGTTTTCAAGATACAGACCCAAAATATGCTCAAAATCGATATTTTTGGTGCAAAAAGTCGATATGTGCATGCATTTTCAGTAGCCGTTTATATCTCAAATGCAGGCTCAAAACACACGAAAATTCGATATTTTTGGTTCCAGAAGCGATCTGTACATGCCTACTCAGTAATAGAATATTTTTAAAATATAGGCCCAAAACAAGCTAAAATCTATATTTTAGGTGCCCAAAGTCGATATGTGCATACATCATCTGTACCCGTTTATATCTCAAATTCAGGCTCAAAACACCCAAAAATTTGATATTTTTGTGTCTCAGAAGCGATCTGTACATGCCTACTCCGTGTTAGAGTATTTTCAAATTATAGACCGAAAACATGCTTAAAATCGATATTTTGGGTGCCCAAAGTCGATATGTACATGTATTTTCTGTACCCGATTATATCTCAAATTCAGGCTCAAAACACCCGAAAATTCGATATTTTTGTGTCCCAGAAGCGATCTGTACATGCCTACTCCGTGTTAGAATACTTTCAAAATATAGGCCCAAAACATGCTCAAAATCGATATTTTGGGCGCCCAAAGTCGATATGTGTATGCATCTTCTGTACCCGTTTATATCTCAAATACAGGCTCAAAACACCCGAAAATTCGGTATTTTTGGGTCCCAGAAGCGATCTGTACATGCCTACTCAGTGCTAGAACTTTTTTCAAAATATAGGCTTAAAACATGCTAAAAATCGATATTTTAGGTGCAAAAAGTCGATATGTGCCTGCATCTTCAGTACCCGTTTATATCTCAAATTCAGGCTCAAAACACCCAAAAATTCAATATTTTTGGGTCCCAGAAGCGATCTGTACATGCCTACTCAGTGCTAGAATAATTTCAAAATATTGGTCCAAAACATGTTAAAAATAGATATTTTGGGTGCCCAAAGTCGATATGTGCATGCATCCTCTGTACCCGTTTATATTTCAAATTCATGCTCAAAACACCCGAAAATTCGATATTTTTAGGAACGAGAAGCGATATGTACATGCCTACTCCGTGTTAGAGTATTTTCAAAATACAGGTCCAAAACATGCTCAAAATCGATATTTTGGGTGCCCAAAGTCGATATGTGCATGCATCTTCTTTACTCGTTTTTTATATTTCAAATTCATGCTGAAAACATCCGAAAATTCGATATTTTTGGATCCCAGAAGCAATCTGTACATGCCTACTCCTTGCTTGAATGTTTTCAAGATACAGACCCAAAACAAGCTTAAAATCGATATTTTATGTGCAAAAAGTCGATATGTGCATGTATCTTCAGTACCGGTTTACATCCCAAATTCAGGCTCAAAACACCCGAATATTCAATAGTTTTAAGTTCCAGAAGCGATCTGTACATGTTTACTCAGTGCTAGAATGTTTTTTAAATATGGGTTTAAAACATGCTAAAAATTTATATTTTAGGTGTCCAAAGTCGATATGTGCATGCATCTTCTGTACTCATTTATATCTCAAATTCAGGCTCAAAACACCCGAAAATTCGATATTTTTTGGTCCCAGAAGCAACCTGTATATGCCTACTCCATGCTAGAATGTTTTCAAGAAACAGACCCAAAACATGCCCAAAATATGTATTTTAGGTGCAAAAAGTCGATATGTGCATGCATCTTCAGTACCCGTTTATATCTTAAATTCAGGCTCAAAACACCCAAAAATTCGATATTTTTGGGTCCCAGAAGCGATCTGTATATGCCTACGCAGTGCTAAAATGTTTTCAAAATATAGACTCAGTACATGCTAAAAATCGATATTTTACGTGTCCCAAGTCGTTATGTGCATGGATGTTCTGTACCAGTTTATATCTCAAATTTAGGCTCAAAACACCCGAAAATTCGATATTTTTGGGTCCCAGATGCAATCTGTATATGCCTACTCCGTGTTTAAGTAATTTCAAAATACATGCCCAAAACATGCTGAAAATCGATATTTTAGCTGCCCATAGTCAATATGTGCCTGCATCTTCTGTACCCGTTTATATCTTAAATTCAGGCTCTAAACACCCGGAAATTCAGTATTTTTGGGTTCCAGAAGCGATCTGGTATACATGCCTACTCAGTGTTACAGTACTTTAAAAATACAGGCAATAAAACATGCTGAAAATCGATATTTTAGGTGCCCAAAGTCGATATGTGCATGCATCTTATGCACCCGTTTATATCTCAAATTCAGGCTCAAAACACCCGAAAATTCGGTATTTTTTGGTCCCAGAAGCGATCTGTACATGCCTACTTCTTGCTAGAATGTTTTCAAGATACAGACCCAAAACATGCTCAAAATCGAAATTTTATGTGCAAAAAGTCGATATGTGCATGTATCTTCAGTACCGGTTTACATCTCAAATACATGCTCAAAACACCCGAAAATTCAATATTTTTGTGTCCCAGAAACGATCTGTAGATGAATACTCAGTGCTAGAATGTTTTCAAAATAGAGGTCTAGAACATGCTAAAAATCGATATTTTAGGTGTCTAAAGTCGATATGTGCATGCATCTTCTGTACCCGTTTATATCTCAAATTCAGGCTCAAAACACCTGAAAATTCGATATTTTTGGGTCCCAGAAGCGATCTGTACATGCCTACTCGGTGTTAGAGTATTTTCAAAATACAATCCGAATATATGCTCACGATCGATATTTTAGGTGCCCATAGTCGATATGTGCATGCATCTTAAGTATCCGTTTATATCTCAAATTCAGGCTCAAAACACCCGAAAATTCGATATTTTTGGGTCCCATAAGCAATCTGTACATGCCTACTCCTTGCTAGAATATTTTCAAGATACAGACCCAGAACATGCTTAAAATCGATAATTTAGGTGCAAAAAGTCGATATGTGCATGAATCTTCAGTACCGGTTTACATCTCAAATACATGCTCAAAACACCCGAAAATTCAATATTTTTGTGTCCCAGAAACGATCTGTAGATGAATACTCAGTGTTAGAGTACTTTCAAAATACAGGCCCAAAACTTGCTGAAAATTGATATTTTAGGTGCACAAAGTCAATATGTGTATGCATTCTCTCTACCCGGTTATATCTCAAATTCAGGCTCAAAACACCCGAAAATTCAATATTTTTGGGTCCCAGAAGCGATCTGTACATGCCTACTCATTGCTAGAATGTTTTCAATATAGAGGTCTAGAACATGCTAAAAATCGATATATTAGGTGTCCAAAGTCGATATGTGCATGCATCTTCTGTACCCGTTTATATCTCAAATTCAGGCTCAAAACACCTGAAAATTCGATATTTTTGGGTCCCAGAAGCGATCTGTACATGCCTACTCGGTGTTAGAGTATTTTCAAAATACAATCCGAAAATATGCTCACGATCGATATTTTAGGTGCCCATAGTCGATATGTGCATGCATCTTAAGTATCCCTTTATATCTCAAATTCAGGCTCAAAACACCCGAAAATTCGATATTTTTGAGTCCCATAAGCAATCTGTACATGCCTACTCCTTGCTAGAATATTTTCAAGATACAGACCCAGAACATGCTTAAAATCGATAATTTAGGTGCAAAAAGTCGATATGTGCATGTATCTTCAGTACCCGTTTATATCTCAAATTCAAGCTCTAAACACCCGAAAAGTCAATATTTTTGGGTCCCAGAAGCGATCTGTACATGCCTAGACCGTGTTAGTGTATTTTCAAAATACAGGCCCAAAACATGCTAAAAATCAATATTTTAGGTGCCCAAAGTCGATATGTGCATGCATCTTCTGTACCCGTTTATATCCCAAATTTAGGCTCGAAACATACGAAAATTCGATATTTTTTGTCCCAGAAGCGATCTGTAAATGCCTACTCAGTGCTAAAATATTTTCAACATATAGTCCCAAAACATGCTAAAAATCGATATTTTAGGTGCCCAAAGTCGATATGTGCATGCATCTTCTGTACCCGTTTATATCTCAAATTCAGGCTCAAAATACCCAAAAATTCGATATTTTTGTGTCCCAGAAGCGATCTGTACATTCTTACTCCGTGTTAGAGTATTTTAAAAATACATGCCCAAAACATGCTCAAAATCGATATTTGGGGTGCCCAAAGTCGATATATGCATGCATCTTCTGTACCCGTTTATATCTCAAATTCAGGTTCAAAACACCCGAATATTCGATATTTTTGTGTCCCAGAAGCGATCAGTACATGCCTACTCCGTGTTAGAGTATTTTCAAATTACAGGCCAAAAACATGCTGAAAATCGATATTTTGGGTGCCCAAAGTCGATATGTGCAAGCATCTACTGTACCCATTTATATCTGAAATACAGGCTCAAAACACCCGAAAACTCGATATTTTTGGGTCACATAAGCGATCTGTACATGCCTACTACTTTCAAGAATGTTTTCAAGATATAGACCCAAAACATGCACAAAATCGATATTTTAGGATATAAAAGTCGATATGTGCATGTATCTTCATTACCCGTTTATATATCAAATTGATTCTAAAACACCCGAAAATTGAACATTTTTGGGTCTTAAAAACGATCTGTATATGCCTACTCAGTGCAAGAATGTTTTCAAAATATAGGCTCAAAACATGCTAAAAATCGATATTTTAGGTGCCCAAAGTCAATATGTGTATGCATCCTCTGTACCCGGTTATATCCCAAATTCAGGTTCAAAACACCCGAAAATTCGATATTTTTGGGATTCCAGAAGCGATCTGTACATGCCTACTCCTTGCTAGAATGTTTTCAAGATACAAACCCAAAACATGCTCAAAATCGATATTTTAGGTGCAAAAAGTCGATATGTGCATGAATCTTCGGTACCCGTTTATATCTCAAATTCAGGCTCAACACACCCGAAAATTTGATATTTTTGGGTCCCATAAGCGATCTGTACATGCCTACTCCGTGTTAAGTATTTTCAAAATACAGGCCCAAAACATGCTAAAAAACTATATTTTAGGTGCCCAAAGTCAATATGTGTATGCATTATCTGTACCCGGTTATATCCCAAATTCAGGCTCAAAACACCCGAAAATTTGATATTTTTGGGATTCCAGAAGCGATCTGTACATGCCTACTCCTTGCTAGAATGTTTTCAAGATACAAACCCAAAACATGCTCAAAATCGATATTTTAGGTGCAAAAAGTCGATATGTGCATGAAACTTCTGTACCCGTTTATATCTCAAATTCAGGCTCAAAACACCCGAAAATTCGATATTTTTGGGTCCCATAAGCAATTTGTAGATGCCTACTCCATGTTAGAGTGTTTTAAAAATACATGCCCAAAACATGCTCAAAATCGATATTTGGGGTGCCCAAAGTCAATATGTGTATGCATCTTCGGTACCCGTCTATATCCCAAATTCAGGTTCAAAACATTCGTAAATTCGATATTTTTGTGTCCCAGAAGCGATCTGTTCATGCCTACTTCTTGCTAGAATGTTTTCAAGATACAGACCCAAAACATGCACAAAATCGATATTTTAGGTGCAAAAAGTCGATATGTGCATGCATCTTCTGTACCCGTTTATATCTCAAATTCAGGCTCAAAACACCCGAAAATTCGATATTTTTGGGTCCCAGAAGCGATCTGTACATGCCTACTCCGTGTTAAAGTATTTCCAAAATACAGGCACAAAACATGCTCAAAATCGATATTTTAGGTGCCAAAAGTCGTTATGTGCATGCATCTTCTGTATCCGTCTATATCCCAAATTCAGGTTCAAAACACCCGAAAATTCGATATTTTTGGGTCCCAGGAGCGATCTGTACATGCCTACTCCTTGCTAGAATTTTTTCAAGATACAGACCCATAACAAGATCAAAATCGATATTTTAGGTGCAAAAAGTCGATATGTGCATGCATCTTCTGTACCCGTTTATATCTCAAATTCAAGCTCAAAACACCCAAAAATTCCATGTTTTTGGGTTCCTTAAGCGATCTGTACATGCCTACTCCGTGTTAAGTATTTTCAAAATACAGGCCCAAAACATGCTGAAAATCTATATTTTAGGTGCCCAAAGGCAATATGTGTATGAATCTTCTGTACCCGTCTATATCCCAAATTCAGTTTCAAAACACAAGAAAATTCGATATTCTTGGGTTTCTGAAGCAATCTGTACATGCCTACTCCTTGCTAAAATGTTTTCAAGATACAGACCCAAAACATGCTCAAAATCGATATTTTAGGTGCAAAAAGTCGATATGTGCATGCATCCTCTGTACCCGGTTATATCCCAAATTCTGGCTCAAAACCCCCGAAAATTCGATATTTTTGGGTCCCAGAAGCGATCTGTACATGCCTACTCAGTGCTAGAATATTTTCAAATTATACGCCGAAAACATACTAAAAATCGATATTTTGGGTGCCAAAGTCGATATGTGCATGCATCTTCTGTACCCGTTTATAACTCAAATTCAGGCTCAAAACACCCAAAAAATCGATATTTTTTTGTCCCAGAAGCGATCTGTACATGTCTACACCGTGTTAGAGTATTTTCATAATACAGGCCAAAAACATGCTCAAAATCTATATTTTAGGTGCCTTAAGTCAATATGTGTATGCATTATCTGTACCCAGTTATATCCCAAATTCAGTCTCAAAACACCCGAAAATTCGATATTTTTGGGATTCCAGAAGCGATCTGTACATGCCTACTCCTTGCTAGAATGTTTTCAAGATACAAACCCAAAACATGCTCAAAATCGATATTTTAGGTGCAAAAAGTCGATATGTGCATGAATCTTCTGTACCCGTTTATATCTCAAATTCAGGCTCAAAACACCCGAAAATTCGATATTTTTGGGTCCCATAAGCGATCTGTACATGCCTACTCCGTGTTAAGTATTTTCAAAATACAGGCCCAAAACATGCTAAAAAAACTATATTTTAGGTGCCCAAAGTCAATATGTGTATGCATCTTCTGTACCCGTTTATATCTCAAATTCAGGCTCAAAACACCCGAAAATTTGATATTTTGGGGTCCCAAAAGCGATCTGTACATGCCTACTCCGTGTTAGAGTATTTTCAAAATACAGGCCAAAAACATGCTGAAAATCTATATTTTAGGTGCCCAAAGTCAATATGTGTATGCATCTTCTGTACCCATCTATATCCCAAAATCAGGTTCAAAACACCAGAAAATTCGATATTTTTTGGTCCCAGAAGCGATCTGTACATGCCTACTCCTTGCTAGAATATTTTCATGATACAAACCCAAAACATACTCAAAATCGATATTTTAGGTGCAAAAAGTCGATATGTGCATGCATCCTCTGTACACGGTTATATCCCAAATTCAGGCTCAAAACACCCGAAAATTCGATATTTTCGGGTCCCAATAGCGATCTGTACATGCCTTCTCAGTGCTAGAATATTTTCAAAATATATCCCCAAAACATGCTGAAAATCGATATTTTAGGTGCCCAAAGTCGATATGTGAATGCATCTTCAGTACCCATTTATATCTCAAATTCAGGCTCAAAACACCCGAAAATTCAATATTTTTGAATCCCAGGAGCGATCTGTACATGCCTACTCAGTGCTAGAATATTTTCAAAATATAGGCCCAAAACATACTAAAAATCGATATTTTGGCTGCAAAAGTCGATATGTGCATGCATCTTCTGTACCCGTTTATATCTCAAATTCAGGCTCAAAACTCCGAAAATTCGATATTTTTGGGTCCCTTAAGCGATCTGTACATGCCTACTCCGTGTTAAGTATTTTCAAAATACAGGCCCAAAAAATGCTCAAAATCGATATTTTAGGTGCCAAAAGTCTGTACGTGCATGCATCTTCTGTATCCGTCTATATCCCAAATTCAGGTTCAAAACACCCGAAAATTCGATATTTTTGGGTCCCAGGAGCGATCTGTACTTGCCTACTCCTTGCTAGAATTTTTTCAAGATACAGACCCATAACAAGATCAAAATCGATATTTTAGGTGCAAAAAGTCGATATGTGCATGCATCTTTTGTACCCGTTTATATCTCAAATTCAAGCTCAAAACACCCGAAAATTCCATGTTTTTGGGTTCCTTAAGCAAACTGTACATGCATACTCAGTGCTAGAATGATTTCAAAATGTAGGCTCAAAACATGCTAAAAACCGATATTTTAGGTGTCCAAAGTCGATATGTGCATGCATCTTCTGTACCCGTTTATATCTCAAATTCAGGCTCAAAACTCCGAAGATTCGATATTTTTGTGTCCCTTAAGCGATCTGTACTTGCCTACTCCGTGTTAAGTATTTTCAAAATACAGGCCCAAAACATGCTGAAAATCTATACTTTAGGTGCCCAAAGTCAATATGTGTATGCATCTTCTGTACCTGTCTATATCCCAAATTCAGGTTCAAAACACAAGAAAATTCGATATTCTTGGGTCTCAGAAGCGATCTGTACATGCCTACTCCTTGCTAAAATGTTTTCAAGATACAGACCGAAAACATGCTCAAAATCGATATTTTAGGTGCAAAAAGTTGATATGTGCATGCATCCTCTGTACCCGGTTATATCCCAAATTCTGGGTCAAAACCCCCGAAAATTCGATATTTTTGGGTCCCAGAAGCGATCTGTACATGCCTACTCAGTGCTAGAATATTTTCAAATTATACGCCGAAAACATACTAAAAATCGATATTTTGGGTGCCAAAGTCGATATGTGCATGCATCTTCTGTACCCGTTTATATCTCAAATTCAGGCTCAAAACACTCAAAAAATCGATATTTTTTTGTCCCAGAAGCGATCTGTACATGTCTACACCGTGTTAGAGTATTTTCAAAATACAGGCCATAAACATGCTGAAAATCTATATTTTAGGTGCACAAAGTCAATATGTGTATGCATCTTCTGTACCCATCTATATCCCAAAATCAGGTTCAAAACACCAGAAAATTCGATATTTTTTGGTCCCAGAAGCGATCTGTACATGCCTACTCCTTGCTAGAATATTTTCAAGATACAAACCCAAAACATGCTCAAAATCGATATTTTAGGTGCAAAAAGTCGATATGTGCATGCATCCTCTGTACACGGTTATATCCCAAATTCAGGCTCAAAACACCCGAAAATTCGATATTTTCGGGTCCCAATAGCGATCTGTACATGCCTTCTCAGTGCTAGAATATTTTCAAAATATATCCCCAAAACATGCTGAAAATCGATATTTTAGGTGCCCAAAGTCGATATGTGAATGCATCTTCAGTACCCGTTTATATCTCAAATTCAGGCTCAAAACACCCGAAAATTCAATATTTTTGAATCCCAGGAGCGATCTGTACATGCCTAGTCAGTGCTAGAATATTTTCAAAATATAGGCCCAAAACATACTAAAAATCGATATTTTGGCTGCAAAAGTCGATATGTGCATGCATCTTCTGTACCCGTTTATATCTCAAATTCAGGCTCAAAACTCCGAAAATTCGATATTTTTGGGTCCCTTAAGCGATCTGTACATGCCTACTCCGTGTTAAGTATTTTCAAAATACAGGCCCAAAACATGCTCAAAATCGATATTTTAGGTGCCAAAAGTCTGTATGTGCATGCATCTTCTGTATCCGTCTATATCCCAAATTCAGGTTCAAAACACCCGAAAATTCGATATTTTTGGGTCCCAGGAGCGATCTGTACTTGCCTACTCCTTGCTAGAATTTTTTCAAGATACAGACCCATAACAAGATCAAAATCGATATTTTAGGTGCAAAAAGTCGGTATGTGCATGCATCTTTTGTACCCATTTATATCTCAAATTCAAGCTCAAAACACCCGAAAATTCCATGTTTTTGGGTTCCTTAAGCAAACTGTACATGCATACTCAGTGCTAGAATGATTTCAAAAATGTAGGCTCAAAACATGCTAAAAACCGATATTTTAGGTGTCCAAAGTCGATATGTGCATGCATCTTCTGTACCCGTTTATATCTCAAATTCAGGCTCAAAACTCCGAAGATTCGATATTTTTGTGTCCCTTAAGCGATCTGTACTTGCCTACTCCGTGTTAAGTATTTTCAAAATACAGGCCCAAAACATGCTGAAAATCTATACTTTAGGTGTCCAAAGTCAATATGTGTATGCATCTTCTGTACCCGTCTATATCCCAAATTCATTTTCAAAAAACAAGAAAATTCGATATTCTTGGGTCTCAGAAGCGATCTGTACATGCTTACTCCTTGCTAAAATGTTTTCAAGATACAGACCGAAAACATGCTCAAAATCGATATTTTAGGTGCAAAAAGTTGATATGTGCATGCATCCTCTGTACCCGGTTATATCCCAAATTCTGGGTCAAAACCCCCGAAAATTCGATATTTTTGGGTCCCAGAAGCGATCTGTACATGCCTACTCAGTGCTAGAATATTTTCAAATTATACGCCGAAAACATACTAAAAATCGATATTTTGGGTGCCAAAGTCGATATGTGCATGCATCTTCTGTACCCGTTTATATCTCAAATTCAGGCTCAAAACACTCAAAAAATCGATATTTTTTTGTCCCAGAAGCGATCTGTACATGTCTACACCGTGTTAGAGTATTTTCAAAATACAGGCCAAAAACATGCTGAAAATCTATATTTTAGGTGCACAAAGTCAATATGTGTATGCATCTTCTGTACCCATCTATATCCCAAAATCAGGTTCAAAACACCAGAAAATTCGATATTTTTTGGTCCCAGAAGCGATCTGTACATGCCTACTCCTTGCTAGAATATTTTCAAGATACAAACCCAAAACATGCTCAAAATCGATATTTTAGGTGCAAAAAGTCGATATGTGCATGCATCCTCTGTACACGGTTATATCCCAAATTCAGGCTCAAAACACCCGAAAATTCGATATTTTCGGGTCCCAATAGCGATCTGTACATGCCTTCTCAGTGCTAGAATATTTTCAAAATATATCCCCAAAACATGCTGAAAATCGATATTTTAGGTGCCCAAAGTCGATATGTGAATGCATCTTCAGTACCCGTTTATATCTCAAATTCAGGCTCAAAACACCCGAAAATTCAATATTTTTGAATCCCAGGAGCGATCTGTACATGCCTAGTCAGTGCTAGAATATTTTCAAAATATAGGCCCAAAACATACTAAAAATCGATATTTTGGCTGCAAAAGTCGATATGTGCATGCATCTTCTGTACCCGTTTATATCTCAAATTCAGGCTCAAAACTCCGAAAATTCGATATTTTTGGGTCCCTTAAGCGATCTGTACATGCCTACTCCGTGTTAAGTATTTTCAAAATACAGGCCCAAAACATGCTCAAAATCGATATTTTAGGTGCCAAAAGTCTGTATGTGCATGCATCTTCTGTATCCGTCTATATCCCAAATTCAGGTTCAAAACACCCGAAAATTCGATATTTTTGGGTCCCAGGAGCGATCTGTACTTGCCTACTCCTTGCTAGAATTTTTTCAAGATACAGACCCATAACAAGATCAAAATCGATATTTTAGGTGCAAAAAGTCGGTATGTGCATGCATCTTTTGTACCCATTTATATCTCAAATTCAAGCTCAAAACACCCGAAAATTCCATGTTTTTGGGTTCCTTAAGCAAACTGTACATGCATACTCAGTGCTAGAATGATTTCAAAAATGTAGGCTCAAAACATGCTAAAAACCGATATTTTAGGTGTCCAAAGTCGATATGTGCATGCATCTTCTGTACCCGTTTATATCTCAAATTCAGGCACAAAACTCCGAAGATTCGATATTTTTGTGTCCCTTAAGCGATCTGTACTTGCCTACTCCGTGTTAAGTATTTTCAAAATACAGGCCCAAAACATGCTGAAAATCTATACTTTAGGTGCCCAAAGTCAATATGTGTATGCATCTTCTGTACCCGTCTATATCCCAAATTCAGGTTCAAAAAACAAGAAAATTCGATATTCTTGGGTCTCAGAAGCGATCTGTACATGCTTACTCCTTGCTAAAATGTTTTCAAGATACAGACCCAAAACATGCTCAAAATCGATATTTTAGGTGCAAAAAGTTGATATGTGCATGCATCCTCTGTACCCGGTTATATCCCAAATTCTGGGTCAAAACACCCGAAAATTCGATATTTTTGGGTCCCAGAAGCGATCTGTACATGCCTACTCAGTGCTAGAATATTTTCAAATTATACGCCGAAAACATACTAAAAATATATATTTTGGGTGCCAAAGTCGATATGTGCATGCATCTTCTGTACCCGTTTATATCTCAAATTCAGGCTCAAAACACTCAAAAAATCGATATTTTTTTGTCCCAGAAGCGATCTGTACATGTCTACACCGTGTTAGAGTATTTTCAAAATACAGGCCAAAAACATGCTGAAAATCTATATTTTAGGTGCCCAAAGTCAATATGTGTATGCATCTTCTGTACCCATCTATATCCCAAAATCAGGTTCAAAACACTAGAAAATTCGATATTTTTTGGTCCCAGAAGCGATCTGTACATGCCTACTCCTTGCTAGAATATTTTCAAGATACAAACCCAAAACATGCTCAAAATCGATATTTTAGGTGCAAAAAGTCGATATGTGCATGCATCCTCTGTACACGGTTATATCCCAAATTCAGGCTCAAAACACCTGAAAATTCGATATTTTCGGGTCCCAATAGCTATCTGTACATGCCTTCTCAGTGCTAGAATATTTTCAAAATATATCCCCAAAACATGCTGAAAATCGATATTTTAGGTGCCCAAAGTCGATATGTGCATGCATCTTCAGTACCCGTTTATATCTCAAATTCAGGCTCAAAACTCCGAAAATTCGATATTTTTGGTGCCCTTAAGCGATCTGTACATGCCTACTCCGTGTTAAGTATTTTCAAAATACAGGCCTAAAACATGCTGAAAATCTATATTTTAGGTGCCCAAAGTCAATATGTGTATGCATCTTCTGTACCCGTCTATATCCCAAATTCAGGCTCAAAACACCCGAAAATTCGATATTTTTTGGTCCCAGAAGCGATCTGTACATGCCTACTCCTTGCTAGAATGTTTTCAAGATACAAACCGAAAACATGCTGAAAATCGATATTTTACGTGCCCAAAGTCGATATGTGCATGCATCTTCAGTACCCGTTAATATCTCAAATTCAGGCTCAAAACACCCGAAAATTCAATATTTTTGAATCCCAGGAGCGATCTGTACATGCCTACTCAGTGCTAGAATATTTTAAAAATATAGGCCCAAAACATACTAAAAATCGATATTTTGGCTGCAAAAGTCGATATGTGCATGCATCTTCTGTACCCGTTTATATCTCAAATTCAGGCTCAAAACACCCAAAAAATCGATATTTTTTTGTCCCAGAAGCGATCTGTACATGTCTACACCGTGTTAGAGTATTTTCAAAATACAGGCCCAAAACATGCTCAAAATCGATATTTTATGTGCCCAAAGTCGATATGTGCATGCATCTTCTGTACCCGTCTATATCCCAAATTCAGGTTCAAAACATTCGAAAATTCGATATTTTTGGGTCCCAAAAGCCATTTGTACATGCATACTCCTTGTTAGAGTATTCTCAAAATACAGGCCTAAAACATGCTCAAAATCGATATTTTAGGTGCCCAATGTCGATATGTGCATGCATCTTCTGTGTCCGTCTATATCCCAAATTCAGGTTCAAAACACCCTAAAATTCGATATTTTTTGGTCCCAGAAGCGATCTGTATATGCCTACTCCTTGCTAGAATTTTTTCAAGATACAGACCGAAAACATGATCCAAATCGATATTTCAGGTGCAAAAAGTCGATATGTGCATGCATCTTCTGTACCCGTTTATATCTCAAATTCAGGCTCAAAACACTCGAAAATTCCATATTTGCGGGTCCTTTAAGCGATCTGTACATGCATACTCAGTGCTAGAATGTTATTAAAATATAGGCACAAAACATGCAAAAAATCGATATTTCAGGTGTCCAAAGTCGATATGTGCATGCATCTTCTGTACCCGTTTATATCTCAAATTCAGGCTCAAAACACTCAAAAAATCGATATTTTTTTATCCCAGAAGCGATCTGTACATATCTACACCGTGTTAGAGTATTTTCAAAATACAGGCCAAAAACATGCTGAAAATCTATATTTTAGGTGCACAAAGTCAATATGTGTATGCATCTTCTGTACCCATCTATATCCCAAAATCAGGTTCAAAACACCAGAAAAATCGATATTTTTTTGTCCCAGAAGCGATCTGTACATGCCTACTCCTTGCTAGAATATTTTCAAGATACAAACCCAAAACATGCTCAAAATCGATATTTTAGGTGCAAAAAGTCGATATGTGCATGCATCCTCTGTACACGGTTATATCCCAAATTCAGGCTCAAAACACCCGAAAATTCGATATTTTCGGGTCCCAAAAGCGATCTGTACATGCCTTCTCAGTGCTAGAATATTTTCAAAATATATCCCCAAAACATGCTGAAAATCGATATTTTAGGTGCCCAAAGTCGATATGTGCATGCATCTTCAGTACCCGTTTATATCTCAAATTCAGGCTCAAAACTCCGAAAATTCGATATTTTTGGGTCCCCAAAGCGACCTGTACATACCTACTCCGTGTTAAAGTATTTTCAAAATACAGGCCCAAAACATGCTGAAAATCTATATTTTAGGTGCCCAAAGTCAATATGTGTATGCATCTTCTGTACCCATCTATATCCCAAATTCAGGTTCAAAACACCCAAAAAATCGATATTTTTTTGTCCCAGAAGCGATCTGTACATGTCTACACCGTGTTAGAGTATTTTCAAAATACAGGCCCAAAACATGCTCAAAATCGATATTTTATGTGCCCAAAGTCGATATGTGCATGCATCTTCTGTATCCGTCTATATCCCAAATTCAGGTTCATAACACCCGAAAATTCGATATTTTTTGGTCCCAGAAGCGATCTGTATATGCCTACTCCTTGCTAGAATTTTTTCAAGATACAGACCGAAAACATGATCCAAATCGATATTTCAGGTGCAAAAAGTCGATATGTGCATGCATCTTCTGTACCCGTTTATATCTCAAATTCAGGCTCAAAACACTCGAAAATTCCATATTTGCGGGTCCTTTAAGCGATCTGTACATGCATACTCAGTGCTAGAATGTTATCAAAATATAGGCTCAAAACATGATAAAAATCTATATTTCAGGTGTCCAAAGTCGATATGTGCATGCATCTTCTGTATCCGTTTATATCTCAAATTCAAGCTCAAAACACCCAAAAATTCAATATTTTTGGGTCCCTGAAGCGATCTGTACGTGCATACTCCGTGTTAGAGTTTTTTTAAAATATAGGCCCAAAACATGCTGAAAATCTATATTTTTGGTGCCCAAAGTCAATATGTGTATGCATCTTCAGTACCCGTGTATATCCCTAATTCAGGTTCAAAACACCAGAAAATTCGATATTTTAGGGTCCCAGAAGCGATTTGTACATGCCTACTCCTTGCTAGAATGTTTTCAAGATACAGACCCAAAACATGCTCAAAATCTATATTTTAAGTGCAGAAAGTCTATATGTGCATGCATCTTCTGTACCCGTTTATATCTCAAATTCGGGCTCAAAACTCTGAAAATTCGATATTTTTGGGTCCCTTAAGCAATCTGCACATGCCTACTCAGTGCTAGAATGTTTTTAAAATACAGGCTTAAAACATACTATAAATCGATATTTTAGGTGTCCAAAGTCAATATGTGCATGCATCTTCTGTACCCGTTTATATCTCAAATTCAGGCTCAAAACACCCAAAAATTCGATATTTTTGGGTCCCAGAAGCGATCTGTACATGCCTACTACTTGCTAGAATGTTTTCAAGATACAGACACAAAACATGCTCAACATCGATATTTTGGCTGCAAAAGTCGATATGTGCATGCATCTTCTGTACCCGTTTATATCTCAAATTCAGGCTCAAAAACTCCGAAAATTCGATATTTTTGGGTCCCTTAAGCGATCTGTACATGCCTACTCCGTGTTAAGTATTTTCAAAATACAGGCCTAAAACATGCTAAAAATATATATTTTAGGTGCCCAAAGTCAATATGTGTATGCATCTTCTGTACCCGTCTATATCCCAAATTCAGGTTCAAAACACCTGAAAATTCGATATTTTTGGGTCTCAGAAGCGATCTGTACATGCCTACTCCTTGCTAGAATGTTTTCAAGATACAGGCCCAAAACATGCTCAAAATCGATATTTTAGGTGTCCAAAGTCGATATGTGCATGCATCTTCTGTACCCGTTTATATCTCAAATTCAGGCTCAGAACACCCGAAAATTCGATATTTTTGGGTCCCAGAAGCGATCTGTACAAGCCTACTCCGTGGAACAGTATTTTCAAAATACAGGCCCAAAACATGCTCAAAATCGATATTTTAGGTGCCCAAAGTCAATATGTGCATGCATCTTCTGTATCCGTTTATATCTCAAATTCAGGCTCAAAACACCCGAAAATTCGATATTTTTGGGTCCCAGAAGCGATCTGTACATGCCTACTCAGTGCTAGAATATTTTCAAATTATACGCCCAAAACATACTAAAAATCGATATTTTGGGTCCCAAAGTCGATATGTGCATGCATCTTCTGTACCCGTTTATATCTCAAATTCAGGCTCAAATCACCCAAAAAATCGATATTTTTGTGTCCCAGAAGCGATCTGTACATGTCTACACCGTGTTTGAGTTTTTTCAAAATACAGGCCCAAAAGATGCTCAAAATCGATATTTTAGGTGCCCAAAGTCGATATGTGCATGCATCTTCGGTACCCGTTTATATCTCAAATTCAGGCTCAAAACACCCGAAAATTCAATGTTTTTGTGTCCCAGAGGCGATCTGTACATGCCTACTTCTTGCTAGAATGTTTTCAAGATACAAACCCAAAACATGCTCAAAATCGATATTTTAGGTGCAAAAAGTCGATATGTGCATGCATCTTCTGTACTAGTTTATATCTCAAATTCAGGCTCAAATCACCCAAAAATTCGATATTTTTGTGTCCCAGAAGCGATCTGTACGTGTCTACTCCGTGTTAGAGTATTTTAAAAATACAGGCCCAAAATATGCTCAAAATCGATATATTGGGTGCCCAAAGTCGATATGTGCATGCATCTTCTGTACCCGTTTATATCTCATATTCAGACTCAAAACACCCGAATATTCGATATTTTGGGGTCCCAAAAGCCATCTGTACATGCCTACTCCGTGTTAGAATATTTTTAAAATACAAGCCTAAAACATGCTGAAAATCGATATTTTAGCTGCTCAAAGTCAATATGTGTATGCATCTTATATACCCGTCTATATCCCAAATTCAGGTTCAAAACATTCGAAAATTCGATATTTTTGGGTCCCAGAAGCAATCTGTACATGCCTACTTCTTGCTAGAATGTTTTCAAGATACAGTCCCAAAACATGCTCAAAATCGATATTTTATGTGCAAAAAGTCGATATGTGCATGCATATTCTGTACCCGTTTATATCTCAAATTCAGGCTCAAAACACCCGAAAATTCGATATTTTTGGGTCCCAGAAGCGAACTGTACATGCCTACTCAGTGCTAGAATATTTTCAAATTATGCGCACAAAACATACTAAAAATCTATATTTTGGGTGCCAAAGTCGATATGTGCTAGCATCTTCTGTACCCGTTTATATCTCAAATTCAGGCTCAAAACACCCAAAAAATCGATATTTTTGTGTCCCAGAAGCGATCTGTACATGTCTACACCGTGTTTGAGTATTTTCAAAATACAGGCCCAAAAGATGCTCAAAATCGATATTTTAGGTGCAAAAGTCGATATTTGCATTCATCTTCTGTACCCGTTTATATCTCAAATTCATGCTCAAAACACCCGAAAATTCAATGTTTTTGGGTCCCAGAAGCGATCTGTACGTGCATACTCCGTGTTAGAGTGTTTTTAAAATACAGGCCCAAAACATGCTGAAAATCGATATTTTATGTGACCAAAGTCAATATGTGTATGCATCTTCTGTACCCGTGTATATCCCTAATTCTGGTTCAAAACACCAGAAAATTCGATATGTTTGGGTCATAGAAGCGATCTGTACATGCCTACTCCTTGCTAGAATGTTTTCAAGATACAGACCAAAAACATGCTCAAAATCGATATTTTAAGTGCAAAAAGCCGATATGTGCATGCATCTTCTGTACCCGTTTATATCTCAAATTCATGCTCAAAACACCCGAAAATTCAATGATTTTGGGTCCCAGAAGCAATCTGTACATGCCTACTTCTTGCTAGAATTTTTTCAAGATACAGACCCAAAACATGATCAAAATCGATATTTTAGGTGCCCAAAGTCAATATGTGCATGCATCTTCTGTACCCGTCTATATCTCAAATTCAGGTTTAAAACACCAGAAAATTCGGTATTTTTGGGTCCCAGAAGCGATCTGTACATGCCTACTCCTTGCTAGAATGTTTTCAAGATACAGACCCAAAACATGCTCAAAATCGATATTTTAGGTGCAAAAAGTCGATATGTGCATGCATCCACTGTACCCGGTTATATCCCAAAATCAGGCACAAAACCCTCGAAAATTCGATATTTTTGGGTCCCAGAAGCGATCTGTACATGCCTACTCAGTGCTAGAATATTTTCAAATTATACGCCCAAAACAATATAAAAATCGATATTTTGGGTCATAAAGTCGATATGTGCATGCATCTTCTGTACCCGTTTATATCTCAAATTCAGGCTCAAAACACCCAAAAAATCGATATTTTTGTGTCCCAGAAGCGATCTGTACATGTCTAAACCGTGTTTGAGTATTTTCAAAATACAGGCCCAAAAGATGCTCAAAATCGATATTTTAGGTGCCCAAAGTCGATATGTGCATGCATCTTCGGTACCCGTTTATATCTCAAATTCATGCTCAAAACACCCGAAAATTCAATGATTTTGGGTCCCAGAAGCAATCTGTACATGCCTACTTCTTGCTAGAATGTTTTAAAGATACAGACCCAAAATATGCTCAAAATCGATATTTTAGGTGCAAAAGTCGATATGTGCATGCATCTTCTGTACCCGTTTATATTTCAAATTCAGGCTCAAAACACCCAAAAATTCGATATTTTTGTGTCCCAGAAGCGATCTGTACGTGTCTACTCCGTGTTAGAGTATTTTAAAAATACAGGCCCAAAATATGCTCAAAATCGATATATTTGGTGTCTAAAGTCGATATGTGCATGCATCTTCTGTACCCGTTTATATATCATATTCAGACTCAAAACACCCGAATATTCGATATTTTTGGGTCCCAAAAGCCATCTCTACATGCCTACTCCGTGTTAGAATATTTTTAAAATACAAGCCTAAAACATGCTGAAAATCGATATTTTAGCTGCCCAAAGTCAATATGTGTATGCATCTTATATACCCGTCTATATCCCAAATTCAGGTTCAAAACATTCGAAAATTCGATATTTTTGGGTCCCAGAAGCAATCTGTACATGCCTACTTCTTGCTAGAATGTTTTCAAGATACAGTCCCAAAACATGCTCAAAATCGATATTTTATGTGCAAAAAGTCGATATGTGCATGCATCTTCTGTACCCGTTTATATCTCATATTCAGGCTCAAAACACCCGAAAATTCGATATTTTTGGGTCCCAAAAGCGATCTGTACATGTCTATTCCGTGTTAGAGTATTTGTAAAATACAGGCCCAAAACATACTAAAAATCGATATTTTAGGTGTCCAAAGTCGATATGTGCATGCATCTTCTGTACCCGTTTATATCTCAAATTCAGGTTCAAAACACCCAAAAAATCCATATTTTTGTGTCCCTGAAGCGATCTGTACATGCCTACTCCGTGGTACAGTATTTTCAAAAAACAGGCCCAAAACATGCTCAAAATCGATATTTTAGGTGCCCAAAGTCAATATGTGCATGCATCTTCTGTATCCGTTTATATCTCAAATTCAGGCTCAAAAGACCCGAAAATTCGATATTTTTGGATCCCAGAAGTGATCTGTACATGCATACTCCGTGTTAGAGTGTTTTTAAAATACAGGCCCAAAACATGCTGAAAATTGATATTTTAGGTGCACAAAGTCAATATGTGTATGCATTCTCTGTACCCGGTTATATCTCAAATTCAGGCTCAAAACACCCAAAAATTCGATATTTTTGTGTCCCAGAAGCGATCTGTACGTGTCTACTCCGTGTTAGAGTATTTTAAAAATACAAGCCCAAAACATGCTCAAAATCGATATATTGGGTGCCCAAAGTCGATATGTGCATGCATCTTCTGTACACGTTTATATCATAAATTCAGACTCAAAACACCCGAATAATCGATATTTTTGGGTCCCAAATGCCATCTGTACATGCATACTCCGTGTTAGAGTATTTTCAAAATTCAAGCCTAAAACATGCTGAAAATCGATATTTTATCTGCCCAAAGTCAATATTTGTATGCATCTTCTGTACCCGTCTATATCCCAAATTCAGGTTCAAAACTCCCGAAAATTCGATATTTTTGGGTCCCAGGAGCGATCTGTACATGCCTACTCCTTGCTAGAATTTTTTCAAAATACAGACCCAAAACAAGATCAAAATCGATATTTTAGGTGCAAAAAGTCGCTATGTGCATGCATCTTCTGTACCCGTTTATATCTCAAATTCAGGCTCAAAACACCCGAAAATTCGATATGTTTGGGTCCCAAAAGCGATCTGTACATGTCTATTCCGTGTTAGAGTATTTTCAAAATACAGGCCCAAAACATACTAAAAATCGATATTTTAGGTGTCCAAAGTCGATATGTGCATGCATCTTCTGTACCCGTTTATATCTCAAATTCAGGCTCAAAACACCCAAAAAATCCATATTTTTGTGTCCCAGAAGCGATCTGTACATGCCTACTCCGTGGTATAGTATTTTCAAAATACAGGCCCAAAACATGCTCAAAATCGATATTTTAGGTGCCCAAAGTCAATATGTGCATGCATCTTCTGTATCCGTTTATATCTCAAATTCAGGCTCAAAACACCCGAAAATTCGATATTTTTGGGTTCCAGAAGCGATCTGTACATGCCTTCTCCGTGTAAAAGTATTTTCAAAATATTGGCTTAAAACATGCTGAAAATCTATATTTTAGGTGCCAAAAGTCAATATGTGTATGCATCTTCTGTACCCGTCTATATCTCAAATTCAGGTTCAAAACACCAGAAAATTCGATATTTTTGGGTCCCAGAAGCGATCTGTACATGCCTACTCCTTGTTAGAATGTTTTCAAGATACAGACCTAAAACATGCTCAAAATCGATATTTTAGGTGCAAAAAGTCGATATGTGCATGCCTCCTCTGTACCCGGTTATATCCCAAATTCAGGCTCAAAACACCCCAAAATTCGATACTTTTTGGTTCCAGAAGCGATCTGTACATGCCCACTCAGTGTAAGAATATTTTCAATTTATACGCCCAAAGCATACTAAAAATCGTTATTTTGGGTCCCAAAGTCAAAATGTGCATGCATCTTCTGTACCCGTTTATATCTCAAATTCAGGCTCAAAACACCCAAAAAATCGATATTTTTGTGTCCCAGAAGCGATCTGTACATTTCTACACCGTGTTTGAGTATTTTCAAAATACAGACCCAAAACATGCTCAAAATTGATATTTTAGGTGCCCAAAGTCGATATTTGCATGCATCTTCTGTATCCATTTATATCCCAAATTCAGACTCAAAACACCAGAATATTCGATAGTTTTGGGTCCCAAAAGCCATCTGTACATGCATACTCCGTGTTAGAGTATGTTCAAATTACAGGCCTAAAACATGCTGTAAATCGATATTTTAGCTGCCCAAAGTCAATATGTGTATGCATCTACTGTACCAGTCTATATCCCAAATTCAGGTTCAAAACACTCGAAAATTCGATATTTTTGGGTACCAGAAGCGATCTGTACATGCATACTCCGTGTTTGAGTGTTTTTAAAATACAGGCCCAAAACATGCTGAAAATTGATATTTTAGGTGCACAAAGTCAATATGTGTATGCATTCTCTGTACCCGGTTATATCTGAAATTCAGGCTCAAAACACCCGAAAATTCAATATTTTTCGTTTCCAGAAGCGATCTGTACATGCCTACTCAGTGCTAGAATGTTTTCAATATATAGGCTCAGAACATGCTAAAAATCGATATTTTGGGTGCCCAAAGTCGATATGTGCATTCATCTTCTGTACCCGTTTATATCTCAAATTCAGGCTCAAAACACCCAAAAATTCGATATTTTTGTGTCCCAGAAGCGATCTGTACGTGTCTACTCCGTGTTAGAGTATTTTAAAAATACAGGCCCAAAACATGCTCAAAATCGATATATTGGGTGCCCAAAGTCGATAAGTGAATGCATCTTCTGTACCCGTTTATATCATAAATTCAGACTCAAAACACCCGAATAATCGATATTTTTGGGTCCCAAAAGCCATCTGTACATGCATACTCCTTGTTAGAGTATTTTCAAAATACAAGCCTAAAACATGCTGAAAATCGATATTTTAGCTGCTCAAAGTCAATATGTGTATGCATCTTATATTCCCGTCTATATCCCAAATTCAGGTTCAAAACATTCGAAAATTCGATATTTTTGGGTCCCTGAAGCAATCTGTACATGCCTACTTCTTGCTAGAATGTTTTCAAGATACAGTCCCAAAACATGCTCAAAATCGATATTTTATATGCAAAAAGTCGATATGTGCATGCATATTCTGTACCCGTTTATATCTCAAATTCAGGCTCAAAACACCCGAAAATTCGATATTTTTGGGTCCCAGAAGCGAACTGTACATGCCTACTCAGTGCTAGAATATTTTCAAATTATACGCACAAAACATACTAAAAATCTATATTTTGGGTGCCAAAGTCGATATGTGCAAGCATCTTCTGTACCCGTTTATATCTCAAATTCAGGCTCAAAACACCCAAAAAATCGATATTTTTGTGTCCCAGAAGCGATCTGTACATGTCTACACCGTGTTTGAGTATTTTCAAAATACAGGCCCAAAAGATGCTCAAAATCGATATTTTAGGTGCAAAAGTCGATATGTGCATTCATCTTCTGTACCCGTTTATATCTCAAATTCATGCTCAAAACACACGAAAATTCAATGTTTTTGGGTCCCAGAAGCCATCTGTACGTGCATACTCCGTGTTAGAGTGTTTTTAAAGTACAGGCCCAAAACATGCTGAAAATCGATATTTTATGTGACCAAAGTCAATATGTGTATGCATCTTCTGTACCCGTGTATATCCCTAATTCTTGTTCAAAACACCAGAAAATTCGATATGTTTGGGTCCCAGAAGCGATCTGTACATGCCTACTCCTTGCTAGAATGTTTTCAAGATACAGACCAAAAACATGCTCAAAATCGATATTTTAAGTGCAAAAAGCCGATATGTGCATGCATCTTCTGTACCCGTTTATATCTCAAATTCAGGCTCAAAGCTCCGTAAATTCGATATTTTTGGGTCCGAGAAGCGATCTGTACATGCCTACTCCTTGCAAGAATTTTTTCAAGATACAGACCCAAAACATGATCAAAATCGATATTTTAGGTGCAAAAAGTCAATATGTGCATGCATCTTCTGTACCCGTCTATATCTCAAATTCAGGTTTAAAACACCAGAAAATTCGGTATTTTTGGGTCCCAGAAGCGATCTGTACATGCCTACTCCTTGCTAGAATGTTTTCAAGATACAGACCCAAAACATGCTCAAAATCGATATTTTAGGTGCAAAAAGTCGATATGTGCATGCATCCACTGTACCCGGTTATATCAAAAAATCAGGCACAAAACCCCCGAAAATTCGATATTTTTGGGTCCCAGAAGCGATCTGTACATGCCTACTCAGTGCTAAAATATTTTCAAATTATACGCCCAAAACAATATAAAAATCGATATTTTGGGTCATAAAGTCGATATGTGCATGCATCTTCTGTACCCGTTTATATCTCAAATTCAGGCTCAAAACACCCAAAAAATCGATATTTTTGTGTCCCAGAAGCGATCTGTACATGTCTAAACCGTGTTTGAGTATTTTCAAAATACAGGCCCAAAAGATGCTCAAAATCGATATTTTAGGTGCCCAAAGTCGATATGTGCATGTATCTTCGGTACCCGTTTATATCTCAAATTCATGCTCAAAACACCCGAAAAGTCAATGATTTTGGGTTCCAGAAGCAATCTGTACATGCCTACTTCTTGCTAGAATGTTTTAAAGATACAGACCCAAAACAAGATCAAAATCGATATTTTAGGTGCAAAAAGTCGATATGTGCATGCATCTTCTGTACCCGTTTATATCTCAAATTCAGGCTCAAAACACCCGAAAATTCGATATGTTTGGGTCCCAAAAGCGATCTGTACATGTCTATTCCGTGTTAGAGTATTTTCAAAATACAGGCCCAAAATATGCTTAAAATCGATATATTTGGTGCCTAAAGTCGATATGTGCATGCATCTTCTGTACCCGTTTATATCTCAAATTCAGGCTCAAAACACCCAAAAAATCCATATTTTTGTGTCCCTGAAGCGATCTGTACATGCCTACTCCGTGGTACAGTATTTTCAAAATACAGGCCCAAAACATGCTCAAAATCGATATTTTAGGTGCCCAAAGTCAATATGTGCATGCATCTTCTGTATCCGTTTATATCTCAAATTCAGGCTCAAAAGACCCGAAAATTCGATATTTTTGGGTCACAGAAGCGATTTGTACATGCCTTCTCCGTGTTAAAGTATTTTCAAAATACAGGCTTAAAACATGCTGAAAATCGATATTTTAGGTGCCAAAAGTCAATATGTGTATGCATCTTATATAACCGTCTATATCCCAAATTCAGGTTCAAAACATTCGAAAATTCGATATTTTAGGGTCCCAGAAGCAATCTGTACATGCCTACTTCTTGCTAGAATGTTTTCAAGATACAGTCCCAAAACATGCTCAAAATCGATATTTTATGTGCAAAAAGTCGATATGTGCATGCATCTTCTGTACCCGTTTATATCTCAAATTCAGGCTCAAAACACCCCCAAAATTCGATATTTTTGGGTCCCAGAAGCGATCTGTACATGCCTACTCAGTGCTAGAATATTTTCATATTATACGCACAAAACATACTAAAAATCTATATTTTGGGTCCCAAAGTCAAAATGTGCATGCATCTTCTGTACCCGTTTATATCTCAAATTCAGGCTCAAAACACCCAAAAAATCGATATTTTTGTGTCCCAGAAGCGATCTGTACATTTCTACACCGTGTTTGAGTATTTTCAAAATACAGACCCAAAACATGCTCCAAATCGATATTTTAGGTGCCCAAAGTCGATATTTGCATGCATCTTCTGTATCCATTTATATCCCAAATTCAGACTCAAAACACCAGAATATTCGATATTTTTGGGTCCCAAAAGCCATCTGTACATGCATACTCCGTGTTAGAGTATGTTCAAATTACAGGCCTAAAACATGCTGTAAATCGATATTTTAGCTGCCCAAAGTCAATATGTGTATGCATCTACTGTACCAGTCTATATCCCAAATTCAGGTTCAAAACACTCGAAAATTCGATATTTTTGGGTACCAGAAGCGATCTGTACATGCATACTCCGTGTTTGAGTGTTTTTAAAATACAGGCCCAAAACATGCTGAAAATTGATATTTTAGGTGCACAAAGTCAATATGTGTATGCATTCTCTGTACCCGGTTATATCTCAAATTCAGGCTCAAAACACCCGAAAATTCAATATTTTTCGTTTCCAGAAGCGATCTGTACATGCCTACTCAGTGCTAGAATGTTTTCAATATATAGGCTCAGAACATGCTAAAAATCGATATTTTGGGTGCCCAAAGTCGATATGTGCATTCATCTTCTGTACCCGTTTATATCTCAAATTCAGGCTCAAAACACCCAAAAATTCGATATTTTTGTGTCCCAGAAGCGATCTGTACGTGTCTACTCCGTGTTAGAGTATTTTAAAAATACAGGCCCAAAACATGCTCAAAATCGATATATTGGGTGCCCAAAGTCGATAAGTGAATGCATCTTCTGTACCCGTTTATATCATAAATTCAGACTCAAAACACCCGAATAATCGATATTTTTGGGTCCCAAAAGCCATCTGTACATGCATACTCCGTGTTAGAGTATTTTCAAAATACAAGCCTAAAACATGCTGAAAATCGATATTTTAGCTGCCTAAAGTCAATATGTGTATGCATCTTCTGTACCCGTCTATATCCCTAATTCTGGTTCAAAACATTCGAAAATTCGATATTTTCGGGTTCCAGAAGCAATCTGTACATGCCTATTTCTTGCTAGAATGTTTTCAAGATACAGACCCAAAACATGCTCAAAATCGATATTTTAGGTGCAAAAAGTCGATATGTGCATACATCTTCTGTACCCGTTTATATCTCAAATTCAGGCTCAAAACACCCGAAAAATCGATATTTTTGGGTCCCAATAGCGATCTGTACATGCCTACTCCTTGCTAGAATGTTTTCAAGATACAGACCCAAAACATGCTCAAAATCGATATTTTAGGTTCCCAAAGTCGATATGTGCATGCATCTTCTGTACCCGTTTATATCTCAAATTCAGGCTCAAAACACCCGAAAAATCGATATTTTTGGGTCCCAATAGCAATCTGTACATGCCTACTCCTTGCTAGAATGTTTTCAAGATACAGACCCAAAACATGCTCAAAATCGATATTTTAGGTGCCCAAAGTTGATATGTGCATGCATCTTCTGTACCCGTTTATATCTCAAATTCATGCTCAAAACACCCGAAAATTCAATGTTTTTGGGTCCCAGAAACGATCTGTACGTGCATACTCCGTGTTAGAGTGTTTTTAAAATTCAGGCCCAAAACATGCTGAAATTCGATATTTTATGTGCCCAAAGTCAATATGTGTATGCATCTTCTGTACCTGCCTATATCCCAAATTCAGGTTCAAAACAATCGAAAATTCGATATTTTTGGGTCCCAGAAGCGATCTGTACATGCCTACTTATTGCTAGAATGTTTTCAAGATACAGACCCAAAACATGCTCAAAATCGATATTTTAGGTGCAAAAAGTCGATATGTGCATGCATCTTCTGTACCCGTTTATATCTCAAATTCAGGCTCAAAACACCCAAAAATTCGATATTTTTGGGTCCCAGAAGAGATCTGTACGTGTCTACTCCGTGTTAGAGTATTTTAAAAATACAGGCCCAAAATATGCTCAAAATCGATATATTGGGTGCCCAAAGTCGATATGTGCATGCATCTTCTGTACCCGTTTATATCTCAAATTCAGACTCAAAACTCCCGAATATTCGATATTTTTGGGTCCCAAAAGCCATCTGTACATGCCTACTCCGTTTCAGACTATTTTTATAATACATGCCTAAAACATG
Organism: Petrolisthes cinctipes; assembly: GCA_033782935.1. Lineage (NCBI taxonomy): Eukaryota > Metazoa > Arthropoda > Malacostraca > Decapoda > Porcellanidae > Petrolisthes > Petrolisthes cinctipes. The sequence continues at coordinate 256,366 of JAWQEG010000095.1, forward strand.
CTGAAAATCGATATTCTAGCTGCCCAAAGTCAATATGTGTATGCATCTTATGTACCCGTCTATATCCCAAATTCAGGTTCAAAACATTCGAAAATTCGATATTTTTGGGTCTCGGAAGCGATCTGTACATGCATACTCCGTGTTAGAGTCTTTTTAAAATACAGGCCCAAAACATGCTGAAAATTGATATTTTAGGTGCACAAAGTCAATATGTGTATGCATTCTCTGTACCCGGATATATCTCAAATTCAGGCACAAAACACCCGAAAATTCAATATTTTTGGGTTCCAGAAGCGATCTGTAAATGCCTACTCAGTGCTAGAATGTTTTCAAAATATAGGTACAGAACATGCTAAAAATCGATATTTTGGGTGCCCAAAGTCGATATGTGCATGCATCTTCTCTACCCGTTTATATCTCAAATTCAGGCTCAAAACACCCAAAAATTCGATATTTTTGTGTCCCAGAAGCGATCTGTACGTGTCTATTCCGTGTTAGAGTTTTTTAAAAATACAGGCCCAAAACATGCTCAAAATCGATATATTGGGTGCCCAAAGTCGATAAGTGCATGCATCTTCTGTACCCGTTTATATCATAAATTCAGACTCAAAACACCAGAATAATCGATATTTTTGGGTCCCAAAAGCCATCTGTACATGCATACTACGTGTTAGAGTATTTTCAAAATACAAGCCTAAAACATGCTGAAAATCGATATTTTAGCTGCCTAAAGTCAATATGTGTATGCATCTTCTGTACCCGTCTATATTCCTAATTCTGGTTCAAAACATTCGAAAATTCGATATTTTTGGGTCCCAATAGCGATCTGTACATGCCTACTCCGTGTTAGAGTATTTTCAAAATACAGGTCCAAAACATGCTCAAAATCGATATTTTAGGTGCCCAAAGTCGATATGTGCATACATCTTCTGTATCCGTCTATATCCGAAATTCAGGTTCAAAACACCCGAAAATTCGATATTTTTGGGTCCCAGGAGCGATCTGTACATTCCTACTCCGTGGTACAGTATTTTCAAAATACAGGCCGAAAACATGCTCAAAATCGATATTTTAGGTGCCCAAAGTCAATATGTGCATGCATCTTCTGTATCCGTTTATATCTCAAATTCAGGCTCAAAACACCCGAAAATTCGATATTTTTGGGTCCCAGAAGCGATCTGTACATGCCTTCTCCGTGTTAAAGTATTTTCAAAATACAGGCTTAAAACATGCTGAAAATCTATATTTTAGGTGCCAAAAGTCAATATGTGTATGCATCTTCTGTACCCGTCTATATCTCAAATTCAGGTTCAAAACACCAGAAAATTCGGTATTTTTGGGTCCCAGAAGCTATCTGTACATGCCTACTCCTTGCTAGAATGTTTTCAAGATACAGACCCAAAACATGCTCAAAAACGATATTTTAGGTGCAAAAAGTCGATATGTGCATGCATCCTCTGTACCCGGTTATATCCCAAATTCAGGCTCAAAACCCCCGAAAATTCGATATGTTTCGGTCCCAGAAACGATCTGTACATGCCTACTCAGTGCTAGAATATTTTTAAATTATACGCCCAAAACATACTAAAAATCGATAATTTGGGTCCCAAAGTCGATATGTGCATGCATCTTCTGTACCCGTTTATATCTCAAATTCAGGCTCAAAACACCCAAAAAATCGATATTTTTGTGTCCCAGAAGCGATCTGTACATGTCTACACCGTGTTTGAGTATTTTCAAAATACAGGCCCAAAACATGCTCAAAATCGATATTTTAGGTGCCCAAAGTTGATATGTGCATGCATCTTCTGTACCCGTTTATATCTCAAATTCATGCTCAAAATACCCGAAAATTCAATGTTTTTGGGTCCCAGAAGCGATCTGTACGTGCATACTCCGTGTTAGAGTGTTTTTAAAATACAGGCCCAAAACATGCTGAAATTCGATATTTTATGTGCCCAAAGTCAATATGTGTATGCATCTTCTGTACCCGTCTATATCCCAAATTCAGGTTCAAAACATTCGAAATTCGATATTTTTGGGTCCCAGAAGCGATCTGTACATGCCTACTTATTGCTAGAATGTTTTCAAGATACAGACCCAAAACATGCTCAAAATCGATATTTTAGGTGCAAAAAGTCAATATGTGCATGCATTTTCTGTTCCCGTTTATATCTCAAATTCAGGCTCAAAACACCCGAAAATTCAATATTTTTGGGTTCCAGAAGCGATCTGTACATGCCTACTCAGTGCTAGAATGTTTTCAAAATATAGGCTCAGAACATGCTAAAAATCGATATTTTGGGTGCCCAAAGTCGATATGTGCATACATCTTCTGTATCCGTCTATATCCCAAATTCAGGTTCAAAACACCCGAAAATTCGTTATTTTTGGGTCCCAGGAGCGATCTGTACATGCCTTCTCCGTGTTAAAGTATTTTCAAAATATAGGCTTAAAACATGCTGAAAATCTATATTTTAGGTGCCAAAAGTCAATATGTGTATGCATCTTCTGTACCCGTCTATATCTCAAATTCAGGTTCAAAACACCAGAAAATTCGATATTTTTGTGTCCCAGAAGCGATCTGTACATGCCTACTCCTTGCTAGAATGTTTTCAAGATACAGACCCAAAACATGCTCAAAATCGATATTTTAATTAAGTGCAAAAAGTCGATATGTGCATGCATCTTCTGTACCCGTTTATATCTCAAATTCAGGCTCAAAACTCCGAAAATTCGATATTTTTGGGTCCAAGAAGCGATCTGTACATGCATACTCCGTGTTAGAGTGTTTTTAAAGTACAGGCCCAAAACATGCTAAAAAATTGATATTTTAGGTGCACAAAGTCAATATGTGTATGCATTCTCTGTACCCGGTTATATCTCAAATTCAGGCTCAAAACTCCCGAAAATTCAATATTTTTGGGTCCCAGAAGCGATCTGTACATGCCTACTCAGTGCTAGAATGTTTTCAAAATATAGGCTTAGAACATGCTAAAAATCGATATTTTGGGTGCCCAAAGTCGATATGTGCATGCAACTTCTGTACCCGTTTATATCCCAAATTCTGGTTCAAAACATTCGAAAATTCGATATTTTTGGGTCCCAGAAGCAATCTGTACATGCCTTCTTCTTGCTAGAATGTTTTCAATATACAGTCCCAAAACATGCTCAAAATCGATATTTTAGGTGCAAAAAGTCGATATGTGCATGCATCTTCTGTACCCGTTTATATCTCAAATTCAGGCTCAAAACATCCGAAAATTCGATATTTTTTTGTCCCAGAAGCGATCTGTACATGCCTTCTCCGTGTTAAAGTATTTTCAAAATACAGGCTCAAAACATGCTGAAAATCTATATTTTAGGTGCATAAAGTCAATATGTGTATGCATCTTCTGTACCCGTCTATATCTCAAATTCAGGTTCAAAACACCAGAAAATTCGGTATTTTTGGGTCCCAGAAGCGATCTGTACATGCCTACTCCTTGCTAGAATGTTTTCAAGATACAGACCCAAAACATGCTCAAAATCGATATTTTAGGTGCAAAAAGTCGATATGTGCATGCCTCCTCTGTACCCGGTTATATCCCAAATTCAGGCTCAAAACACCCCAAAATTCGATACTTTTTGGTTCCAGAAGCGATCTCTACATGCCCACTCAGTGTAAGAATATTTTCAATTTATACGCCCAAAACATACTAAAAATCGTTATTTTGGGTCCCAAAGTCAAAATGTGCATGCATCTTCTGTACCCGTTTATATCTCAAATTCAGGCTCAAAACACCAGAAAATTCGATATTTTTGTGTCCCAGAAGCGATCTGTACATGCCTACTCCTTGCTAGAATGTTTTCAAGATACAGACCCAAAACATGCTCAAAATCGATATTTTAATTAAGTGCAAAAAGTCGATATGTGCATGCATCTTCTGTACCCGTTTATATCTCAAATTCAGGCTCAAAACTCCGAAAATTCGATATTTTTGGGTCCAAGAAGCGATCTGTACATGCATACTCCGTGTTAGAGTGTTTTTAAAGTACAGGCCCAAAACATGCTAAAAAATTGATATTTTAGGTGCACAAAGTCAATATGTGTATGCATTCTCTGTACCCGGTTATATCTCAAATTCAGGCTCAAAACTCCCGAAAATTCAATATTTTTGGGTCCCAGAAGCGATCTGTACATGCCTACTCAGTGCTAGAATGTTTTCAAAATATAGGCTTAGAACATGCTAAAAATCGATATTTTGGGTGCCCAAAGTCGATATGTGCATGCAACTTCTGTACCCGTTTATATCCCAAATTCTGGTTCAAAACATTCGAAAATTCGATATTTTTGGGTCCCAGAAGCAATCTGTACATGCCTTCTTCTTGCTAGAATGTTTTCAATATACAGTCCCAAAACATGCTCAAAATCGATATTTTAGGTGCAAAAAGTCGATATGTGCATGCATCTTCTGTACCCGTTTATATCTCAAATTCAGGCTCAAAACATCCGAAAATTCGATATTTTTTTGTCCCAGAAGCGATCTGTACATGCCTTCTCCGTGTTAAAGTATTTTCAAAATACAGGCTCAAAACATGCTGAAAATCTATATTTTAGGTGCATAAAGTCAATATGTGTATGCATCTTCTGTACCCGTCTATATCTCAAATTCAGGTTCAAAACACCAGAAAATTCGGTATTTTTGGGTCCCAGAAGCGATCTGTACATGCCTACTCCTTGCTAGAATGTTTTCAAGATACAGACCCAAAACATGCTCAAAATCGATATTTTAGGTGCAAAAAGTCGATATGTGCATGCCTCCTCTGTACCCGGTTATATCCCAAATTCAGGCTCAAAACACCCCAAAATTCGATACTTTTTGGTTCCAGAAGCGATCTCTACATGCCCACTCAGTGTAAGAATATTTTCAATTTATACGCCCAAAACATACTAAAAATCGTTATTTTGGGTCCCAAAGTCAAAATGTGCATGCATCTTCTGTACCCGTTTATATCTCAAATTCAGGCTCAAAACACCCAAAAAATCGATATTTTTGTGTCCCAGAAGCGATCTGTACATTTCTACACCGTGTTAGAGTATTTTCAAAATACAGACCCAAAACATGCTCAAAATTGATATTTTAGGTGCCCAAAGTCGATATTTGCATGCATCTTCTGTATCCATTTATATCCCAAATTCAGACTCAAAACACCAGAATATTCGATAGTTTTGGGTCCCAAAAGCCATCTGTACATGCATACTCCGTGTTAGAGTATGTTCAAATTACAGGCCTAAAACATGCTGTAAATCGATATTTTAGCTGCCCAAAGTCAATATGTGTATGCATCTACTGTACCAGTCTATATCCCAAATTCAGGTTCAAAACACTCGAAAATTCGATATTTTTGGGTACCAGAAGCGATCTGTACATGCATACTCCGTGTTTGAGTGTTTTTAAAATACAGGCCCAAAACATGCTGAAAATTGATATTTTAGGTGAACAAAGTCAATATGTGTATGCATTCTCTGTACCCGGTTATATCTGAAAATCAGGCTCAAAACACCCGAAAATTCAATATTTTTCGTTTCCAGAAGCGATCTGTACATGCCTACTCAGTGCTAGAATGTTTTCAATATATAGGCTCAGAACATGCTAAAAATCGATATTTTGGGTGCCCAAAGTCGATATGTGCATTCATCTTCTGTACCCGTTTATATCTCAAATTCAGGCTCAAAACCCCCAAAAATTCGATATTTTTGTGTCCCAGAAGCGATCTGTTCGTGTCTACTCCGTGTTAGAGTATTTTAAAAATACAGGCCCAAAACATGCTCAAAATCGATATATTGGGTGCCTAAAGTCGATAAGTGAATGCATCTTTTGTACCCGTTTATATCATAAATTCAGACTCAAAACACCCGAATAATCGATATTTTTGGGTCCCAAAAGCCATCTGTACATGCATACTCCGTGTTAGAGTATTTTCAAAATACAAGCCTAAAACATGCTGAAAATCGATATTTTAGCTGCTCAAAGTCAATATGTGTAGGCATCTTATATTCCCGTCTATATCCCAAATTCAGGTTCAAAACATTCGAAAATTCGATATTTTTGGGTCCCAGAAGCAATCTGTACATGCCTACTTCTTGCTAGAATGTTTTCAAGATACAGTCCCAAAACATGCTCAAAATCGATATTTTATATGCAAAAAGTCGATATGTGCATGCATATTCTGTACCCGTTTATATCTCAAATTCAGGCTCAAAACACCCGAAAATTCGATATTTTTGGGTCCCAGAAGCGAACTGTTAATGCCTACTCAGTGCTAGAATATTTTCAAATTATACGCACAAAACATACTAAAAATCTATATTTTGGGTGCCAAAGTCGATATGTGCAAGCATCTTCTGTACCCGTTTATATCTCAAATTCAGGCTCAAAACACCCAAAAAATCGATATTTTTGTGTCCCAGAAGCGATCTGTACATGTCTACACCGTGTTTGAGTATTTTCAAAATACAGGCCCAAAAGATGCTCAAAATCGATATTTTAGGTGCAAAAGTCGATATGTGCATTCATCTTCTGTACCCGTTTATATCTCAAATTCATGCTCAAAACACCCGAAAATTCAATGTTTTTGGGTCCCAGAAGCCATCTGTACGTGCATACTCCGTGTTAGAGTGTTTTTAAAATACAGGCCCAAAACATGCTGAAAATCGATATTTTATGTGACCAAAGTCAATATGTGTATGCATCTTCTGTACCCGTGTATATCCCTAATTCTGGTTCAAAACACCAGAAAATTCGATATGTTTGGGTCCCAGAAGCGATCTGTACATGCCTACACCTTGCTAGAATGTTTTCAAGATACAGACCCAAAACAAGATCAAAATCGATATTTTAGGTGCAAAAAGTCGATATGTGCATGCATCTTCTGTACCCGTTTATATCTCAAATTCAGGCTCAAAACACCCGAAAATTCGATATGTTTGGGTCCCAAAAGCGATCTGTACATGTCTATTCCGTGTTAGAGTATTTTCAAAATACAGGCCCAAAACATACTAAAAATCGATATTTTAGGTGTCCAAAGTCGATATGTGCATGCATCTTCTGTACCCGTTTATATCTCTAATTCAGGCTCAAAACACCCAAAAAATCCATATTTTTGTGTCCCAGAAACGATCTGTACATGCCTACTCCGTGGTATAGTATTTTCAAAATACAGGCCCAAAACATGCTCAAAATCGATATTTTAGGTGCCCAAAGTCAAAATGTGCATGCATCTTCTGTATCCGTTTATATCTCAAATTCAGGCTCAAAACACCCGAAAATTCGATATTTTTGGGTTCCAGAAGCGATCTGTACATGCCTTCTCCGTGTTAAAGTATTTTCAAAATATAGGCTTAAAACATGCTGAAAATCTATATTTTAGGTGCCAAAAGTCAATATGTGTATGCATCTTCTGTACCCGTCTATATCTCAAATTCAGGTTTAAAACACCAGAAAATTCGATATTTTTGGGTCCCAGAAGCGATCTGTACATGCCTACTCCTTGCTAGAATGATTTCAAGATACAGACCCAAAACATGCTCAAAATCGATATTTTAATTAAGTGCAAAAAGTCGATATGTGCATGCATCTTCTGTACCCGTTTATATCTCAAATTCAGGCTCAAAACTCCGAAAATTCGATATTTTTGGGTCAAAGAAGCGATCTGTACATGCATACTCGGTGTTAGAGTGTTTTTAAAGTACAGGACCAAAACATGCTAAAAAATTGATATTTTAGGTGCACAAAGTCAATATGTGTATGCATTCTCTGTACCCGGTTATATCTCAAATTCAGGCTCAAAACACCCAAAAATTCGATATTTTTGTGTCCCAGAAGCGATCTGTACGTGTCTACTCCGTGTTAGAGTATTTTAAAAATACCAGCCCAAAACATGCTCAAAATCGATATATTGGGTGCCCAAAGTCGATATGTGCATGCATCTTCTGTACCCGTTTATATCATAAATTCAGACTCAAAACACCCGAATAATCGATATTTTTGGGTCCCAAATGCCATCTGTACATGCATACTCCGTGTTAGAGTATTTTCAAAATTCAAGCCTAAAACATGCTGAAAATCGATATTTTATCTGCCCAAAGTCAATATTTGTATGCATCTTCTGTACCCGTCTATATCCCAAATTCAGGTTCAAAACACCCGAAAATTCGATATTTTTGGGTCCCAGGAGCGATCTGTACATGCCTACTCCTTGCTAGAATTTTTTCAAGATACAGACCCAAAACAAGATCAAAATCGATATTTTAGGTGCAAAAAGTCGATATGTGCATGCATCTTCTGTACCCGTTTATATCTCAAATTCAGGCTCAAAACACCCGAAAATTCGATATGTTTGGGTCCCAAAAGCGATCTGTACATGTCTATTCCGTGTTAGAGTATTTTCAAAATACAGGCCCAAAACATACTAAAAATCGATATTTTAGGTGTCCAAAGTCGATATGTGCATGCATCTTCTGTACCCGTTTATATCTCTAATTCAGGCTCAAAACACCCAAAAAATCCATATTTTTGTGTCCCAGAAACGATCTGTACATGCCTACTCCGTGGTATAGTATTTTCAAAATACAGGCCCAAAACATGCTCAAAATCGATATTTTAGGTGCCCAAAGTCAAAATGTGCATGCATCTTCTGTATCCGTTTATATCTCAAATTCAGGCTCAAAACACCCGAAAATTCGATATTTTTGGGTTCCAGAAGCGATCTGTACATGCCTTCTCCGTGTTAAAGTATTTTCAAAATATAGGCTTAAAACATGCTGAAAATCTATATTTTAGGTGACAAAAGTCAATATGTGTATGCATCTTCTGTACCCGTCTATATCTCAAATTCAGGTTTAAAACACCAGAAAATTCGATATTTTTGGGTCCCAGAAGCGATCTGTACATGCCTACTCCTTGCTAGAATGTTTTCAAGATACAGACCCAAAACATGCTCAAAATCGTTATTTTAATTAAGTGCAAAAAGTCGATATGTGCATGCATCTTCTGTACCCGTTTATATCTCAAATTCAGGCTCAAAACTCCGAAAATTCGATATTTTTGTGTCAAAGAAGCTATCTGTACATGCATACTCGGTGTTAGAGTGTTTTTAAAGTACAGGACCAAAACATGCTAAAAAATTGATATTTTAGGTGCACAAAGTCAATATGTGTATGCATTCTCTGTACCCGGTTATATCTCAAATTCAGGCTCAAAACTCCCGAAAATTCAATATTTTTGTGTCCCAGAAGCGATCTGTACATGCCTACTCAGTGCTAGAATGTTTTCAAAATATAGGCTTAGAACATGCTAAAAATCGATATTTTGGGTGCCCAAAGTCGATATGTGCATGCAACTTCTGTACACGTTTATATCTCTAATTCAGGCTCAAAACACCCAAAAAATCCATATTTTTGTGTCCCAGAAACGATCTGTACATGCCTACTCCGTGGTATAGTATTTTCAAAATACAGGCCCAAAACATGCTCAAAATCGATATTTTAGGTGCCCAAAGTCAAAATGTGCATGCATCTTCTGTATCCGTTTATATCTCAAATTCAGGCTCAAAACACCCGAAAATTCGATATTTTTGGGTTCCAGAAGCGATCTGTACATGCCTTCTCCGTGTTAAAGTATTTTCAAAATATAGGCTTAAAACATGCTGAAAATCTATATTTTAGGTGCCAAAAGTCAATATGTGTATGCATCTTCTGTACCCGTCTATATCTCAAATTCAGGTTTAAAACACCAGAAAATTCGATATTTTTGGGTCCCAGAAGCGATCTGTACATGCCTACTCCTTGCTAGAATGATTTCAAGATACAGACCCAAAACATGCTCAAAATCGATATTTTAATTAAGTGCAAAAAGTCGATATGTGCATGCATCTTCTGTACCCGTTTATATCTCAAATTCAGGCTCAAAACTCCGAAAATTCGATATTTTTGGGTCAAAGAAGCGATCTGTACATGCATACTCGGTGTTAGAGTGTTTTTAAAGTACAGGACCAAAACATGCTAAAAAATTGATATTTTAGGTGCACAAAGTCAATATGTGTATGCATTCTCTGTACCCGGTTATATCTCAAATTCAGGCTCAAAACACCCAAAAATTCGATATTTTTGTGTCCCAGAAGCGATCTGTACGTGTCTACTCCGTGTTAGAGTATTTTAAAAATACCAGCCCAAAACATGCTCAAAATCGATATATTGGGTGCCCAAAGTCGATATGTGCATGCATCTTCTGTACCCGTTTATATCATAAATTCAGACTCAAAACACCCGAATAATCGATATTTTTGGGTCCCAAATGCCATCTGTACATGCATACTCCGTGTTAGAGTATTTTCAAAATTCAAGCCTAAAACATGCTGAAAATCGATATTTTATCTGCCCAAAGTCAATATTTGTATGCATCTTCTGTACCCGTCTATATCCCAAATTCAGGTTCAAAACACCCGAAAATTCGATATTTTTGGGTCCCAGGAGCGATCTGTACATGCCTACTCCTTGCTAGAATTTTTTCAAGATACAGACCCAAAACAAGATCAAAATCGATATTTTAGGTGCAAAAAGTCGATATGTGCATGCATCTTCTGTACCCGTTTATATCTCAAATTCAGGCTCAAAACACCCGAAAATTCGATATGTTTGGGTCCCAAAAGCGATCTGTACATGTCTATTCCGTGTTAGAGTATTTTCAAAATACAGGCCCAAAACATACTAAAAATCGATATTTTAGGTGTCCAAAGTCGATATGTGCATGCATCTTCTGTACCCGTTTATATCTCTAATTCAGGCTCAAAACACCCAAAAAATCCATATTTTTGTGTCCCAGAAACGATCTGTACATGCCTACTCCGTGGTATAGTATTTTCAAAATACAGGCCCAAAACATGCTCAAAATCGATATTTTAGGTGCCCAAAGTCAAAATGTGCATGCATCTTCTGTATCCGTTTATATCTCAAATTCAGGCTCAAAACACCCGAAAATTCGATATTTTTGGGTTCCAGAAGCGATCTGTACATGCCTTCTCCGTGTTAAAGTATTTTCAAAATATAGGCTTAAAACATGCTGAAAATCTATATTTTAGGTGACAAAAGTCAATATGTGTATGCATCTTCTGTACCCGTCTATATCTCAAATTCAGGTTTAAAACACCAGAAAATTCGATATTTTTGGGTCCCAGAAGCGATCTGTACATGCCTACTCCTTGCTAGAATGTTTTCAAGATACAGACCCAAAACATGCTCAAAATCGTTATTTTAATTAAGTGCAAAAAGTCGATATGTGCATGCATCTTCTGTACCCGTTTATATCTCAAATTCAGGCTCAAAACTCCGAAAATTCGATATTTTTGTGTCAAAGAAGCTATCTGTACATGCATACTCGGTGTTAGAGTGTTTTTAAAGTACAGGACCAAAACATGCTAAAAAATTGATATTTTAGGTGCACAAAGTCAATATGTGTATGCATTCTCTGTACCCGGTTATATCTCAAATTCAGGCTCAAAACTCCCGAAAATTCAATATTTTTGTGTCCCAGAAGCGATCTGTACATGCCTACTCAGTGCTAGAATGTTTTCAAAATATAGGCTTAGAACATGCTAAAAATCGATATTTTGGGTGCCCAAAGTCGATATGTGCATGCAACTTCTGTACACGTTTATATCTCAAATTTAGGCTCAAAACACCCAAAAATTCGATATTTTTGTGTTCCAGAAGCGATCTGTACGTGTCTACTCCGTGTTAGAGTTTTTTAAAAATACAGGCCCAAAATATGCTCAAAATCGATATATTGGGTGCCTAAAGTCGATAAGTGCATTCATTTTCTGTACCCGTTTATATCTCAAATTCAGACTCAAAACACCCGATTATTCGATATTTTTGGGTCCCAAAAGCCATCTGTACATGCATACTTCGTGTCAGAGTATTTTCAAAATACAAGCCTAAAACATGCTGAAAATCGATATTTTAGCTGCCCAAAGTCAATATGTGTATGCATCTTCTGTACCCGTCTATATCCCAAATTCAGGTTCAAAACATTCGAAAATTCGATATTTTTGGGTCCCAGAATCAATCTGTACATGCCTACTTCTTGCTAGAATGTTTTCAATATACAGTCCCAAAACATGCTCAAAATCGATATTTTAGGTGCAAAAAGTCGATATGTGCATGCATCTTCTGTACCCGTTTATATCTCAAATTCAGGCTCAAAACATCCGAAAATTCGATATTTTTTTGTCCCAGAAGCGATCTGTACATGCCTTCTCCGTGTTAAAGTATTTTCAAAATACAGGCTCAAAACATGCTGAAAATCTATATTTTAGGTGCATAAAGTCAATATGTGTATGCATCTTCTGTACCCGTCTATATCTCAAATTCAGGTTCGAAACACCAGAAAATTCGGTATTTTTGGGTCCCAGAAGCGATCTGTACTTGCCTACTCCTTGCTAGAATGTTTTCAAGATACAGACCTAAAACATGCTCAAAATCGATATTTTAGGTGCAAAAAGTCGATATGTGCATGCCTCCTCTGTACCCGGTTATATCACAAATTCAGGCTCAAAACACCCCAAAATTCGATACTTTTTGGTTCCAGAAGCGATCTGTACATGCCCACTCAGTGTAAGAATATTTTCAATTTATACGCCCAAAACATACTAAAAATCGTTATTTTGGGTCCCAAAGTCAAAATGTGCATGCATCTTCTGTACCCGTTTATATCTCAAATTCAGGCTCAAAACACCCAAAAAATCGATATTTTTGTGTCCCAGAAGCGATCTGTACATTTCTACACCGTGTTTGAGTATTTTCAAAATACAGACCCAAAACATGCTCAAAATTGATATTTTAGGTGCCCAAAGTCGATATTTGCATGCATCTTCTGTATCCATTTATATCCCAAATTCAGACTCAAAACACCAGAATATTCGATATTTTTGGGTCCCAAAAGCCATCTGTACATGCATACTCCGTGTTAGAGTATGTTCAAATTACAGGCCTAAAACATGCTGTAAATCGATATTTTAGCTGCCCAAAGTCAATATGTGTATGCATCTACTGTACCAGTCTATATCCCAAATTCAGGTTCAAAACACTCGAAAATTCGATATTTTTGGGTACCAGAAGCGATCTGTACATCCATACTTCGTGTTTGAGTGTTTTTAAAATACAGGCCCAAAACATGCTGAAAATTGATATTTTAGGTGCACAATGTCAATATGTGTATGCATTCTCTGTACCCGGTTATATCTGAAATTCAGGCTCAAAACACCCGAAAATTCAATATTTTTCGTTTCCAGAAGCGATCTGTACATGCCTACTCAGTGCTAGAATGTTTTCAATATATAGGCTCAGAACATGCTAAAAATCGATATTTTGGGTGCCCAAAGTCGATATGTGCATTCATCTTCTGTACCCGTTTATATCTCAAATTCAGGCTCAAAACACCCGAAAATTCGATATTTTTGTGTCCCAGAAGCGATCTGTACGTGTCTACTCCGTGTTAGAGTATTTTAAAAATACAGGCCCAAAACATGCTCAAAATCGATATATTGGGTGCCCAAAGTCGATAAGTGAATGCATCTTCTGTACCCGTTTATATCATAAATTCAGACTCAAAACACCCGAATAATCGATATTTTTGGGTCCCAAAAGCCATCTGTACATGCATACTCCGTGTTAGAGTATTTTCAAAATACAAGCCTAAAACATGCTGAAAATCGATATTTTAGCTGCCTAAAGTCAATATGTGTATGCATCTTCTGTACCCGTCTATATCCCTAATTCTGGTTCAAAACATTCGAAAATTCGATATTTTTGGGTTCCAGAAGCAATCTGTACATGCCTATTTCTTGCTAGAATGTTTTCAAGATACAGAACCAAAACATGCTCAAAATCGATATTTTAGGTGCAAAAAGTCGATATGTGCATGCATCTTCTGTACCCGTTTATATCTCAAATTCAGGCTCAAAACACCCGAAAAATCGATATTTTTGGGTCCCAATAGCGATCTGTACATGCCTACTCCTTGCTAGAATGTTTTCAAGATACAGACCCAAAACATGCTCAAAATCGATATTTTAGGTGCCCAAAGTCGATATGTGCATGCATCTTCTGTACCCGTTTATATCTCAAATTCAGGCTCAAAACACCCGAAAAATAGATATTTTTGGGTCCCAATAGCGATCTGTACATGCCTACTCCTTGCTAGAATGTTTTCAAGATACAGACCCAAAACATGCTCAAAATCGATATTTTAGGTGCCCAAAGTTGATATGTGCATGCATCTTCTGTACCCGTTTATATCTCAAATTCATGCTCAAAACACCCGAAAATTCAATGTTTTTGTGTCCCATAAACGATCTGTACGTGCATACTCCGTGTTAGAGTGTTTTTAAAATTCAGGCCCAAAACATGCTGAAATTCGATATTTTATGTGCCCAAAGTCAATATGTGTATGCATCTTCTGTACCTGCCTATATCCCAAATTCAGGTTCAAAACAATCGAAAATTCGATATTTTTGGGTCCCAGAAGCGATCTGTACATGCCTACTTATTGCTAGAATGTTTTCAAGATACAGACCCAAAACATGCTCAAAATCGATATTTTAGGTGCAAAAAGTCGATATGTGCATGCATCTTCTGTACCCGTTTATATCTCAAATTCTGGCTCAAAACACTCAAAAATTCGATATTTTTGGGTCCCAGAAGAGATCTGTACGTGTCTACTCCGTTTCAGAGTATTTTTAAAATACATGCCTAAAACATGCTGAAAATCGATATTCTAGCTGCCCAAAGTCAATATGTGTATGCATCTTATGTACCCGTCTATATCCCAAATTCAGGTTCAAAACATTCGAAAATTCGATATTTTTGGGTCTCGGAAGCGATCTGTACATGCATACTCCGTGTTAGAGTCTTTTTAAAATACAGGCCCAAAACATGCTGAAAATTGATATTTTAGGTGCACAAAGTCAATATGTGTATGCATTCTCTGTACCCGGTTATATCTCAAATTCAGGCACAAAACACCCGAAAATTCAATATTTTTGGGTTCCAGAAGCGATCTGTACATGCATACTCCGTGTTAGAGTGTTTTTAAAATACAGGCTCAAAACATGCTCAAAATCGATATTTTAGGTGCAAAAAGTCGATATGTGCATGCATCTTCTGTACCCGTTTATATCTCAAATTCAGGCTCAAAACACCCGAAAATTCGATATTTTTGGGTCCCAATAGCGATCTGTACATGCCTACTTATTGCTAGAGTATTTTCAAAATACAGGTCCAAAACATGCTCAAAATCGATATTTTAGGTGCCCAAAGTCGATATGTGCATACATCTTCTGTATCCGTCTATATCCCAAATTCAGGTTCAAAACACCCTAAAATTCGATATTTTTGTGTCCCAGAAGCGATCTGTACATGCCTACTCCGTGGTACAGTAATTTCAAAATACAGGCCCAAAACATGCTCAAAATCGATATTTTAGGTGCAAAAAGTCGATATGTGCATGCATCTTCGGTATCCGTCTGTATCCCAAATTCAGGTTCAAAACACCCGAAAATTCGATAATTTTGTGTCCCAGAAGCGATCTGTACATGCCTACTCCTTTCTAGAATTTTTTTAAGATACAGACCTAAAACATGCTCAAAATCGATATTTTAGGTGCAAAAAGTCGATATGTGCATGAATCTCCTGTACCCGTTTATATCTCAAATTCAGGCTCAAAACACCCAAAAAATCGATATTTTTGTGTCCCAGAAGCGATCTGTACATGTCTACACCGTGTTATAGTATTTTTAAAATACAAGCCCAAAGCATGCTCAAAATCGATATTTTAGGTGCCCAAAGTCGATATGTGCATGCATCTTCTGTACCCGTTCATATCTCAAATTCAGGCTCAGAACACCCGAAAATTCGATTTATTTGGGTCCCAGAAGCGATCTGTACGTGTCTACTCAGTGTTAGAGTATTTTAAAAATACAGGCCCAAAACATGCTCAAAATTGATATTTTGGGTGCCCAAAGTCGATATGTGCATGCATCTTCTGTACCCGTTTATATCTCAAATTCAGACTCAAAACACCCGAAAATTCGATTTATTTGGGTCCCAGAAGCGATCTGTACGTGTCTACTCCGTGTTAGAGTATTTTCAAAATACAGGCCTAAAACATGCAGAAAATCGATATTTTAGCTGCCCAAAGTCAATATGTGTACGCATCTTCTGTACCCGTCTATATCCCAAATTCAGGTTCAAAACACTCGAAAATTCGATATTTTTGGGTCCCAGAAGCAATCTGTACATGCCTACTTCTTGCTAGAATGTTTTCAAGATACAGACCCAAAACATGCTCAAAATCGATATTTTAGGTGCAAAAAGTCGATATGTGCATGCATCCTCTGTACCCGGTTATATCCCAAATTCAGGCTCAAAACCCCCGAAAATTCGATATGTTTCGGTCCCAGAAGCGATCTGTACATGCCTGCTCAGTGCTAGAATATTTTCAAATTATACGCCCAAAACATACTAAAAATCGATATTTTGGGTCCCAAAGTCGATATGTGCATTCATCTTCTGTACCCGTTTATATCTCAAATTCAGGCTCAAAACACCCAAAAAATCGATATTTTTGTGTCCCAGAAGCGATCTGTACATGTCTACACCGTGTTTGAGTATTTTCAAAATACAGGCCCAAAAGATGCTCAAAATCGATATTTTAGGTGCCCAAAGTTGATATGTGCATGCATCTTCTGTACCCGTTTATATCTCAAATTCATGCTCAAAACACCCGAAAAATCAATGTTTTTGGGTCCCAGAAGCGATCTGTACGTGCATACTCCGTGTTAGAGTGTTTTTAAAATACAGGCCCAAAACATGCTGAAATTCGATATTTTATGTGCCCAAAGTCAATATGTGTATGCATCTTCTGTACCCGTCTATATCCCAAATTCAGGTTCAAAACATTCGAAAATTCGATATTTTTGGGTCCCAGGAGCGATCTGTACATGCCTACTCCTTGCTAGAATTTTTTCAAGATACAGACCCAAAACAAGATCAAAATCGATATTTTAGGTGCAAAAAGTCGATATGTGCATGCATATTCTGTACCCGTTTATATCTCAAATTCAGGCTCAAAACACCCAAAAATTCGATATTTTTGGGTCTCAGAAGCGATCTGTACGTGTCTACTCCGTGTTAGAGTATTTTAAAAATACAGGCCCAAAATATGCTCAAAATCGATATATTGGGTGCCCAAAGTCGATATGTGCATGCATCTTCTGTACCCGTTTATATCTCAAATTCAGACTCAAAACACCCGAATATTCGATATTTTTGGGTCCCAAAAGCCATCTGTACATGCCTACTCCGTTTCAGAGTATTTTTAAAATACAAGCCTAAAACATGCTGAAAATCGATATTTTAGCTGCCCAAAGTCAATATGTGTATGCATCTTCTGTATCCGTCTATATCCCAAATTCATGTTCAAAACACCCGAAAATTCGATATTTTTGGGTCCCAGGAGCGATCTGTACATGCCTACTCCTTGCTAGAATTTTTTCAAGATACAGACCCAAAACAAGATCAAAATCGATATTTTAGGTGCAAAAAGTCGATATGTGCATGCATATTCTGTACCCGTTTATATCTCAAATTCAGGCTCAAAACACCCGAAAATTCGATATTTTTGGGTCCCAAAAGCGATCATTACATGTCTACTCCGTGTTAGAGTATTTTTAAAATACAGGCCTAAAACATACTAAAAATCGATATTTTAGGTGTCCAAAGTCGATATGTGCATGCATCTTCTGTACCCGTTTATATCTCAAATTCAGGCTCAAAACACCCAAAAAATCCATATTTTTGTGTCCCAGAAGCGATCTGTACATGCCTAGTCCGTGGTACAGTATTTTCAAAATACAGGCCCAAAACATGCTCAAAATCGATATTTTAGGTGCCCAAATTCAATATGTGCATGCATCTTCTGTATCCGTTTATATCTCAAATTCAGGCTCAAAACACCCGAAAATTCGATATTTTTGGGTCCCAGAAGCGATCTGTACATGCCTTCTTCGTGTTAAAGTATTTTCAAAATATAGGCTTAAAACATGCTGAAAATCTATATTTTAGGTGCCCAAATTCAATATGTGTATGCATCTCCTGTACCCGTGTATATCCCAAATTCAGGTTCAAAACACCAAAAAATTCGGTATTTTTGGGTCCCAGAAGCGATCTGTACATGCCTACTCTTTGCTAGAATGTTTTCAAGATACAGACCCAAAACATTCTCAAAATCGATATTTTAGGTGCCCAAAGTCAATATGTACATGCATCTTCTGTACCCGGTTATATCTCAAATTCAGGCTCAAAACACCCAAAAATTCGATATTTTTGGGTCCCAGAAGCGATCTGTACATGCATACTCCGTGTTAGAGTGTTTTTAAAGTACAGACCCAAAACATGCTAAAAAATTGATATTTTAGGTGCACAAAGTCAATATGTGTATGCATTCTCTGTACCCGGTTATATCTCAAATTCAGGCTCAAAACTCCCGAAAATTCAATATTTTTGGGTCCCAGAAGCGATCTGTACATGCCTACTCAGTGCTAGAATGTTTTCAAAGTATAGGATCAGAACATGCTAAAAATCGATATTTTGGGTGCCCAAATTCAATATGTGCATGCATCTTCTGTATCCGTTTATATCTCAAATTCAGGCTCAAAACACCCGAAAATTCGATATTTTTGGGTCCCAGAAGCGATCTGTACATGCCTTCTCCGTGCTAGAGTATTTTCAAAATACAGGCTCAAAACATGCTGAAAATCGATATTTTAGGTGCCCAAAGTCAATATGTGTATGCATCTTCTGTACCCGTGTATATCCCAAATTCAGTTTCAAAACACCAGAAAATTCGGTATTTTTGGGTCCCAGAAGCGATCTGTACATGCCTACTCCTTGCTAGAATGTTTTCTGGATACAGACCCAAAACATGCTCAAAATCGATATTTTAGGTGCAAAAAGTCGATATGTGCATGCATCCTCTGTACCCGGTTATATCCCAAATTCTGGCTCAAAACCCCCGAAAATTCGATATTTTTGGGTCCCAGAAGCGATCTTTACATGCTTACTCAGTGCTAGAATATTTTCAAATTATACGCCCAAAAGAAACTAAAAATCGATATTTTGGGTGCCTAAGTCGATATGTGCATGCATCTTCTGTACCCGTTTATATCTCAAATTCAGGCTCAAAACATCCGAAAATTCAATGTTTTTGTGTCCCAGAAGCGATCTGTACGTGCATAGTCCGTGTTAGAGTGTTTTTAAATTACAGGCCCAGAACATGCTCAAAATCGATATTTTAGGTGCCCAAAAGTCGATATGTGCATGCATCTTCTGTACCCGTTTATATCTCAAATTCAGGCTCAAAACACCCGAAAATTCGATATTTTGGGGTCCCAGAAGGAATCTGTACATGCCTACGCAGTGCTAGAATATTTTCAAAATACAGGCCCAAAACATGCTAAAAATCGATATTTTAGGTGCCCAAAGTCGATATCTCAAATTCATGTCCAAAACACCCGAAAATTCGATATTTTGGGGTCCCAGAAGCGATCTGTACATGCCTACTCCGTGTTAGAGTATTTTTAATATACAGGCTCAAAACATACTGAAAATCGATCTTTTAGGTGCCCAAAAGTCGATATGTGTATGCATCTTCTGCACCCGTTTATATCCCAAATTCAACCTCAAAATACCCGAAAATTCGATATTTTATGGTCCCAGAAGCGATCTGTACATGCCTACTCAGTACTAGAATGTTTTCAAAATTTAGGCTCAAAACATGCTAAAAATCGATATTTTAAGTGTCCAAAGTCGATATGTGCATGCATCTTCTGTACCCGTTTATATATCAAATTCAGGCTTAAAACACCCGAAAATTCGATATTTTGGGGTCCCAGAAGTGATCTGTACATATCTACTTTGTGCTAGAATATTTTTATAATATAGGCTCAAAACATGCTAAAAAGCGATATTATAAGTGTACAAAGTCGATATGTGCATGCATCTTCTGTACCCGTTTATATCTCAAATTCAGGCTAGAAACACCCTAAAATTCGATATTTGGGGTCCCAGAATTGATCTGTACATGCCTACTCAGATACAGGCCCAAACCATGCTGAAAATCGATATTTTAGGTGCCCAAATTCAATATGTGTATGCATCTTCTGCACCCGTTTATATCTCAAATTCAACCACAAAACACCCGAAAATTCGATATTTTTCGGTCCCAGAAGCGATCTGTACATGCCTACTCAGTGCTAGAATGTTTTCGAAATATAGGCTCAAAACATGCTAAAAATCGATATTTTAAGTGTCCAAAGTCGATATGTGCATTCATCTTCTGTACCCGTTTATATCTCAAATTCAGGCTCAAAACACCCGAAAAATCGGTATTTTTGGGTCCCAGAAGCGATCTGTACTTGCCTACTCCTAGTTAGAATGTTTTCAAGATACTGACCCAAAACATGCTCAAAATCGATATTTTAGTTGACCAAAAGTCGATATGTCCATGCATCTTCAGTACCTGTTTATATCTCAAATTCAGGCTCAAAACACCCGAAAATTCGATATTTTTGGGTCCCTGAAGCGATCTGTACATGCCTACTCAGTAACAGGCTCAAAACATGCTAAAAATCGATATTTTTAGTGACCAAATTCGATATGTGCATGCATCTTCTGCACCCGTTTATATCCCAAATTCAGGCTCAAAACACCCGAAAATTCGATATTTTTGGGTCCCAGAAGCGATCTGTACATGCCTACTCCGTGTTAGAGTATTTTCAAAATACAGGCCCAAAACATGCTGAAAATCGATATTTTAGGTGCCCAAAGTCAATATGTGCATGCATTTTCTGTACCCGTTTATATCTCAAATTCAGGCTCAAAACACCCGAAAATTCGATATTTTGGGGTCCCAGAAGCGATCTGTACATGCTTACTCAGTGCTAGAATATTTTCAAAATATAGGCCAAAAACATGCTAAAAAATCGATATTTTAGGTGCCCAAAGTCGATATCTCAAATTTATCCCCAAAACACCCGAAAATTCGATATTTTGGGGTCCCAGAAGCGATCTGTACATGCTTACTCCGTATTAGAGTATTTTCAATATACAGGCTCAAAACATACTGAAAATCGATCTTTTAGGTGCCCAAAAGTCGATATGTGGATGCATCTTCTGTACCCGTTTATATCTCAAATTCAGGCTCCAAACACCCGAAAATTCGATATTTTTTTGGTCCCAGAAGCGATCTGTACATGCTTACTCAGATACAGGCTCAAAACATGCTAAAAATCGATATTTTAAGTGTCCAAAGTCGATATGTGCATGCATCTTCTGCACCCGTTTATATCCCAAATTCATGCTCAAAACACCCGAAAATTTGATATTTTGGGGTCCCAGAAGCGATCTGTACATGCCTCCTCCGTGTTAGAGTATTTTCAAAATATTGGCCCAAAACATGCTAAAAATCGATATTGTGGGTGCCCAAAGTCGATATGTGCATGCATTTTCTGTACCCGTTATATCTCAAATTCAGGCTCAAAACACCCGAAAATTCGATATTTTTGGATCCCAGAAGCGATCTGTACATGCCTACTCCGTGTTGGAGTATTTTCAAT
Organism: Petrolisthes cinctipes; assembly: GCA_033782935.1. Taxonomy (NCBI): domain Eukaryota; kingdom Metazoa; phylum Arthropoda; class Malacostraca; order Decapoda; family Porcellanidae; genus Petrolisthes; species Petrolisthes cinctipes. The sequence goes on from JAWQEG010000095.1 coordinate 278,080, forward strand.
ATACAGGCCAAAAACATGCTCAAAATCGATATTTTGGGTGCCCAAAGTCGATATGTGCATGCATCTTCAGTACCCGTTTACATTCCAAATTGAGGTTCAAAACACCCGAAAATTCAATATTTTTGGGTCCCAGAAGCGATCTGTACATGCTCACTCTAGGCTAGAATATTTTACAAAATATAGGCCTAAAACATGCTGAAAATCGTTTTTTTTTTGTGAAGAAAGTCGATATGTGCATGCATCGTCTGTACCCGTTTATATCCCAAATTCATTCTCAAAACACCAGAAAATTCGGTATTTTTGGGTCTTAGAAGCGCTCTGTACATGCTTACCCAGTGCTAGATTAAATTCAAAATATAGGGCCAAAACATACTAAAAATCGATATTTTAGGTGCCCAAGTCGATATGTGCATGTATCTTCAGTACCGGTTTCTATCTCAAATTCAGTCTCAAAACACCCGAAAATTCGATATTTTTGGGTCCTAGAAGCGATCTGTACATGCCTACTCCTAGTTAGAATGTTTTCAAGATACAGACCAAAAACATGCTCAAAATCGATATTTTAGGTGCCCAAAAGTCGATATGTGCATGCATCTTCTGTACCCGTTTATATCTCAAATTCAGGATCAAAACACCCGAAAATTCTATATTTTTGGGTCCTAGAAGCGATCTGTACATGCCTACTCCTAGTTAGAATGTTTTCAAGATACAGTCCCAAAACATGCTTACTCAGTGCTAGAATATTTTCAAAATATAGGCCCAAAACATGCTAAAAAATCAATATTTTAGGTGCCCAAAGTCGATATCTCAAATTTATCCCCAAAACACCCGAAAATTCGATATTTTGGGGTCCCAGAAGCAATCTGTACATGCTTACTCCGTGTTAGAGTATTTTCAATATACAGGCCCAAAACATACTGAAAATCGATCTTTTAGGTGCCCAAAAGTCGATATGTGGATGCATCTTCTGTACCCGTTTATATCTCAAATTCAGGCTCCAAACACCCGAAAATTCGATATTTTTTGGTCCCAGAAGCGATCTGTACATGCCTACTCAGATACAGGCTCAAAACATGCTAAAAATCGATATTTTAAGTGTCCAAAGTCGATATGTGCATGCATCTTCTGCACCCGTTTATATCCCAAATTCAGGCTCAAAACACCCGAAAATTTGATATTTTGGGGTCCCAGAAGCGATCTGTACATGCCTCCTCCGTGTTAGAGTATTTTCAAAATATTGGCCCAAAACATGCTAAAAATCGATATTGTGGGTGCCCAAAGTCGATATGTGCATGCATTTTCTGTACCCGTTATATCTCAAATTCAGGCTCAAAACACCCGAAAATTCGATATTTTTGGATCCCAGAAGCGATCTGTACATGCCTACTCCGTGTTGGAGTATTTTCAATATACAGGCCAAAAACATGCTCAAGATCGATATTTTGGGTGCCCAAAGTCGATATGTGCATGCATCTTCAGTACCCGTTTACATTCCAAATTGAGGTTCAAAACACCCAAAAATTCAATATTTTTGGGTCCCATAAGCGATCTGTACATGCTCACTCTAGGCTAGAATATTTTACAAAATATAAGCCTAAAACATGCTGAAAATCGTTTTTTTTTGTGAAGAAAGTCGATATGTGCATGCATCTTCTGTACCCGTTTATATCCCAAATTCATTCTCAAAACACCAGAAAATTCGGTATTTTTGGGTCATAGAAGCGCTCTGTACATGCTTACCCAGTGCTAGATTAAATTCAAAATATAGGGCCAAAACATACTAAAAATCGATATTGTAGGTGCCCAAAGTCGAAATGTTCATGCATCTTCTGTACCCGTTTATATCCCAAATTCAGTCTCAAAACACTTGAAAATTCGATATTTTTGGATCCCAGAAGCAATCTCCACATGTATAGTCAGTGCTAGAATATTTTCAAAATACAGGCCCAAAACATGCTTAAAATCGATATTATAGGTGATCAAAGTCGATATCTGCATGCATTTTCTGTTCCCGTTTATATCCCAAATTCAGGCTAAAAACACCTTAAAATTCGATACTTTTTGTTCCCAGAAGCGATCTGTACATGCCAACGCAGTGCTAGAATATTTTCAAAATGCAGGCCCAAAACATGCTAAAAATCGATATTTTAGGTGCCCAAAGTCGATATCTCAAATTCAGGCCCAAAACACCCGAAAATTCGATATTTTGGGGTCCCAGAAGCGATCTGTACATGTCTACTCCGTGTTAGAGTATTTTTAATATACAGGCCCAAAACATACTGAAAATCGATTTTTTAGGTGCCCAAAAGTCGATATGTGTATGCATCTTCTGCACCCGTTTATATCCCAAATTCAACCTCAAAACACCCGAAAATTCGATATTTTTCGGTCTCAGAAGCGATCTGTACATGCCTACTCAGTGCTAAAATGTTTTTAAAAAATAGGCTCAAAACATGCTAAAAATCGATATTTTAAGTGTCCAAAGTCGATATGTGCATGCATCTTCTGTACCCGTTTATATCTCAAATTCAGGCTCAAAACACCCGAAAAATCAGTATTTTTGGGTCCCAGAAGCGATCTGTACTTGCCTACTCCTAGTTAGTATGTTTTCAAGATACAGACTCAAAACATGCTCAAAATCGATATTTTAGGTGCCCAAAAGTCGATATGTGCATGCATCTTCAGTACCTGTTTATATCTCAAATTCAGGCTCAAAACACACGAAAATTCGATATTTTTGGGTCTCAGAAGCGATCTGTACATGCCTACTCCGTGTTAGAATATTTTCAAAATACAGGCCCAAAACATGCTGAAAATCGTTATTTTAGGTGCCCAAAGTCAATATGTGCATGCATTTTCTGTACCCGTTTATATCTCTAATTCAGGCTCAAAACACCCGAAAATTCGATATTTTGGGGTCCCAGAAGCGATCTGTACATGCTTACTCAGTGCTAGAATATTTTCAAAATATATGCCAAAAAACATGCTAAAAATCGATATTTTAGGTGCCCAACGTCGATATCTCAAATTTATCCCCAAAACACCCGAAAATTCGATATTTTGGGGTCCCAGAAGCGATTTGTACATGCCTACTCCGTTTTAGAGTATTTTCAAAATACAGGCCCAAAACATACAGAAAATCGATATTTTAGGTGCCCAAAAGTCGATATGTGCATGCATCTTCTATACCCGTTTATATCTAAAATTCAGGCTCCAAACACCCGAAAATTCGATATTTTGGGTCCCAGAAGCGATTTGTACATGCCTACTCAGATACAGGCCCAAAACATGCTGAATATCGATATTTTAGGTGCCCAAAGTCAATATGTGTATGCATCTTCTGTACCCGTTTATATCCCAAAATCAACCTCAAAACACCCGAAAATTCGATATTTTTGGGTCCCAGAAGCGATCTGTTCATGCCTACTCAGTGCTAGAATGTTTTCAAAATATAGGCTCAAAACATACTAAAAATCGATATTTTAAGTGTCCAAAGTCGATATGTGCATGCATATTCTGTACCCGTTTATATCTCAAATTCAGGCTCAAAACACCCGAAAATTCGTTTTTTTTTGGGTTCCAGAAGTGATCTGTACATGCCTACTCCTAGTTAGAATGTTTTCAAGATACAGACCCAAAACATGCTCAAAATCGATATTTTAGGTGCCCAAAAGTCGATATGTGCATGCATCTTCTGTACCCGTTTGTATCTCAAATTCAGGCTCAAAACACCCAAAAATTCGATATTTTGGGGTCCCAGAAGCGATCTGTACATGCCTACTCAGTCCTAGAATATTTTCAAAATTCAGGCCCAAAACATGCTAAAAATCGATATTTTAGGTGCCCAAAGTCGATATCTCAAATTCAGGCCCAAAACACCCGAAAATTCGATATTTTGGGGTTCCAGAAGCGATCTGTACATGCTTACTCCGTGTTAGAGTATTTTCAATATACAGGCCCAAAACATGCTAAAAATCGATATTTTAGGTGCCCAAAGTCGATATCTCAAATTCAGGCCCAAAACACCCGAAAATTCGATATTTTGGGGTCTCAGAAGCGATCTGTACATGCCTACTCAGATACAGGCTCAAAACATTCTAAAAATCGATATTTTAAGTGTCCAAAACCGATATGTGCATGCATCTTCTGCACCCGTTTATATCTCAAATTCAGGCTCAAAACACCCGAAAATTAGATATTTTTGGGTCCCAGAAGCAATCTGTACATGCCTACTCCGTGTTAGAGTATTTTCAAAATACAGGCATAAAACATGCTGAAAATCGATATTTTAGGTGCCCAAATTTAATATGTGCATGCATCTTCTGTACCCGTTTATATCTCAAATTCAGGCTCAAAACTCCCGAAAAATCGGTATTTTTGGGTCCCAGAAGCGATCTGTACTTGCCTACTCCTAGTTAGTATGTTTTCAAGATACATACCCAAAACATGCTCAAAATCGATATTTTAGGTGCCAAAAGTCGATATCTCAAATTCAGGCCCAAAACACCCGAAAATTCGATATTTTGGGGTCCCAGAAGCGATCTGTACATGCCTACTCCGTGCTAGAGTATTTTTAATATACAGGCCCAAAACATACTGAAAATCGATCTTTTAGGTGCCCAAAAGTCGATATGTGTATGCATCTTCTGCACCCGTTTATATCCCAAATTCAGGCTTAAAACACCCGAAAATTCGATATTTTTGGGTCCCAGAAGCGATCTGTACATGACTACTCAGAGCTAGAATGTTTTCAAAATATAGGCTCAAAACATGCTAAAAATCGATATTTTAAGTGTCCAAAGTCGATATGTGCATGCATCTTTTGTACCCGTTTATATCTCAAATTCAGGCTCCAAACACCCGAAAATTCGATATTTTGGGGTCCCAAAAGCGATCTGTACATGCCTACTGAGATACAGGCCCAAAACATGCTGAAAATCAATATTTTAGGTGCCCAAAGTCAATACGTGTATGCGTCTTCTGCACCCGTTTATATCTCAAATTCATTCTCAAAACACCCGAAAATTCGATATTTTGGGGTCCCAGAAGCGATCTGTACATGCCTACTCAGTGCTAGAATGTTTTCAAAATATAGGCCAATAACATGCTAAAAATCGATATTTTAGGTGCCCAAAGTCGATATCTCAAATTCAGGCCCAAAACACCCGAAAATTCAATATTTTTGGGTCCCAGAAGCGATCTGTACATGCTCACTCTGTGCTAGAATATTTTTACAAAATATAGGCCTAAAACATGCTGAAAATCGTTTTTTTTTTTTTGTGAAGAAAGTCGATATGTGCATGCATCTTCTGTACCCGTTTATATCCCAAATTCATTCTCAAAACACCAGAAAATTCGATATTTTTGGATCCCAGAAGCAATCTCCACATGCATAGTCAGTGCTAGAATATTTTTAAAATTCAGGCCCAAAACATGCTTAAAATCGATAATATAGGTGATCAAAGTCGATATCTGCATGCATCTTCTGTTCCCGTTTATATCCCAAATTCAGGCTAAAAACACCCGAAAATTCGATATTTTGGGGTCCCAGAAGTGATGTGTACATATCTACTTTGTGCTAGAATATTTTCAAAATATAGGCTCAAAACATGCTAAAAATTGATATTTTAAGTGTCCAAAGTCGATATGTGCATGCATCTTCTGTACCCGTTTATATTTCAAATTCAGGCTCCAAACACCCAAAAATTCGATATTTTGGGGTCCCAGAAGCGATCTGTACATGCCTACTCAGATACAGGCCCAAAACATGCTGAAAATCGATATTTTAGGTGCCCAAAGTCAATATGTGTATGTATCTTCTGCACCCGTTTATATCTCAAATTCAACCACAAAACACCCGAAAATTCGATATTATTCGGTCCCAGAAGCGATCTGTACATGCCTACTCAGTGCTAGAATGTTTTCAAAATATAGGCTCAAAACATGCTAAAAATCGATATTTTAAGTGTCTAAAGTCGATATGTGCATGCATCTTCTGTACCCGTTTATATCTCAAATCCAGGCTCAAAACACCCGAAAAATCAGTATTTTTGGGTCCTAGAAGCGATCTGTACTTGCCTACTCCTAGTTAGAATGTTTTCAAGATACAGACCCAAAACATGCTCAAAATCGATATTTTAGGTGCCCAACGTCGATATCTCAAATTTATCCCCAAAACACCCGAAAATTCGATATTTTGGGGTCCGAGAAGCGATTTGTACATGCCTACTCCGTTTTAGAGTATTTTCAAAATACAGGCCCAAAACATACAGAAAATCGATATTTTAGGTGCCCAAAAGTCGATATGTGCATGCATCTTCTATATTCGTTTATATCTCAAATTCAGGCTCCAAACACCCGAAAAATCGATATTTTGGGTCCCAGAAGCGATTTGTACATGCCTACTCAGATATAGGCCCAAAACATGCTGAATATCGATATTTTAGGTGCCCAAAGTCAATATGTGTATGCATCTTCTGCACCCGTTTATATCCCAAAATCAACCTCAAAACTCCCGAAAATTCGATATTTTTGGGTCCCAGAAGCGATCTGTTCATGCCTACTCAGTGCTAGAATGTTTTCAAAATATAGGCTCAAAACATACTAAAAATCGATATTTTAAGTGTCCAAAGTCGATATGTGCATGCATATTCTGTACCCGTTTATATCTCAAATTCAGGCTCAAAACACCCGAAAATTCGTTTTTTTTTGGGTTCTAGAAGTGATATGTACATGCCTACTCCTAGTTAGAATGTTTTCAAGATACAGACCCAAAACATGCTCAAAATCGATATTTTAGGTGCCCAAAAGTAGATATGTGCATGCATCTTCTGTACCCGTTTGTATCTCAAATTCAGGCTCAAAACACCCAAAAATTCGATATTTTGGGGTCCCAGAAGCGATCTGTACATGCCTACTCAGTGCTAGAATATTTTCCAAAAATAGGCCCAAAACATGCTAAAAATCGATATTTTAGGTGCCCAAAGTCGATATCTCAAATTCAGGCCCAAAACACCCGAAAATTCGATATTTTGGGGTTCCAGAAGCGATCTGTACATGCTTACTCCGTGTTAGAGTATTTTCAATATACAGGCCCAAAACATGCTAAAAATCGATATTTTAGGTGCCCAAAGTCGATATCTCAAATTCAGGCCCAAAACACCCGAAAATTCGATATTTTGGGGTCCCAGAAGCGATCTGTACATGCCTACTCAGATACAGGCTCAAAACATTCTAAAAATCGATATTTTAAGTGTCCAAAACCGATATGTGCATGCATCTTCTGCACCCGTTTATATCTCAAATTCAGGCTCAAAACACCCGAAAATTCGATATTTTTGGGTCCCAGAAGCGATCTGTACATGCCTACTCCGTGTTAGAGTATTTTCAAAATACAGGCACAAAACATGCTGAAAATCGATATTTTAGGTGCCCAAATTTAATATGTGCATGCATCTTCTGTACCCGTTTATATCTCAAATTCAGGCTCAAAACACACGAAAAATCGGTATTTTTGGGTCCCAGAAGCGATCTGTACTTGCCTACTCCTAGTTTGTATGTTTTCAAGATACATACCCAAAACATGCTCAAAATCGATATTTTAGGTGCCCAAAAGTCGATATGTGCATGCATCTTCAGTACCTGTTTATATTTCAAATTCAGGCTCAAAACACCCGAAAATTCGATATTTTTGGGTGTCTGAAGCTATCTGTACATGCCTACTCCGTGTTAGAATATTTTCAAAATACAGGCCCAAAACATGCTGAAAATCGATATTTTAGGTGCCCAAAGTCAATATGTGCATGCATTTTCTGTAGCCGTTTATATCTCAAATTCAGGCTCAAAACACCCGAAAATTCGATATTTTGGGGTCCCAAAAGCGATCTGTACATGCTTACTCAGTGCTAGAATATTTTCAAAATATAGGCCCAAAACATGCTAAAAATCGATATTTTAGGTGCCCAAAGTCGATATCTCAAATTTATCCCCAAAACACCCGAAAATTCGATATTTTTGGGTCCCAGAAGCGATCTGTACATGCCTACTCCGTGTTAGAGTATTTTCAAAATACAGGCCCAAAACATACAGAAAATCGATATTTTAGGTGCCCAAAAGTCGATATGTGCATGCATCTTCTGTACCCGTTTATATCCCAAAATCAACCTCAAAACACCCGAAAATTCGATATTTTTGGGTCCCAGAAGCGATCTGTTCATGCCTACTCAGTGCTAGAATGTTTTCAAAATATAGGCTCAAAACATACTAAAAATCGATATTTTAAGTGTCCAAAGTCGATATGTGCCTGCATATTCTGTACCCGTTTATATCTCAAATTCAGGCTCAAAACACCCGAAAATTCGTTTTTTTTTTTGGGTTCTAGAAGTGATCTGTACATGCCTACTCCTAGTTAGAATGTTTTCAAGATACAGACCCAAAACATGCTCAAAATCGATATTTTAGGTGCCCAAAAGTCGATATGTGCATGCATCTTCTGTACCCGTTTGTATCTCAAATTCAGGCTCAAAACACCCAAAAATTCGATATTTTGGGGTCCCAGAAGCGATCTGTACATGCCTACTCAGTCCTAGAATATTTTTAAAATTCAGGCCCAAAACATGCTCAAAATCGATATTTTATGTGCCCAAAGTCGATATCTCAAATTCAAGCCCAAAACACCCGAAAATTAGATATTTTGGGGTTCCAGAAGCGATCTGTACATGCTTACTCCGTGTTAGAGTATTTTCAATATACAGGCCCAAAACATGCTAAAAATCGATATTTTAGGTGCCCAAAGTCGATATCTCAAATTCAGGCCCAAAACACCCAAAAATTCGATATTTTGGGGTCCCAGAAGCGATCTGTACATGCCTACTCAGATACAGGCTCAAAACATTCTAAAAATCGATATTTTAAGTGTCCAAAACCGATATGTGCATGCATTTTCTGTACTCGTTTATATCTCAAATTCAGGCTCAAAACACCCGAAAACTCGATATTTTGGGGTCCCAGACGCGATCTGTACATGCTTACTCAGTGCTAGAATATTTTCAAAATATAGGCCCAAAACATGCTAAAAATCGATATTTTAGGTGCCCAAAGTCGATATCTCAAATTTATCCCCAAAACACCCGAAAATTCGATATTTTTGGGTCCCAGAAGCGATCTGTACATGCCTACTCCGTGTTAGAGTATTTTCAAAATACAGGCCCAAAACATACAGAAAATCGATATTTTAGGTGCCCAAAAGTCGATATGTGCATGCATCTTCTGCACCCGTTTATATCCCAAAATCAACCTCAAAACACCCGAAAATTCGATATTTTTGGGTCCCAGAAGCGATCTGTTCATGCCTACTCAGTGTTAGAATGTTTTCAAAATATAGGCTCAAAACATACTAAAAATCGATATTTTAAGTGTCCAAAGTCGATATGTGCATGCATATTCTGTACCCGTTTATATCTCAAATTCAGGCTCAAAACACCCGAAAATTCGTTTTTTTTTGGGTTCTAGAAGTGATCTGTACATGCCTACTCCTAGTTAAAATGTTTTCAAGATACAGACCCAAAACATGCTCAAAATCGATATTTTAGGTGCCCAAAAGTCGATATGTGCATGCATCTTCTGTACCCGTTTGTATCTCAAATTCAGGCTCAAAACACCCAAAAATTCTATATTTTGGGGTCCCAGAAGCGATCTGTACATGCCTACTCAGTCCTAGAATATTTTCAAAATTCAGGCCCAAAACATGCTAAAAATCGATATTTTAGGTGCCCAAAGTCGATATCTCAAATTCAGGCCCAAAACACCCGAAAATTCGATATTTTGGGGTTCCAGAAGCGATCTGTACATGCTTACTCCGTGTTAGAGTATTTTCAATATACAGGCCCAAAACATGCTAAAAATCGATATTTTAGGTGCCCAAAGTCGATATCTCAAATTCAGGCCCAAAACACCCGAAAATTCGATATTTTGGGGTCCCAGAAGCGATCTGTACATGCCTACTCAGATACAGGCTCAAAACATTCTAAAAATCGATATTTTAAGTTTCCAAAACCGATATGTGCATGCATCTTCTGCACCCGTTTATATCTCAAATTCAGGCTCAAAACACCCGAAAATTCGATATTTTTGGGTCCCAGAAGCGATCTGTACATGCCTACTTCGTGTTAGAGTATTTTCAAAATACAGGCACAAAACATGCTGAAAATCGATATTTTAGGTGCCCAAATTTAATATGTGCATGCATCTTCTGTACCCGTTTATATCTCAAATTCAGGCTCAAAACACCCGAAAAATCGGTATTTTTGGGTCCCAGAAGCGATCTGTATTTGCCTACTCCTAGTTAGTATGTTTTCAAGATACATACCCAAAACATGCTCAAAATCGATATTTTAGGTGCCCAAAAGTCGATATGTGCATGCATCTTCAGTACCTGTTTATATCTCAAATTCAGGCTCAAAACACCCGAAAATTCGATATTTTTGGGTGTCTGAAGCGATCTGTACATGCCTACTCCGTGTTAGAATATTTTCAAAATACAGGCCCAAAACATGCTGAAAATCGATATTTTAGGTGCCCAAAGTCAATATGTGCATGCATTTTCTGTAGCCGTTTATATCTCAAATTCAGGCTCAAAACACCTGAAAATTCGATATTTTGGGGTCCCAGAAGCGATCTGTACATGCTTACTCAGTGCTAGAATATTTTCAAAATATAGGCCCAAAACATGCTAAAAATCGATATTTTAGGTGCCCAAAGTCGATATCTCAAATTTATCCCCAAAACACCCGAAAATTCGATATTTTTGGGTCCCAGAAGCGATCTGTACATGCCTACTCCGTGTTAGAGTATTTTCAAAATACAGGCCCAAAACATACAGAAAATCGATATTTTAGGTGCCCAAAAGTCGATATGTGCATGCATCTTCTGCACCCGTTTATATCCCAAAATCAACCTCAAAACACCCAAAAATTCGATATTTTTGGGTCCCAGAAGCGATCTGTTCATGCCTACTCAGTGCTAGAATGTTTTCAAAATATAGGCTCAAAACATACTAAAAATCGATATTTTAAGTGTCCAAAGTCGATATGTGCATGCATATTCTGTACCCGTTTATATCTCAAATTCAGGCTCAAAACACCCGAAAATTCGTTTTTTTTTGGGTTCTAGAAGTGATCTGTACATGCCTACTCCTAGTTAGAATGTTTTCAAGATACAGACCCAAAACATGCTCAAAATCGATATTTTAGGTGCCCAAAAGTCGATATGTGCATGCATCTTATGTACTCGTTTGTATCTCAAATTCAGGCTCAAAACACCCAAAAATTCGATATTTTGGGGTCCCAGAAGCGATCTGTACATGCCTACTCAGTCCTAGAATATTTTCAAAATTCAGGCCCAAAACATGCTAAAAATCGATATTTTAGGTGCCCAAAGTCGATATCTCAAATTCAGGCCCAAAACACCCGAAAATTCGATATTTTGGGGTTCCAGAAGCGATCTGTACATGCTTACTCCGTGTTAGAGTATTTTCAATATACAGGCCCAAAACATGCTAAAAATCGATATTTTAGGTGCACAAAGTCGATATCTCAAATTCAGGCCCAAAACACCCGAAAATTCGATATTTTGGGGTTCCAGAAGCGATCTGTACATGCTTACTCCGTGTTAGAGTATTTTCAATATACAGGCCCAAAACATGCTAAAAATCGATATTTTAGGTGCCCAAAGTCGATATCTCAAATTCAGGCCCAAAACACCCGAAAATTCGATATTTTGGGGTCCCAGAAGCGATCTGTACATGCCTACTCAGATACAGGCTCAAAACATTCTAAAAATCGATATTTTAAGTGTCCAAAACCGATATGTGCATGCATTTTCTGTACTCGTTTATATCTCAAATTCAGGCTCAAAACACCCGAAAACTCGATATTTTGGGGTCCCAGACGCGATCTGTACATGCTTACTCAGTGCTAGAATATTTTCAAAATATAGGCCCAAAACATGCTAAAAATCGATATTTTAGGTGCCCAAAGTCGATATCTCAAATTTATCCCCAAAACACCCGAAAATTCGATATTTTTGGGTCCCAGAAGCGATCTGTACATGCTTACTCCGTGTTAGAGTATTTTCAAAATACAGGCCCAAAACATACAGAAAATCGATATTTTAGGTGCCCAAAAGTCGATATGTGCATGCATCTTCTATACCCGTTTATATCTCAAATTCAGGCTCCAAACGCCCGAAAATTCGATATTTTTTGGTCCCAGAAGCGATCTGTACATGCCTACTCCGATACAGGCCCAAAACATGCTGAAAATCGATATTTTAAGTGCCCAAAGTCAATATGTGTATGCATTTTCTGCACCCGTTTATATCCCAAATTCAACCTCAAAACACCCGAAAATTCGATATTTTTGGGTCCCAGAAGCGATCTGTACATGCTTACTCAGTGCTAGAATGTTTTCAAAATATAGGCTCAAAACATGCTCAAAATCGATATTTTAAGTGTCCAAAGTCGATATGTGCATGCATCTTCTGTACCCGTTTATATCTCAAATTCAGGCTCAAAACACCCGAAAATTCGATATTTTGGGGTCCCTGAAGCGATCTGCACATGCCTACTCAGTGCTAGAATATTTTCAAAATATAGACCTAAAACATGCTATAAATCAATATTTTAGGTGCCCTGAGTCGATATCTCAAATTCAGGCCCAAAACACCCGAAAATTCGATATTTTGGGGTCCCAGAAGCGATCTGTACATGCCTACTCCGTGTTAGAGTATTTTCAAAATACAGGCCCAAAACATGCTGAAAATCGATATTTTAGGTGCCCAAAGTCAATAAGTGTAAGAATCTTCTGCACCCGTTTATATCCCAAATTCAACCTCAAAACACCTGAAAATTCGATATTGTGGGGTCGCAGATGCGATCTGCACATGCCTACCCCGTGTTAAAGAATTTTCTGAATACAGGCGCAAAACATGCTAAAAATCGATCTTTTAGGTGCCCAAAGTCAATATGTGCATGCATCTTCTGTACCCGTAAATATCTCAAATTCAGACTCCAAACCCCCGAAAATTCGATATTTTGGGGTCCCAGAAGCGATCTGTACATGCCTCCTCCATGTTAGAGTATTTTCAAAATACCGGCCCAAAACATACTGAAAATCGATCTTTTAGGTGCCCAAAAGTCGATATGTGCATGCATCTTCTGTACCCGTTTATATCTCAAATTCAACCTCAAAACACCCGAAAATTCGATATTTTGAGGTCCCAGAAGCGATCGATACATGCCTAATCCGTGTTAGAGTATTTTTTAAATACAGGCAAAAAACATGCTGAAAATCGATCTTTTAGGTGTCCAAAGTCAATATGTGTATGCATCTTCTGCACCCGTTTCCATCCCAAATTCAGCCTCAAAACACCCGAAAATTTGATATTTTTGGGTCCCAGAAGCGATCTGTACATGCCTACAAAGTGCTAGAATTTTATCAAAATATAGGCTCAAAACATGCTAAAAATCGATATTTTAAGTGTCCAAAGTCGATATGTGCATGCATCTTCTGTACTCGTTTATATCTCAAATTCAGGCTCAAAACACCCGAAAACTCGATATTTTGGGGTCCCAGACGCGATCTGTACATGCTTACTCAGTGCTAGAATATTTTCAAAATATAGGCCCAAAACATGCTAAAAATCGATATTTTAGGTGCCCAAAGTCGATATCTCAAATTTATCCCCAAAACACCCGAAAATTCGATATTTTTGGGTCCCAGAAGCGATCTGTACATGCTTACTCCGTGTTAGAGTATTTTCAAAATACAGGCCCAAAACATACAGAAAATCGATATTTTAGGTGCCCAAAAGTCGATATGTGCATGCATCTTCTATACCCGTTTATATCTCAAATTCAGGCTCCAAACGCCCGAAAATTCGATATTTTTTGGTCCCAGAAGCGATCTGTACATGCCTACTCCGATACAGGCCCAAAACATGCTGAAAATCGATATTTTAAGTGCCCAAAGTCAATATGTGTATGCATTTTCTGCACCCGTTTATATCCCAAATTCAACCTCAAAACACCCGAAAATTCGATATTTTTGGGTCCCAGAAGCGATCTGTACATGCTTACTCAGTGCTAGAATGTTTTCAAAATATAGGCTCAAAACATGCTCAAAATCGATATTTTAAGTGTCCAAAGTCGATATGTGCATGCATCTTCTGTACCCGTTTATATCTCAAATTCAGGCTCAAAACACCCGAAAATTCGATATTTTGGGGTCCCTGAAGCGATCTGCACATGCCTACTCAGTGCTAGAATATTTTCAAAATATAGACCTAAAACATGCTATAAATCAATATTTTAGGTGCCCTGAGTCGATATCTCAAATTCAGGCCCAAAACACCCGAAAATTCGATATTTTGGGGTCCCAGAAGCGATCTGTACATGCCTACTCCGTGTTAGAGTATTTTCAAAATACAGGCCCAAAACATGCTGAAAATCGATATTTTAGGTGCCCAAAGTCAATAAGTGTAAGAATCTTCTGCACCCGTTTATATCCCAAATTCAACCTCAAAACACCTGAAAATTCGATATTGTGGGGTCGCAGATGCGATCTGCACATGCCTACCCCGTGTTAAAGAATTTTCTGAATACAGGCGCAAAACATGCTAAAAATCGATCTTTTAGGTGCCCAAAGTCAATATGTGCATGCATCTTCTGTACCCGTAAATATCTCAAATTCAGACTCCAAACCCCCGAAAATTCGATATTTTGGGGTCCCAGAAGCGATCTGTACATGCCTCCTCCATGTTAGAGTATTTTCAAAATACCGGCCCAAAACATACTGAAAATCGATCTTTTAGGTGCCCAAAAGTCGATATGTGCATGCATCTTCTGTACCCGTTTATATCTCAAATTCAACCTCAAAACACCCGAAAATTCGATATTTTGAGGTCCCAGAAGCGATCGATACATGCCTAATCCGTGTTAGAGTATTTTTTAAATACAGGCAAAAAACATGCTGAAAATCGATCTTTTAGGTGTCCAAAGTCAATATGTGTATGCATCTTCTGCACCCGTTTCCATCCCAAATTCAGCCTCAAAACACCCGAAAATTTGATATTTTTGGGTCCCAGAAGCGATCTGTACATGCCTACAAAGTGCTAGAATTTTATCAAAATATAGGCTCAAAACATGCTAAAAATCGATATTTTAAGTGTCCAAAGTCGATATGTGCATGCATCTTCTGTACTCGTTTATATCTCAAATTCAGGCTCAAAACACCCGAAAACTCGATATTTTGGGGTCCCAGACGCGATCTGTACATGCTTACTCAGTGCTAGAATATTTTCAAAATATAGGCCCAAAACATGCTAAAAATCGATATTTTAGGTGCCCAAAGTCGATATCTCAAATTTATCCCCAAAACACCCGAAAATTCGATATTTTTGGGTCCCAGAAGCGATCTGTACATGCCTACTCCGTGTTAGAGTATTTTCAAAATACAGGCCCAAAACATACAGAAAATCGATATTTTAGGTGCCCAAAAGTCGATATGTGCATGCATCTTCTGTACCCGTTTATATCTCAAATTCAGGATCAAAACACCCGAAAATTCGGTATTTCGGTGTCCTAGAAGCGATCAGTACATGCCTACTCCTAGTTAGAATGTTTTCAAGATACAGACCCAAAACATACTTAAAAATCGATATTTTAGGTGCCCAAAAGTCGATATGTGAATGCATCTTCAGTACCCGTTCATATCTCAAATTCAGGCTGAAAACACCCGAAAATTCGATATTTTGAGGTCCCAGAAGCGATCTGTACATGCCTACTCCGTGTTAGAGTATTTTCAAAATACAGGCCCAAAACATGCTGAAAATCGATATTTTAGGTGCCCAAAAGTCGATATGTGCATGCATCTTCAGTACCCGTTTATATATCAAATTCAGGCTCAAAACAACCGAAAATTCGATATTTTGGGGTCCCAGAAGCGATCTGTACATGCCTATTCAGATACAGGCCCAAAACATGCTGAAAATCGATATTTTAGGTGCCCAAAAGTCGATATGTGCATGCATCTTCAGTACCCGTTTATATATCAAATTCAGGCTCAAAACACCCGCAAATTCGATATTTTGAGGTCCCAGAAGCGATCTGTACATGCCTACCCCGTGTTAGAGTATTTTCTAAATACAGGCTCAAAACATGCTCAAAATCGATATTTTAAGTGTCCAAAGTCGATATGTGCATACATCTTCTGTACCCATTTATATCTCAAATTCAGGCTCAAAACACCCGAAAATTCGGTATTTTTGGGTCCTAGAAGCGATCTGTACATGCCTACTCCTAGTAAGAATGTTTTCAAGATACAGACCCAAAACATGCTGAAAATCGATATTTTAGGAGCCCAAAAGTCGATATGTGCATGCATCTTCTGTACCCGTTTATATCTCAAATTCAGGCCCAAAACACCTGAAAATTCGATATTTTGGGGTCCCAGAAGCGATCTGTACATGCCTACTCAGTGCTAGAATGTTTTCAAAATATAGGCACAAAACATGCTAAAAATCGATATTTTAAGTGTTCAAAGTCGATATGTGCATACATCTTCTGTACCCGTTTATATCTCAAATTCAGGCTCAAAAAACCCGAAAATTCGATATTTTGGGGTCCCCGAAGCGATCTGTACATGCCTACTCAGTGCTCGAATTTTTTTTTAAATATAGGCTCAAAACATGCTAAAAATCGATATTTTTAGTGTCCTAAGTCGTACTTTTGTACCCGATTATATCTTAAATTCAGGCTCAAAACACTCGAAAATTCGGTATTTTTTGGTCCTAGAAGCGATATGTACATGCCTACTCCTAGTTAGAATGTTTTCAAGATACAGACCCAAAACATGCTCAAAATCAATATATTAGGTGCCCAAAGTTGATATGTGCATGCATCTTCAGTACCCGTTTATATATCAAATTCAGGGTCAAAACACCCGAAAATTCAATATTTTGGGGTCCCAAAAGCGATCTGTACATGCCTACTCACTGCTAGAATATTTTTAAAATATTGTCCCAAAACATGCTAAAAATCGATATTTTAGGTGCCCAAAGTCGATATCTCAAATTCAGGCCCAAAACACCCGAAAATTCGATATTTTGGGGTCCCAGAAGCGATCTGTACATGCTTACTCCATATTAGAGTATTTTCAAAATACAGGCCCAAAACATACTAAAATCGATCTTTTAGGTGCCCAAAAGTCGATATGTACATGCATCTTCTGTACCTGTTTATATCTCAAATTCAGGTTCCGAACATCCGGAAATTCGATATTTTGGGGTCCCAGAAGCGATCTGTACTGGCCTATTCAGATACAGGCCCAAAACATGCTGAAAATCGATATTTTAGGTGCCCAAAGTCAATATGTGCATGCATCTTCTGTACCCGTTTATATCTCAAATTCAGGCTCAAACACCCGAAAATTCGATATTTTGGAGTCCCAGAAGCGATATGTACATGCTTACTCCGTGTTAGAGTATTTTCAAAATATAGGCTCAAAACATGCTAAAAATCGATATTTTAAGTGTCCAAAGTCGATATGTGCATGCATCTTCTGTACCCGTTTATATCTCAAATTCTGGATCAAAACACCCGAAAATTCGGTATTTCGGGGTCCTAGAAGCGATCAGTACATGCCTACTCCTAGTTAGAATGTTTTCAAGATACAGACCCAAAACATACTTAAAAATCGATATTTTAGGTGCCCAAAAGTCGATATGTGCCTGCATCTTCTGTACCCGTTTATATCTCAAATTCAAGCTCAAAACACCCTAAAATTCGATATTTTTGGGTCCCAGAAGCGATCTGTACATGCATACTCAGTCCTAGAATTTTTTTAAAAATATAGGCTCAGAACATGCTAAAAATCGATATTTTTAGTGTCCAAAGTCATACTTTTGTACCCGTTTATATCTTAAATTCAGGCTCAAAACACTCGAAAATTCGGTATTTTTAGGTCCTAGAAGCGATATGTACATGCCTACTCCTAGTTAGAATGTTTTCAAGATACAGACCCAAAACATGCTGAAATTCGATATATTAGGTGCCCAAAGTTGATATGTGCATGCATCTTCAGTACCCGTTTATATATCAAATTCAGGGTCAAAACACCCGAAAATTCAATATTTTGGGGTCCCAAAAGCGATCTGTACATGCCTACTCACTGCTATAATATATTTTTAAAATATAGTCCCAAAACATGCTAAAAATCGATATTTTAGGTGCCCAAAGTCGATATCTCAAATTCAGGCCCAAAACACCCGAAAATTCGATATTTTGGGGTCCCAGAAGCGATATGTACATGCTTACTCCATGTTAGAGTATTTTCAAAATACAGGCCCAAAACATACTGAAAATCGATCTTTTTGGTGCCCAAAAGTCGATATGTGCATGCATCTTCTGTACCCGTTTATATCTCAAATTCAAGTTCCAAACACCCGGAAATTCGATATTTTGGGTTCCCAGAAGCGATCTGTACTGGCCTATTCAGATACAGGCCCAAAACATGCTGAAAATCGATATTATAGGTGCCCAAAGTCGATATCTCAAATTCAGGCCCAAAACACCCGAAAATCCGATATTTTGGAGTCCCAGAAGCGATATGTACATGCTTACTCCGTGTTAGAGTATTTTCAAAATATAGGCTCAAAACATGCTAAAAATCGATATTTTAAGTGTCCAAAGTCGATATGTGCATGCATCTTCTGTACCCGTTTATATCTCAAATTCTGGATCAAAACACCCGAAAATTCGGTATTTCGGGGTCCTAGAAGCGATCAGTACATGCCTACTCCTAGTTAGAATGTTTTCAAGATACCGACCCAAAACATACTTAAAAATCGATATATTAGGTGCCCAAAAGTCGATATGTGCCTGCATCTTCTGTACCCGTTTAAATCTCAAATTCAAGCTCAAAACACCCTAAAATTCGATATTTTTGGGTCCCAGAAGCGATCTGTACATGCCTACTCAGTCCTAGAATTTTTTTAAAAATATAGGCTCAAAACATGCTAAAAATCGATATTTTTAGTGTCCAAAGTCATACTTTTGTACCCGTTTATATCTTAAATTCAGGCTCAAAACACTCGAAAATTCGGTATTTTTAGGTCCTAGAAGCGATATGTACATGCCTACTCCTAGTTAGAATGTTTTCAAGATACAGACCCAAAACATGCTGAAATTCGATATATTAGGTGCCCAAAGTTGATATGTGCATGCATCTTCAGTACCCGTTTATATATCAAATTCAGGGTCAAAACACCCGAAAATTCAATATTTTGGGGTCCCAAAAGCGATCTGTACATGCCTACTCACTGCTATAATATATTTTTAAAATATAGTCCCAAAACATGCTAAAAATCGATATTTTAGGTGCCCAAAGTCGATATCTCAAATTCAGGCCCAAAACACCCGAAAATTCGATATTTTGGGGTCCCAGAAGCGATCTGTACATGCTTACTCCATGTTAGAGTATTTTCAAAATACAGACCCAAAACATACTGAAAATCGATCTTTTAGGTGCCCAAAAGTCGATATGTGCATGCATCTTCTGTACCCGTTTATATCTCAAATTCAAGTTCCAAACACCCGGAAATTCGATATTTTGGGTTCCCAGAAGCGATCTGTACTGGCCTATTCAGATACAGGCCCAAAACATGCTGAAAATCGATATTATAGGTGCCCAAAGTCGATATCTCAAATTCAGGCCCAAAACACCCGAAAATCCGATATTTTGAAGTCCCAGAAGCTATCTGTACATGCCTACTCAGTGCTAGAATGTTTTCAAAATATAGGCTCAAAACAAGCTAAAAATCGATATTTTTAGTGTCCAAAGTCGATCTTCTGTACACTTTTATATCTTAAATTCAGGCTCAAAACACCCGAAAATTCGGTATTTTTGGGTCCTAGAAGCGATATGTACATGCCTACTCCTAGTTTGAATGTTTTTAAGATACAGACCCAAAACATGCTCAAAATCGATGTTTTAGGTGCCCACAAGTCGATATGTGTATGTATCTTGAGTACCCGTTTATATCTCAATTTCAGGCTCAAAACACCAGCAAATTCGGTATTTTTGGGTCCTAGAAGCGATCTGTACATGCCTACTCCTAGTAAGAATGTTTTCAATATACAAACCCAAAACATGCTCAAAATCGATATTTTAGGAGCCCAAAAGTCGATATGTGCATGCATCTTCTGTACCCGTTTATATCTCAAATTCAGGCCCAAAACACCTGAAAATTTGATATTATGGGGTCCCAGAAGCGTCCTGTACATGCCTACTCAGTGCTAGAATGTTTTCAAAGTAAAGGCTCAAAACATGCTAAATATCGATATTTTAAGTGTCTAAAGTCGATATGTGCATGCATCTTCTGTACCCGTTTATATCCCAAATTCAGGCTCAAAACACCCGAAAATTCGATATTTTGGGGTCCCAGAAGCGATCTGTACATGCCTACTCAGTGCTAGAATATTTTCAAAATATAGACCCAAAACATGCTCAAAATCGTTATTTTAAGTGTCCAAAGTCGATATGTGCATACATCTTCTGTACCCGTTTATATCTCAAATTCAGGCTCAAAATACCCGAAAATTCGGTATTTTTTGTTCCTAGAAGCGAACTGTACATGCCTACACCTAGTGAGAATGTTTTCAAGATACAGACCCAAAACATGCTCAAAATCAATATTTTAGGTGCCCAAAAGTCGGTATGTACATGCATCTTCAGTACCCGTTTATATCTCAAATTCAGGCTCAAAACACCCGACAATTCGATATTTTGGGGTCCAAGAAGCGATCTGTACATGCCTACTCCGTGTTAGAGTATTTTCAAAATACAGGCCCAAAACATGCTGAAAATCAATATTTTAGTTGCCCAAAGTCTATATTTCAAATTCAGGCCCAAAACACCCGAAAATTCTATATATTTTGGGGTCCCAGAAGCGATCTGTACATGCCTACTCAGTGCTAGAATGTTTTCAAGATATAGGCTCAAAACATGCTAAAAATCGATATTTTAAGTGTTCAAAGTCGATATGTGTATGCATCTTCTGTACCCGTTTATATCTCAAATTCAGGCTCAAACACCCGAAAATTCGATATTTTGGGGTCCCAGAAGCGATCTGTACATGCCTACTCGGTGCTAGAATATTTTCAAAATATATGCCCAAAACATGCTAAAAATCGATATTTTAGGTGCCCAAAGTCGATATCTCAAATTCAGGCCAAAACTCCCGCAAATTCTATATTTTGGGGTCTTAGAAGCGATCTGTACTTGCCTACTCAGTGTTAGAGTATTTTCAAAATACAGGACCAAAACATACTGAAAATCGATTTTTTAGGTGCCCAAAAGTCGATTTGTGCATGCATCTTCTGTACCCGTTTATATTTCAAATTCAGGCTCCAAACACCCGAAAATTCGATATTTTGGGGTCCCAGAAGCGATCTGTACATGCCTACTCAGATACAGGCCCAAAACATGCAGAAAATCGATATTTTAGGTGCCCAAAGTCAATATGTGTATGCATCTTCTGCAACCGTTTATATCCCAAATTCAACCCCAAAACACCCGAAAATATGATATTTTTTGGCCCCAGAAGCGATCTGTACATGCCTACTCAGTGCTAGAATGTTTTCAAAATATAGGCTCAAAACATGCTAAAAATCGATATTTTAAGTGTTCAAAGTCGATATGTGCATGCATCTTCTGTACCCGTTTATATCTCAAATTTAGCCTCAAAA
This sequence comes from Petrolisthes cinctipes, assembly GCA_033782935.1. Classification (NCBI taxonomy): domain Eukaryota; kingdom Metazoa; phylum Arthropoda; class Malacostraca; order Decapoda; family Porcellanidae; genus Petrolisthes; species Petrolisthes cinctipes. The sequence continues at coordinate 299,882 of JAWQEG010000095.1, forward strand.
CACCAGAAAATTCGATATTTTGGGGTCCCAGAAGCGATCTGTACATGCCTACTCAGTGCTAGAATATTTTTAAAATACAGGACAAAAACATACTGAAAATCGATTTTTTAGGTGCCCAAAAGTCAATATGTGGATGCATCTTCTGTACCCGTTTATATCTCAAATTCAGTTTCCAAACACCCGGAAATTCGATATTTTGGGGTCCCAGAAGCGATCTGTACAAGCCTATTCAGATACAGGCCTAAAACATGCTAAAAATCGATATTTTAGGTGCCCCAAGTCAATATGTGTATGCATCTTCTGCAACCGTTTATATCCCAAATTCGACCCCAAAATACACGAAAATTCGATATTTTTTGGTCCCAGAAACGATCTGTACATGCCTACTCAGTGTTAGAATTTTTTCAAAATATAGGCTCAAATCATACTGAAAATCGATCTTTTAGGTGCCCAAAAGTCGATATGTGCGTGCATCTTCTGTACCCGTTTATATCTCAAATTCAGGCTCCAAACACCCGAAAATTCGATATTTCATGGTCCCAGAAGCGATCTGTACATGCCTAGTCAGATACAGGTCCTAAACATGCTGAAAATCGATATTTTAGGTTCCCAAAGTCAATATGTGTATGCATCTTCTGCACCCGTTTATATTCCAAAATCAACCTCAAAAGATCCAAAAATTCGATATTTTTTGGTCCCAGAAGCGATTTGTACATGCCTACTCAGTGCTAGATATTTTTCAAAATATAAGCCCAAAACATGCTAAAAATCGATATTTTAGGTGCTCAAAGTCGATATCTCAAATTCAGGCCCAAAACACCCGAAAATTCGATATTTTGTGGTCCCAGAAGCGATCTGTACATGCCTAATCCGTGTTAGAGTATTTTCGAAATACAGGCCCAAAACATACTGAAAATCGATCTTTTAGGTGCCCAAAAGTCGATATGTGTATGCATCTTCTGTACCCGTTTATATCTCAAATTCAACCTCAAAACACCCTAAAATTCGATATTTTAGGGTCCCAGAAGCGATCTGTACATGCCTACTCAGTGCTAGAATGTTTTCAAAATATAGGCTCAAAACATTCTAAAAATCGATATTTTTAGTGTCAAAAGTCGATCTTCTGTACCCGTTTATATCTTAAATTCAGGCTCAAAACACTCGAAAATTCGTTATTTTTGGGTCCTAGATGCGATATGTACATGCCTACTCCTAGTTAGAATGTTTTCAAGATACAGACCCAAACATGCTCAAAATCGATATTTTAGGTGCCCAAAAGTTGATATGTGCATGCGCATCTTCTGTACCCGTTTATATATCATATTCAGGGTCAAAACACCCGAAAATTCGATATTTTGGGGTCCCAGAAGCGATCTGTACATGCCTACTCACTGCTAGAATATTTTCAAAATATAGTCCCAAAACATGCTAAAAATCGATATTTTAGGTGCCCAAAGTCGATATCTCAAATTCAGGCCAAAAACACCCGAAAATTCGATATTTGGGGGTCCCAGAAGCGATCTGTACATGCCTACTCCGTATTAGAGTATTTTCAAAATACAGGCCCAAAACATACTGAAAATTGATCTTTTAGGTGCCCAAAAGTCGATATGTGCATGCATCATCTGTACCCGTTTATATCTCAAATTCAGGCTCAAAACACCCGAAAATTCGATATTTTGGAGTCCCTGAAGCGATATGTACATGCCTACTCCGTATTAGAGTATTTTCAAAATACAGGCCCAAAACATACTGAAAATCGATCTGTTAAGTACCCAAAAGTCGATATGTGCGTGCATCTTCTGTACCCGTTTATATCTCAAATTCAGGCACCAAACACCCGAAAATTCGATATTTTGGGGTCCCAGAAGCGATCTGTACATGCCTACTCAGTGCTAGAACATTTTCAAAATATAGACCCAAAACATGCTAAAAATCGATATTTTAGGTGCCTAGAGTCGATACATCAAATTCAAGCCCAAAACACCCGAAAATTCGATATTTTGGGGTCCCAGAAGCGATCTGTACATGCCTACTCCGTGTTAGAGTATTTTCGAAATACAGGCCCAAAACATACTGAAAATCGATCTTTTAGGTGCCCAAAAGTCGATTTGTGCATGCATCTTCTGTACCCGTTTATATCTCAAATTCAGGCTCAAAATTCCTGAAAATTCGATATTTTGGAGTCCCAGAAGCGATATGTACATGCTTACTCCGTGTTAGAGTATTTTCAAAATACGGGCCCAAAACATACTAAAAATCGATCTTTTAGGTGCCCAAAAGTCAATATGTGCGTGCATCTTCTTTACCCGTTTATATCTGAAATTCAGTTTCCAAACACCCGGAAAATCGATATTTTGGGGTCCCAGAAGCGATCTGTACATGCCTATTCAGATACAGGCCCAAAACATGCTGAAAATCGATATTTTAGGTGCCCAAAGTCAATATGTGTATTCATCTTCAGCAACCGTTTATATCCCAAATTCAATCCCAAAACAACCGAAAATTTGATATTTTTTGGCCCCAGAAGCGATCTGTACATGCCTACTCAGTGCTAGAATGTTTTCAAAATATAGGCTCAAAAAATGCTAAAAATCGATATTTTTAGTGTCCAAAGTCGATCTTCGGTACCCGTTTATATCTTAAATTCAGGCTCAAAACACCCGAAAATTCGATATTTTTGGGTCCAAGAAGCGATCTGTACATGCCTACTCCGTGTTATAGTATTTTCAAAATACAGGCCCAAAACATGCTGAAAATCGATATTTTTGGTGCCCAAAGTCGATATCTCAAATTCAGGCCCAAAACACCCGAAAATTCTATATTTTGGGGTCCCAGAAGCGATCTGTACATGCCTACTCAGTGCTAGAATGTTTTCAAAATATAGGCTCAAAACATGCTAAAAATCGATATTTTAAGTGTTCAAAGTCGATAAGTGCATGCATCTTCTGTACCCGTTTATATCTCAAATTCAGCCTCAAAACACCCGAAAATTCGATATTTTTGGGTCCCAAAAGCGATCTGTACATGTCTACTCCGTGTTAGAGTATTTTTAAAATACAGTCCCAAAACATCCTAAAAATCGATATTTTAGGTGTCCAAAGTCGATATGTGCATGCATCTTCTGTACCCGTTTATATCTCAAATTCAGGCTCAAAACACCCAAAAAATCGATATTTTTGTGTCTGAGAAGCGATCTGTACGTGCATACTCCGTGTTAGAGTGTTTTTAAATTAAAGGCCCAAAACATGATGAAAATCGATATTTTATGTGCCCAAAGTCAATATGTGTATGCATCTTCTGTACCCGTGTATATCCCTAATTCAGGCTCAAAAGAACCAAAATTCAATATTTTTGCGTCCCAGAAGCGATCTGTACATGCCTACTCCTTCCTAGAATGTTTTCAAGATACAGACCCAAAACATGCTCAAAATCGATATTTTAAGTGCAAAAAGTCAATATGTGCATGCATCTTCTGTACCCGTTTATATCTCAAATTCAGGCTCAAAACACCCGACAATTCGATATTTTGGAGTCCCAGAAGCGATATGTACATGCCTACTCAGCGCTTGAATATTTTTAAAATATACGCCCAAAACATGCTAATTATCGATATTTTAGGTGTCAAAAGTCGATATTTGAAATTCAGGCACAAAACACCCGAAAATTCGATATTTTGGGGTCCCCGAAGCGATTTGTACATGCCTACTCCGTGTTAGAGTATTTTCAAATTACAGGCCCAAAACATACTGAAAATCGATTTTTTAGGTGCCCAAAAGTCGATATGTGCATGCATCTTCTGTACACGTTTATATCTCAAATTCAGGTTCCAAACACCCGGAAATTCGATATTTTGGGGTCCCAGAAGCGATCTGTAAATGCCTATTCAAATACAGGCCCAAAACATGCTGAAAATCGCTAGTTTAGTTGCCCAAAGTCAATATGTGTATGCATCTTCTGCACCCGTTTATACCCCAAATTCAGGCTCAAAACACCCGAAAATTCGATATTTTTGGGTCCCAGAAGCGATCTGTACATGCCTACTCCGTATTAGAATATTTTCAAAATACAGGCCCAAAACATACTCAAAATCGATATTTTAGGTGCCCAAAGTCAATATGTCTATGCATCTTCTGCAACTGTTTATATCCCAAATTCAACCCCAAAACACCCGAAAATTCGATATTTTTGAGTCCTAGAAGCGATCTGTACATGCCTACTCAGTGCTAGAATGTTTTCAAAGTAAAGGCTGAAAACATGCTAAACATCGATATTTTAAGTGTCTAAAGTCGATATGTGCATGCATCATCTGTACCCGTTTATATCTCAAATTCAGGCTCAAAACACCCGAAAATTCGGTATTTTTGGGTCCTAGAAGCGAACTGTACATGCCTACACCTAGTGAGAATGTTTTCAAGATACAGACCCAAAACATACTGAAAATCGATCTTTTAGGTGCCCAAAAGTCGATATGTGCATGCATCTTCTGTACCCGTTTATATCTCAAATTCAGGCTCAAAACCCCCGAAAATTCGGTATTTTTGGCTTCTAGACTCGATCTGTACATGCCTACTCCTAGTTAGAATGTTTTCAAGATACAGACCCAAAACATGCTCAAAATCGATATTTTAGGTGCCCAAAAGTCGATATGTGCATGCATCTTCTGTACCCGTTTATATCTCAAATTTAGGCTGAAAACACCCGAAAATTCGATATTTTTGGGTCCCAGAAGCGATCTGGACATTCCTACTCCGTGGTAGAGTATTTTCAAAATACAGGCCCAAAACATGCTAAAAAATCGATATTTTAGGTGCCCAAAGTCGATATCTTAAATTGAGGCCCAAAACACCCGAAAATTCGATATTTTGGGGTCCCAAAAGCGATCTGTACATGCCTACTCCGTGTGAGAGTATTTTCAATATACAGGCCCAAAACATACTGAAAATCGATATTTTAGGTGACCAAAGTCAATATGTGTATGCATCTTCTGCACCCGTTTATATCCCAAATTCAACCTCAAAACACCCGAAAATTCGATATTTTTGGGGTCCATGAAGCGAACTGTACATGCCTAGTCAGTGCTAGAATGTTTTCAAAATATATATATATGCTTAAAACATGCTAAAAATCGATATTTTGAATGTCCAAAGTTGATATGTGCATGCATCTTCTGTACCCATTTATATCTCAAATTCAGGCTCACAACACCCGAAAATTCGATATTTTGGAGTGCCAGAAGCGATCTGTACATGCCTATTCTGTGTTAGAGTATTTTCAAATATAGGCCCAAAACATGCTAAAAATCGAAATATTAGGTGCCCAAAGTAGATATCTCAAATTCAGGCACAATCAACACGAAAATTCGAACTTTTGGGGTCAGAGAAGTGATCTGTACATACCTACTCCGTTTTAGAGTATTTTCAAAATACAGGCCCAAAACATACAGAAAATCGATATTTTAGGTGCCCAAAATTCGATAAGTGCATGCATCTTCTGTACCTGTTTATACCTCAAATTCAGGCTCCAAACACCCGAAAATTCGATATTTTTTGGTCCTAAAAGTGATCTGTACTTGCCTACTCCGTGTTAGAGTATTTTCAAGATACAGGCCCAAAACTTGCTGAAAATCGATATTTTAGGTGACCAAAGTCAATATGTGTATGCATCTTCTGCACCCGTTTATATCCCAAATTCAACCTCAAAACTCCCGAAAATTCGATATTTTTGGGGTCCCAGAAGCGAACTGTATATGCAAGAATGTTTTCAAAATATAGGCTCAAAACACGCTAAAAATCGATATTTTAAGTATCCAAAGTCGATATGTGCATGCATCTTCTGTACCCGTTTATATCTCAAATTCAGGATCAAAACACCCGAAAATTCGATATTTTGGGGTCCCAGAAGTGATCTGTACATGCCTACTTAGTTCTAGAATATTTTCAAAATATAGGCCCAAAACATGCTAAAAATCGATATTTTAGGTGCCCAAAGTCGATATCTCAAATTCACGCCCAAAACACCCGAAAATTCGATATTTTGGGGTCCCAGAAGCGAACTGTACATGCCTACTCCGTGATAGAGTATTTTCAAAATACAGGCCCATATCATACTGAAAATCGATCTTTTACGTGCCCAAAAGTCGATATGTGCATGCATCTTCTGTACCCGTTTATATCTCAAACTCAGTCTCCAAACACCCGAAAATTCGATATTTTGGGGTCCCAGAAGCGATATGTACATGCCTACTCGGATAGAGGCCCAAACCATGCTGAAAATCGATATTTTAGGTGCCCAAAGTTAATATATGTATGCATCTTCCGCACTCGTTTATATCTCAAATTCAACCTCAAAACACCCGAAAATTCGATATTTTTGGGTCCCAGACGCAATCTGTACATGCCTACTCAGTGCTAGAATGATTTAAAAATATAGGCTTAAAACATGCTAAAAATAAATATTTTAAGTGTTCTAAGTCGATATGTGCATGCATCTTCTGTAACCGTTTATATCTCAAATTCAGGATCAAAACACCCGAAAATTCGGTATTTTTTTGTCCTAGAAGCGATCTGTACATGCCTACTCCTAGTTAGAATGTTTTCAAGATACAGACCCAAAACATGCTCAAAATCGATATTTTAGTGGCCCAAAAGTCGATATGTTCATGCATCTTCAGTACCCGTTTATATCTCAAATTCAGGCTCAAAACACCCGAAAATTCGATATTTTGGAGTGCCAAAAGCAATCTGTACATGCCTACTCTGTGTTAGAGTATTTTCAAATATAGGCCCAAAACATGCTAAAAATCGAAATATTAGGTGCCCAAAGTAGATATCTCCAATTCAGGCCCAAAACACCCGAAAATTCGAAATTTTGGGGTCAGAGAAGCGATCTGTACATACCTACTCCGTTTTAGAGTATTTTCAAAATACAGGCCCAAAACACACAGAAAATCGATATTTTAGGTGCCCAAAAGTCGATATGTGCATGCATCTTCTGTACCTGTTTATACCTCAAATTCAGGCTCCAAACACCCGAAAATTCGATATTTTTTGGTCCTAGAAGTGATCTCTACTTGCCTACTCCATGTTAGAGTATTTTCAAAATACAGGCCCAAAACATGCTGAAAATCGATATTTTAGGTGACCAAAGTCAATATGTGTATGCATCTTCTGCACCCGTTTATATCCCAAATTCAACCTCAAAACTCCCGAAAATTCGATATTTTTGGGGTCCCAGAAGCGAACTGTATATGCCTAGTCAGTGCAAGAATGTTTTCAAAATATAGGCTCAAAACACGCTAAAAATCGATATTTTAAGTATCCAAAGTCGATATGTGCATGCATCTTCTGTACCCGTTTATATCTTAAATTCAGGATCAAAACACCCGAAAATTCGATATTTTGGGGTCCCAGAAGTGATCTGTACATGCCTACTTAGTGCTAGAATATTTTCAAAATATAGGCCCAAAACATGCTAAAAATCGATATTTTAGGTGCCCAAAGTCGATATCTCAAATTCAGGCCCAAAACACCCGAAAATTCGATATTTTGGGGTCCCAGAAGCGAACTGTACATGCCTACTCCGTGTTAGAGTATTTTCAAAATACAGGCCCATATCATACTGAAAATCGATCTTTTACGTGCCCAAAAGTCGATATGTGCATGCATCTTCTGTACCCGTTTATATCTCAAACTTAGGCTCCAAACACCCGAAAATTCGATATTTTGTGGTCCCAGAAGCGATATGTACATGCCTACTCGGATAGAGGCCCAAACCATGCTGAAAATCGATATTTTAGGTGCCCAAAGTTAATATATGTATGCATCTTCTGCACTCGTTTATATCTCAAATCCAACCTCAAAACACCCGAAAATTCGATATTTTTGGGTCCCAGAAGCAATCTGTACATGCCTACTCAGTGCTAGAATGTTTTCAAAATATAGGCTTAAAACATGCTAAAATTTAATATTTTAAGTGTCCTAAGTCGATATGTGCATGCATCTTCTGTAACCGTTTATATCTCAAATTCAGGATCAAAACACCCGAAAATTCGGTATTTTTTTGTCCTAGAAGCGATCTGTACATGCCTACTCCTAGTTAGAATGTTTTCAAGATACAGACCCAAAACATGCTCAAAATCGATATTTTAGTGGCCCAAAAGTCGATATGTTCATGCATCTTCAGTACCCGTTTATATCTCAAATTCAGGCTCAAAACACCCGAAAATTCGATATTTTGGAGTGCCAGAAGCAATCTGTACATGCCTACTCTGTGTTAGAGTATTTTCAAACATGCTAAAAATCGAAATATTAGGTGCCCAAAGTAGATATCTCAAATTCAGGCCCAAAACACCCGAAAATTCGAAATTTTAGGGTCAGAGAAGCGATCTGTACATACCTACTCCGTTTTAGAGTATTTTCAAAATACAGGCCCAAAACATACAGAAAATAGATATTTTAGGTGCCCAAAAGTCGATATGTGCATGCATCTTCTGTACCTGTTTATACCTCAAATTCAGGCTCCAAACACCTGAAAATTCGATATTTTTTGGTCCTAGAAGTGATCTGTACTTGCCTACTCCGTGTTAGAGTATTTCTCAAAATACAGGCCCAAAACATGCTGAAAATCGATATTTTAGGTGACCAAAGTCAATATGTGTATGCATCTTCTTTCACCCGTTTATATCCCAAATTCAACCTCAAAACTTCCGAAAATTCGATATTTTTGGGGTCCCAGAAGCGAACTGTATATGCCTAGTCAGTGCAAGAATGTTTTCAAAATATAGGCTCAGAACACGCTAAAAATCGATATTTTAAGTATCCAAAGTCGATATGTGCATGCATCTTCTGTACCCGTTTATATCCCAAATTCAACCTCAAAACTCAAGAAAATTCGATATTTTTGGGGTCCCAGAAGCGAACTGTATATGCCTAGTCAGTGCAAGAATGTTTTCAAAATATAGGCTCAAAACACGCTAAAAATCGATATTTTAAGTATCCAAAGTCGATATGTGCATGCATCTTCTGTACCCATTTATATCTCAAATTCAGGATCAAAACACCCGAAAATTCGATATTTTGGGGTCCCAGAAGTGATCTGTACATGCCTACTTAGTGCTAGAATATTTTCAAAATATAGGCCCAAAACATGCTAAAAATCGATATTTTAGGTGCCCAAAGTCGATATCTCAAATTCAGGCCCAAAACACCCGAAAATTCGATATTTTGGGGTCCCAGAAGCGAACTGTACATGCCTACTCCGTGTTAGAGTATTTTCAAAATACAGGCCCATATCATACAGAAAATCGATCTTTTACGTGCCCAAAAGTCGATATGTGCATGCATCTTCTGTACCTGTTTATATCTCAAACTCAGGCTCCAAACACCCGAAAATTCGATATTTTGGGGTCCCAGAAGCGATATGTACATGCCTACTCGGATAGAGGCCCAAACCATGCTGAAAATCGATATTTTAGGTGCCCAAAGTTAATATATGTATGCATCTTCTGCACTCGTTTATATCTCAAATTCAACCTCAAAACACCCGAAAATTCGATATTTTTGGGTCCCAGAAGCAATCTGTACATGCCTACTCAGTGCTAGAATGTTTTCAAAATATAGGCTTAAAACATGCTAAAAATAAATATTTTAAGTGTCCTAAGTCGATATGTGCATGCATCTTCTGTAACCGTTTATATCTCAAATTCAGGATCAAAACACCCGAAAATTCGGTATTTTTTTGTCCTAGAAGCGATCTGTACATGCCTAATCCTAGTTAGAATGTTTTCAAGATACAGACCCAAAACATGCTCAAAATCGATATTTTAGTGGCCCAAAAGTCGATATGTTCATGCATCTTCAGTACCCGTTTATATCTCAAATTCAGGCTCAAAACACCCGAAAATTCGATATTTTGGAGTGCCAGAAGCAATCTGTACATGCCTACTCTGTGTTAGAGTATTTTCAAATATAGGCCCAAAACATGCTAAAAATCGAAATATTAGGTGCCCAAAGTAGATATCTCCAATTCAGGCCCAAAACACCCGAAAATTCGAAATTTTAGGGTCAGAAAAGCGATCTGTACATACCTACTCAGTTTTAGAGTATTTTCAAAATACAGGCCCAAAACATACAGAAAATCGATATTTTAGGTGCCCAAAAGTCGATATGTGCATGCATCTTCTGTACCTGTTTATACCTCAAATTCAGGCTCCAAACACCTGAAAATTCGATATTTTTTGGTCCTAGAAGTGATCTGTACTTGCCTACTCCGTGTTAGAGTATTTTCAAAATACAGGCCCAAAACATGCTGAAAATCGATATTTTAGGTGACCAAAGTCAATATGTGTATGCATCTTCTGCACCCGTTTATATCCCAAATTCAACCTCAAAACTCCCGAAAATTCGATATTTTTGGGGTCCCAGAAGCGAACTGTATATGCCTAGTCAGTGCAAGAATGTTTTCAAAATATAGGCTCAAAACACGCTAAAAATCGATATTTTAAGTATCCAAAGTCGATATGTGCATGCATCTTCTGTACCCGTTTATATCTCAAATTCAGGATCAAAACACCCGAAAATTCGATATTTTGGGGTCCCAGAAGTGATCTGTACATGCCTACTTAGTGCTAGAATATTTTCAAAATATAGGCCCAAAACATGCTAAAAATCGATATTTTAGGTGCCCAAAGTCGATATCTCAAATTCAGGCCCAAAACACCCGAAAATTCGATATTTTGGGGTCCCAGAAGCGAACTGTACATGCCTACTCCGTGTTAGAGTATTTTCAAATTACAGGCCCATATCATACTGAAAATCGATCTTTTAAGTGCCCAAAAGTCGATATGTGCATGCATCTTCTGTACCCGTTTATATCTCAAACTCAGGCTCCAAACACCCGAAAATTCGATATTTTGGGGTCCCAGAAGCGATCTGTACATGCCTACTCGGATACAGGCCCAAAACATGCTGAAAATCGATATTTTAGGTGCCCAAAGTTAATATGTGTATGCATCTTCTGCACTCGTTTATATCTCAAATTCAACCTCAAAACACCCGAAAATTCGATATTTTTGGATCCCAGAAGCGATCTGTGAATGCCTACTCAGTGCTAGAATGTTTTCAAAATATAGGCTCAAAACATGCTAAAAATAGATATTTTAAGTGTCCAAAGTCGATATGTGCATGCATCTTCTGTAACCGTTTATATCTCAAATTCAGGATCAAAACACCCGAAAATTCGGTATTTTTTTGTCCTAGAAGCGATCTGTACATGCCTAATCCTAGTTAGAATGTTTTCAAGATACAGACCCAAAACATACAGAAAATCGATATTTTAGGTGCCCAAAAGTCGATATGTGCATGCATCTTCTGTACCTGTTTATACCTCAAATTCAGGCTCAAAACACCTGAAAATTCGATATTTTTTGGTCCTAGAAGTGATCTGTACTTGCCTACTCCGTGTTAGAGTATTTTCAAAATACAGGCCCAAAACATGCTGAAAATCGATATTTTAGGTGACCAAAGTCAATATGTGTATGCATCTTCTGCACCCGTTTATATCCCAAATTCAACCTCAAAACTCCCGAAAATTCGATATTTTTGGGGTCCCAGAAGCGAACTGTATATGCCTAGTCAGTGCAAGAATGTTTTCAAAATATAGGCTCAAAACACGCTAAAAATCGATATTTTAAGTATCCAAAGTCGATATGTGCATGCATCTTCTGTAACCGTTTATATCTCAAATTCAGGATCAAAACACCCGAAAATTCGGTATTTTTTTGTCCTAGAAGCGATCTGTACATGCCTAATCCTAGTTAGAATGTTTTCAAGATACAGACCCAAAACATGCTCAAAATCGATATTTTAGTGGCCCAAAAGTCGATATGTTCATGCATCTTCAGTACCCGTTTATATCTCAAATTCAGGCTCAAAACACCCGAGAATTCGATATTTTGGAGTGCCAGAAGCGATCTGTACATGCCTACCTACTCTGTGTCAGAGTATTTTCAAATATAGGCCCAAAACATGCTAAAAATCGAAATTTTAGGTTCCCAAAGTCGATATCTCAAATTCAGGCCCAAAACACCCGAAAATTCGATATTTTGGGGTCCCAGAAGCGAACTGTACATGCCTACTCCGTGTTAGAGTATTTTCAAAATACAGGCCCATAACATACTGAAAATCGATCTTTTAGGTGCCCAAAAGTTGATATGTGCATGCATCTTCTGTACCCGTTTATATCTCATATTCAGGCTCCAAACACCCGAAAATTTGATATTTTGGGGTCCCAGAAGCGATCGGTACATGCCTATTCAGTTACAGGCCCAAAACATGCTGAAAATCGATATTTTAGGTGCCCAAAGTTAATATGTGTATGCATCTTCTGCACTCGTTTATATTTCAAATTCAACTTCAAAACACCCGAAAATTAGAGATTTTTGGTTCCCAGAAGCGATCTGTACATGCCTACTCCTAGTTAGAATGTTTTCAAGATACAGACCCAAAACATGCTTAAAATCGATATTTTAGTGGCCGAAAAGTCGATATTTTCATGCATCTTCAGTACCCGTTTATATCTCAAATTCAGGCTCAAAACACCCGAAAATTCGATATTTTGGAGTGCCAGAAGCGATCTGTACATGCCTACTCTGTGTTAGAGTATTTTCAAAAATAGGCCCAAAACATGCTAAAAATCGAAATATTAGGTGCACAAAGTAGATACCTCCAATTCAGGCCCAAAACACCCGAAAATTCGAAATTTTTAGGTCAGAGAAGCGATCTGTACATACCTACTCCGTTTTAGAGTATTTTCAAAATACAGGCCCAAAACATACAGAAAATCGATCTTTTAGGTGCCCAAAAGTCGATATGTGCATGCATCTTCTGTACCTGTTTATACCTCAAATTCAGGCTCCAAATACCTGAAAATTCGATATTTTTTGGTCCTAGAAGTGATCTGTACTTGCCTACTCCGTGTTAGAGTATTTTCAAAATACAGGCCCAAAACATGCTGAAAATCGATATTTTAGGTGACCAAAGTCAATATGTGTATGCATCATCTGCACCCGTTTATATCCCAAATTCAACCTCAAAACTCCCGAAAATTCGATATTTTTAGGGTCCCAGAAGCGAAATGTATATGCCTAGTCAGTGCAAGAATGTTTTCAAAATATAGGCTCAAAACACGCTAAAAATCGATATTGTAAGTATAAAAAGTCGATATGTGCATGCATCTTCTGTACCCGTTTATATTTCAAACTCAGGCTCCAAACACCCAAAAATTCAATATTTTGGGGTCCCAGATGCGATCTGTACATGCCTACTCAGAAACAGGCCCAAAACATGCTGAAAATCGATATTTTAGGTGCCCAAAGTTAATATGTGTATGCATCTTCTGCACTCGTTTATATCACAAATTCAACCTCAAAACACCCGAAAATTCGATATTTTTGGATCCCAGAAGCGATCTGTGAATGCCTACTCAGTGCTAGAATATTTTCAAAATATAGGCCCATATCATACTGAAAATCGATATTTTAGGTGCCCAAAAGTCGATATGTGCATGCATCTTCTGTACCCGTTTATATCTCAAACTCAGGCTCCAAACACCCAAAAATTCGTTATTTTGGGGTCCCAGAAGCGACCTGTACATGCCCACTCAGATACAGGCCCAAAACATGCTGAAAATCGATATTTTAGGTGCCCAAAGTTAATATATGTATGCATCTTCTGCACTCGTTTATATCTCAAATTCAACCTCAAAACACCCTAAAATTCGTTATTTTTGGGTCCCAGAAGCAATCTGTACATGCCTACTCAGTGCTAGAATGTTTTTCTTTAAATATAGGCTCAAAACATGCTAAAATAAATATTTTAAGTGTCCTAAGTCGATATGTGCAAGCATCTTCTGTAACCGTTTATATCTCAAATTCAGGATCAAAACACCCGAAAATTCGGTATTTTTTGGTCCTAGAAGCGATCTGTACATGCCTACTCCTAGTTAGAATGTTTTCAAGATACAGACCCAAAACATGCTCAAAATCGATATTTTAGTGGCCCAAAAGTCGATATGTTCATGCATCTTCAGTACCCGTTTATATCTCAAATTCAGACTCAAAACACCCGAAAATTCGATATTTTGGAGTGCCAGAAGCGATCTGTACATGCCTACTCTGTGTTAGAGTATTTTCAAATATAGGCCCAAAACATGCTAAAAATCGAAATATTAGGTGCCCAAAGTAGATATCTCAAATTCAGGCCCAAAACACCCGAAAATTCGAAATTTTGGGGTCAGAGAAGCGATCTGTACATACCTACTCCGTTTTAGAGTATTTTCAAAATACAGGCCTAAAACATACAGAAAATCGATATTTTAGGTGCCCAAAACTCGATATGTGCATGCATCTTCTGTACCTGTTTATACCTCAAATTTAGGCTCCAAACACCTGAAAATTCGATATTTTTTGGTTCTAGAAGTGATCTGTACTTGCCTACTCCGTGTTAGAGTATTTTCAAAATACAGGCCCATAACATACTGAAAATCGATCTTTTAGGTGTCCAAAAGTCGATATGTGCATGCATCTTCTGTACCCGATTATATCTCAAATTCAGGCTCAAAATACCCGAAAATTTATGTTTTTGGGTCCTAGAAGCAATTTGTACATGCCTATTCCGTGTTAGAGTATTTTAAAAATACAGGCCCAAAACATGCTGAAAATCAATATTTGAGGTTCCCAAAGTCAATATGTGTATGCATCTTCTGTACACGTTTATATAACAAATTCAGGCTCAAAACACCCGAAAACTCGATATTTTTGTGTCACAGAAGATATCTGTACATGCCTACTTCGTTTTAGAGTATTTTCAAAATACAGACCCAAAACAAGCTCAAAATCGATATTTTAGGTGCAAAAAGTCGATATGTGCCTGCATCTTCAGTACCCGTTTATATCTCAAATTCAGGCTCAAAAGAACCAAAATTCAATATTTTTGGGTCCCAGAAGCGATCTGTACATGTCTACTCAGTGCTAGACTGTTTTCAAAATTTAGGCCCAATACATGCTAAATATCGATATTTTAGATGTCCAAAGTCGATATGTGCATACATCTTTTGTACCCGTTTATATCCCAAATTCAAGCTCAAAACACCCGTAAAATTCGATATTTTTCGGTCAAAGAAGTGATCTGTACATGCCTACTCAGTGCTAGAATGTTTTCAAAATATAGAGTCAAAACATGCTAAAAATCGATATTTTATGTGTAACAAGTCGATATGTGTATGCATGTTCTGTACCCTTTTATATCCCAAATTCAGGCTTAAAACACCCGAAAATTCGATAATTTTGGATCCCAGAAGCGATCGGTACATATCTACTCAGTGCTAGAATGTTCCCAAAATATAGGCTTAAAACATGCTAAAATTCGATATTTTAGGTGTCCAAAGTCGATATGTGCATACATCTTTTGTACCCGTTTATATCCCAAATTCAGGCTCAAAACACCCGAAAATTAGATATTTTTGTGTCCCAGAAGCGATATGTCTATGCCTACTCCTTCTTGGAATGTTTTCAAGATACAGACCCAAAACATGCTAAAAATACATATAATAGGTGCAAAAAGTCGATATGTGCATGCATCTTCATTATCCATTTATATCTCAAAATAAAGCTCAAAACAACCGAAAATTCGGTATTTTTGAGTCCCATAAGCGATATGTACATGCCTACTCCTTACTAGAATGTTTTTAAGGTACAGACCCAAAACAAGTTCAAAATCAATATTTTAGGTGCAAAAAGTCGATATGTGCATGCATGTTCTGTACCCGTTTATATCTAAAATTTAGGCTCAAAACACCCGAAAATTCGATATTTTTTGCTCCCAGAAGCGATCTGTACTTGTCTAATCCGTGTTAGAGTTCTTTCAAAATACAGGCCATAAAACATACTGAAAATCGATATTTTAGGTGCCCAAAGTCGATATGTGCATGCATCTTCTGTACCCGTTTATATCTCAAATTCAGGCTCAAAAAACCCGAAAATTCGAGATTTTTGGGTCCCAGAAGCGATCTGTACATGCCTACTCCGTGTTAGAGTATTTTTAAAATACATGCCCAAAACATGCTGAAAATCGATATTTTAGCTCCACATAGTCAATATGTGCATGCATCTTCTGTACCCGTTTATATCTCAAATTCAGGCTCAAAACACCCGAAAATTCGATATTTTTGGGTCCTAGAAGCGATCTGTACATGCCTACTCCGTATTAGAGTACTTTCAAAATTAAGGCCCAAAACATGCTGAAAATCAATATCTTAGGTGCCCAAAATGGATATGAGCATGCATCTTCTGTACCCGATTATATCTCAAATTCAGGCTCAAAATACCCGAAAATTCAATATTTTTGGGTCCTAGAAGCAATCTGTACATGCTTATTCCGTGTTAGAGTATTTTTAAAAATACAGGCCCAAAACATGCTGAAAATCAATATTTGAGGTTCCCAAAGTCAATATGTGTATGCATCTTCTGTACACGTTTATATCCCAAATTCAGGCTCAAAACAACCGAAAACTCGATATTTTTGTGTCACAGAAAATATCTGTACATGCCTACTTCGTTTTAGAGTATTTTTAAAATACAGACCCAAAACAAGCTCAAAATCGATATTTTAGGTGCTAAAAGTCTATATTTGACTGCATCTTCAGTACCCGTTTATATCTCGAATTCAGGCTCCAAACACCCAAAAATTTGATATTTTTGTGTCACAGAAGATATCTGTACATGCCTACTTCTTGTTAGAGTATTTTCAAAATACAGGCCAAAAACATGCTCAAAATCGATATTTTCGTTGCGCAAAGTCGATATGTGCATGCATCTTCTGTACCCGTTTATATCTCAAACTCAGGCTCCAAATACCCGAAAATTCGATATTTTGGGGTCCCAGAAGCGATCTGTACATGCCTACTCGGATACAGGCCCAAAACATGCTGAAAATCGATATTTTAGGTGCCCAAAGTTAATATGTGTATGCATCTTCTGCACTCGTTTATATCTCAAATTCAACCTCAAAACACCCGAAAATTCGATATTTTTGGATCCCAGAAGCGATCTGTGAATGCCTACTCAGTGCTAGAATGTTTTCAAAATATAGGCTCAAAACATGCTAAAAATAGATATTTTAAGTGTCCAAAGTCGATATGTGCATGCATCTTCTGTACCCGTTTATATCTAAAATTCAACCTCAAAACACCCGAAAAATCGATATTTTTGGGTCCCAGAAGCAATCTGTACATGCCTACTCAGTGCTAGAATGTTTTCAAAATATAGGCTCAAAACATGCTAAAAATAAATATTTTAAGTGTCCTAAGTCGATATGTGCATGCATCTTCTGTAACCGTTTATATCTCAAATTCAGGATCAAAACACCCGAAAATTCGGTATTTTTTTGTCCTACAAGCAATCTGTAAATGCCTACTCCGAGTTAGAATGTTTTTTAAGATACAGACCCAAAACATGCTCAAAATCGATATTTTAGTGGCCCAAAAGTCGATATGTTCATGCATCTTCAGTACCCGTTTATATCTCAAATTCAGGCTCAAAACACCCGAGAATTCGATATTTTGGAGTGCCAGAAGCGATCTGTACATGCCTACTCTGTGTCAGAGTATTTTCAAATATAGGCCCAAAACATGCTAAAAATCGAAATTTTAGGTTCCAAAGTCGATATCTCAAATTCAGGCCCAAAACACCCGAAAATTCGATATTTTGGGGTCCCAGAAGCGAACTGTACATGCCTACTCCGTGTTAGAGTATTTTCAAAATACAGGCCCATAACATACTGAAAATCGATCTTTTAGGTGCCCAAAAGTTGATATGTGCATGCATCTTCTGTACCCGTTTATATCTCATATTCAGGCTCCAAACACCCGAAAATTTGATATTTTGGGGTCCCAGAAGCGATCGGTACATGCCTATTCAGTTACAGGCCCAAAACATGCTGAAAATCGATATTTTAGGTGCCCAAAGTTAATATGTGTATGCATCTTCTGCACTCGTTTATATTTCAAATTCAACTTCAAAACACCCGAAAATTAGAGATTTTTGGTTCCCAGAAGCGATCTGTACATGCCTACTCCTAGTTAGAATGTTTTCAAGATACAGACCCAAAACATGCTTAAAATCGATATTTTAGTGGCCGAAAAGTCGATATGTTCATGCATCTTCAGTACCCGTTTATATCTCAAATTCAGGCTCAAAACACCCGAAAATTCGATATTTTGGAGTGCCAGAAGCGATCTGTACATGCCTACTCTGTGTTAGAGTATTTTCAAAAATAGGCCCAAAACATGCTAAAAATCGAAATATTAGGTGCCCAAAGTAGATATCTCAAATTCAGGCCCAAAACACCCGAAAATTCGAAATTTTTAGGTCAGAGAAGCGATCTGTACATACCTACTCCGTTTTAGAGTATTTTCAAAATACAGGCCCAAAACATACAGAAAATCGATCTTTTAGGTGCCCAAAAGTCGATATGTGCATGCATCTTCTGTACCTGTTTATACCTCAAATTCAGGCTCCAAACACCTGAAAATTCGATATTTTTTGGTCCTAGAAGTGATCTGTACTTGCCTACTCCGTGTTAGAGTATTTTCAAAATACAGGCCCAAAACATGCTGAAAATCGATATTTTAGGTGACCAAAGTCAATATGTGTATGCATCATCTGCACCCGTTTATATCCCAAATTCAACCTCAAAACTCCCGAAAATTCGATATTTTTAGGGTCCCAGAAGCGAAATGTATATGCCTAGTCAGTGCAAGAATGTTTTCAAAATATAGGCTCAAAACACGCTAAAAATCGATATTGTAAGTATAAAAAGTCGATATGTGCATGCATCTTCTGTACCCGTTTATATCTCAAACTCAGGCTCCAAATACCCAAAAATTCAATATTTTGGGGTCCCAGATGCGATCTGTACATGCCTACTCAGATACAGGCCCAAAACATGCTGAAAATCGATATTTTAGGTGCCCAAAGTTAATATGTGTATGCATCTTCTGCACTCGTTTATATCACAAATTCAACCTCAAAACACCCGAAAATTCGATATTTTTGGATCCCAGAAGCGATCTGTGAATGCCTACTCAGTGCTAGAATATTTTCAAAATATAGGCCCATATCATACTGAAAATCGATATTTTAGGTGCCCAAAAGTCGATATGTGCATGCATCTTCTGTACCCGTTTATATCTCAAACTCAGGCTCCAAACACCCAAAAATTCGTTATTTTGGGGTCCCAGAAGCGACCTGTACATGCCCACTCAGATACAGGCCCAAAACATGCTGAAAATCGATATTTTAGGTGCCCAAAGTTAATATATGTATGCATCTTCTGCACTCGTTTATATCTCAAATTCAACCTCAAAACACCCTAAAATTCGTTATTTTTGGGTCCCAGAAGCAATCTGTACATGCCTACTCAGTGCTAGAATGTTTTTTTTTTAAATATAGGCTCAAAACATGCTAAAATAAATATTTTAAGTGTCCTAAGTCGATATGTGCAAGCATCTTCTGTAACCGTTTATATCTCAAATTCAGGATCAAAACACCCGAAAATTCGGTATTTTTTGGTCCTAGAAGCGATCTGTACATGCCTACTCCTAGTTAGAATGTTTTCAAGATACAGACCCAAAACATGCTCAAAATCGATATTTTAGTGGCCCAAAAGTCGATATGTTCATGCATCTTCAGTACCCGTTTATATCTCAAATTCAGACTCAAAACACCCGAAAATTCGATATTTTGGAGTGCCAGAAGCGATCTGTACATGCCTACTCTGTGTTAGAGTATTTTCAAATATAGGCCCAAAACATGCTAAAAATCGAAATATTAGGTGCCCAAAGTAGATATCTCAAATTCAGGCCCAAAACACCCGAAAATTCGAAATTTTGGGGTCAGAGAAGCGATCTGTACATACCTACTCCGTTTTAGAGTATTTTCAAAATACAGGCCTAAAACATACAGAAAATCGATATTTTAGGTGCCCAAAACTCGATATGTGCATGCATCTTCTGTACCTGTTTATACCTCAAATTTAGGCTCCAAACACCTGAAAATTCGATATTTTTTGGTTCTAGAAGTGATCTGTACTTGCCTACTCCGTGTTAGAGTATTTTCAAAATACAGGCCCATAACATACTGAAAATCGATCTTTTAGGTGTCCAAAAGTCGATATGTGCATGCATCTTCTGTACCCGATTATATCTCAAATTCAGGCTCAAAATACCCGAAAATTTATGTTTTTGGGTCCTAGAAGCAATTTGTACATGCCTATTCCGTGTTAGAGTATTTTAAAAATACAGGCCCAAAACATGCTGAAAATCAATATTTGAGGTTCCCAAAGTCAATATGTGTATGCATCTTCTGTACACGTTTATATAACAAATTCAGGCTCAAAACACCCGAAAACTCGATATTTTTGTGTCACAGAAGATATCTGTACATGCCTACTTCGTTTTAGAGTATTTTCAAAATACAGACCCAAAACAAGCTCAAAATCGATATTTTAGGTGCAAAAAGTCGATATGTGCCTGCATCTTCAGTACCCGTTTATATCTCAAATTCAGGCTCAAAACACCCGAAAATTCGATATTTTGGAGTGCCAGAAGCGATCTGTACATGCCTACTCTGTGTTAGAGTATTTTCAAAAATAGGCCCAAAACATGCTAAAAATCGAAATATTAGGTGCCCAAAGTAGATATCTCAAATTCAGGCCCAAAACACCCGAAAATTCGAAATTTTTAGGTCAGAGAAGCGATCTGTACATACCTACTCCGTTTTAGAGTATTTTCAAAATACAGGCCCAAAACATACAGAAAATCGATCTTTTAGGTGCCCAAAAGTCGATATGTGCATGCATCTTCTGTACCTGTTTATACCTCAAATTCAGGCTCCAAACACCTGAAAATTCGATATTTTTTGGTTCTAGAAGTGATCTGTACTTGCCTACTCCGTGTTAGAGTATTTTCAAAATACAGGCCCAAAACATGCTGAAAATCGATATTTTAGGTGACCAAAGTCAATATGTGTATGCATCATCTGCACCCGTTTATATCCCAAATTCAACCTCAAAACTCCCGAAAATTCGATATTTTTAGGGTCCCAGAAGCGAAATGTATATGCCTAGTCAGTGCAAGAATGTTTTCAAAATATAGGCTCAAAACACGCTAAAAATCGATATTGTAAGTATAAAAAGTCGATATGTGCATGCATCTTCTGTACCCGTTTATATCTCAAACTCAGGCTCCAAACACCCAAAAATTCAATATTTTGGGGTCCCAGATGCGATCTGTACATGCCTACTCAGATACAGGCCCAAAACATGCTGAAAATCGATATTTTAGGTGCCCAAAGTTAATATGTGTATGCATCTTCTGCACTCGTTTATATCACAAATTCAACCTCAAAACACCCGAAAATTCGATATTTTTGGATCCCAGAAGCGATCTGTGAATGCCTACTCAGTGCTAGAATATTTTCAAAATATAGGCCCATATCATACTGAAAATCGATATTTTAGGTGCCCAAAAGTCGATATGTGCATGCATCTTCTGTACCCGTTTATATCTCAAACTCAGGCTCCAAACACCCAAAAATTCGTTATTTTGGGGTCCCAGAAGCGACCTGTACATGCCCACTCAGATACAGGCCCAAAACATGCTGAAAATCGATATTTTAGGTGCCCAAAGTTAATATATGTATGCATCTTCTGCACTCGTTTATATCTCAAATTCAACCTCAAAACACCCTAAAATTCGTTATTTTTGGGTCCCAGAAGCAATCTGTACATGCCTACTCAGTGCTAGAATGTTTTTTTTTAAATATAGGCTCAAAACATGCTAAAATAAATATTTTAAGTGTCCTAAGTCGATATGTGCAAGCATCTTCTGTAACCGTTTATATCTCAAATTCAGGATCAAAACACCCGAAAATTCGGTATTTTTTGGTCCTAGAAGCGATCTGTACATGCCTACTCCTAGTTAGAATGTTTTCAAGATACAGACCCAAAACATGCTCAAAATCGATATTTTAGTGGCCCAAAAGTCGATATGTTCATGCATCTTCAGTACCCGTTTATATCTCAAATTCAGACTCAAAACACCCGAAAATTCGATATTTTGGAGTGCCAGAAGCGATCTGTACATGCCTACTCTGTGTTAGAGTATTTTCAAATATAGGCCCAAAACATGCTAAAAATCGAAATATTAGGTGCCCAAAGTAGATATCTCAAATTCAGGCCCAAAACACCCGAAAATTCGAAATTTTGGGGTCAGAGAAGCGATCTGTACATACCTACTCCGTTTTAGAGTATTTTCAAAATACAGGCCTAAAACATACAGAAAATCGATATTTTAGGTGCCCAAAACTCGATATGTGCATGCATCTTCTGTACCTGTTTATACCTCAAATTTAGGCTCCAAACACCTGAAAATTCGATATTTTTTGGTTCTAGAAGTGATCTGTACTTGCCTACTCCGTGTTAGAGTATTTTCAAAATACAGGCCCATAACATACTGAAAATCGATCTTTTAGGTGTCCAAAAGTCGATATGTGCATGCATCTTCTGTACCCGATTATATCTCAAATTCAGGCTCAAAATACCCGAAAATTTATGTTTTTGGGTCCTAGAAGCAATTTGTACATGCCTATTCCGTGTTAGAGTATTTTAAAAATACAGGCCCAAAACATGCTGAAAATCAATATTTGAGGTTCCCAAAGTCAATATGTGTATGCATCTTTTGTACACGTTTATATAACAAATTCAGGCTCAAAACACCCGAAAACTCGATATTTTTGTGTCACAGAAGATATCTGTACATGCCTACTTCGTTTTAGAGTATTTTCAAAATACAGACCCAAAACAAGTTCAAAATCGATATTTTAGGTGCAAAAAGTCGATATGTGCCTGCATCTTCAGTACCCGTTTATATCTCAAATTCAGGCTCAAAAGAACCAAAATTCAATATTTTTGGGTCCCAGAAGCGATCTGTACATGTCTACTCAGTGCTAGACTGTTTTCAAAATTTAGGCCCAATACATGCTAAATATCGATATTTTAGATGTCCAAAGTCGATATGTGCATACATCTTTTGTACCCGTTTATATCCCAAATTCAAGCTCAAAACACCCGTAAAATTCGATATTTTTCGGTCAAAGAAGTGATCTGTACATGCCTACTCAGTGCTAGAATGTTTTCAAAATATAGAGTCAAAACATGCTAAAAATCGATATTTTATGTGTAACAAGTCGATATGTGTATGCATGTTCTGTACCCTTTTATATCCCAAATTCAGGCTTAAAACACCCGAAAATTCGATAATTTTGGATCCCAGAAGCGATCGGTACATATCTACTCAGTGCTAGAATGTTCCCAAAATATAGGCTTAAAACATGCTAAAATTCGATATTTTAGGTGTCCAAAGTCGATATGTGCATACATCTTTTGTACCCGTTTATATCCCAAATTCAGGCTCAAAACACCCGAAAATTAGATATTTTTGTGTCCCAGAAGCGATATGTCTATGCCTACTCCTTCTTGGAATGTTTTCAAGATACAGACCCAAAACATGCTAAAAATACATATAATAGGTGCAAAAAGTCGATATGTGCATGCATCTTCAGTA
Organism: Petrolisthes cinctipes; assembly: GCA_033782935.1. Taxonomy (NCBI): domain Eukaryota; kingdom Metazoa; phylum Arthropoda; class Malacostraca; order Decapoda; family Porcellanidae; genus Petrolisthes; species Petrolisthes cinctipes. The sequence continues at coordinate 323,561 of JAWQEG010000095.1, forward strand.
TCCATTTATATCTCAAAATAAAGCTCAAAACACCCGAAAATTCGGTATTTTTGAGTCCCATAAGCGATATGTACATGCCTACTCCTTACTAGAATGTTTTTAAGGTACAGACCCAAAACAAGTTCAAAATCAATATTTTAGGTGCAAAAAGTCGATATGTGCATGCATGTTCTGTACCCGTTTATATCTAAAATTTAGGCTCAAAACACCCGAAAATTCGATATTTTTTGCTCCCAGAAGCGATCTGTACTTGTCTAATCCGTGTTAGAGTTCTTTCAAAATACAGGCCATAAAACATACTGAAAATCGATATTTTAGGTGCCCAAAGTCGATATGTGCATGCATCTTCTGTACCCGTTTATATCTCAAATTCAGGCTCAAAAAACCCGAAAATTCGAGATTTTTGGGTCCCAGAAGCGATCTGTACATGCCTACTCCGTGTTAGAGTATTTTTAAAATACATGCCCAAAACATGCTGAAAATCGATATTTTAGCTCCACATAGTCAATATGTGCATGCATCTTCTGTACCCGTTTATATCTCAAATTCAGGCTCAAAACACCCGAAAATTCGATATTTTTGGGTCCTAGAAGCGATCTGTACATGCCTACTCCGTATTAGAGTACTTTCAAAATTAAGGCCCAAAACATGCTGAAAATCAATATCTTAGGTGCCCAAAATGGATATGAGCATGCATCTTCTGTACCCGATTATATCTCAAATTCAGGCTCAAAATACCCGAAAATTCAATATTTTTGGGTCCTAGAAGCAATCTGTACATGCTTATTCCGTGTTAGAGTATTTTTAAAAATACAGGCCCAAAACATGCTGAAAATCAATATTTGAGGTTCCCAAAGTCAATATGTGTATGCATCTTCTGTACACGTTTATATCCCAAATTCAGGTTCAAAACAACCGAAAACTCGATATTTTTGTGTCACAGAAAATATCTGTACATGCCTACTTCGTTTTAGAGTATTTTTAAAATACAGACCCAAAACAAGCTCAAAATCGATATTTTAGGTGCTAAAAGTCGATATTTGACTGCATCTTCAGTACCCGTTTATATCTCGAATTCAGGCTCAAAACACCCAAAAATTTGATATTTTTGTGTCACAGAAGATATCTGTACATGCCTACTTCTTGTTAGAGTATTTTCAAAATACAGGCCAAAAACATGCTCAAAATCGATATTTTCGTTGCGCAAAGTCGATATGTGCATGCATCTTCTGTACCCGTTTATATCTCAACTTCAGACTCAAGACACCCGAAAATTCGATATTTTTGGGTCCCAGAAGCGACTTGTACATGCCTACTCTTTGCTAGAATGTTTTCAAGATACAGACCCAAAATATGCTCAAAATCGATATTTTAGGTGAAAATAGTCGATATATGCATGCATCTTCAGTATCCGTTTATATCTCAAATGCAGGCTCAAAACACCCAAAAATTCGATATTTTTGGGTCACAGAAGCTATCTGTACATGCCTACTCAGTGAAAGAATATTTTCAAAATATAGGCCCAAAACATGCTAAAAATCGATATTTTAAGTGTCCAAAGTCGATATGTGCATGCATATGCTGTACCCGTTTATATCTCAAATTCAGGCTCAAAATACCCGAAAATTTAATATTTTTGGGTCCCAGAAAAGATCTGTACATGCCTACTCCGTGTTAGAGTACTTTCAAAATAACAGGCCATAAAACCTGCTGAAAATCGATATTTTAGGTGCCCAAAGTCGTTATGTGTATGCATCTTCTGTACCCGCTTATATCTCAAATTCTGGCTCAAAACACCCGAAAATTCGAGGTTTTTGGGTGCCAGAAGCGATCTGTACATGCCTACTCCGTGTTAGAGTATTTTCAAAATATATGCCCAAAACATGCTGAAAATCGATATTTTAGCTCAACATAGTCGATATGTGCATGCATCTTCTGTACCCGTTTATATCCCAAATTCAGGCTCAAAACATCCGAAAATTTGATATTTTTAGGTCCCAGAAGCGATCTGTACATGCCTACTCCGTGTTTGAGTACTTTCAAAATACAGGCCCAAAACATGCTAAGAAATCGATATTTTAGGTGCCCAAAGTGGATATGAGCATGCATCTTCTGTACCCGATTATATCTCAAATTCAGGCTCAAAATTCCCGAAAATTCGATGTTTTTGGGCCCCAGAAGCAATCTGTACATGCCTACTCCGTGTTAGAGTATTTTCAAAATACAGGCCCAAAACATGCTGAAAATCGATATTTGAGGTGCCCAAAGTCAATATGTGAATGCATCTTCTGTACCCGTTTATATCCCAAATTCAGGCTCAAAACACCCGAAAATTCGATATTTTTGGGTCCCAGAAGCGATCTGTACATGCCTACTCCGTGTTAGAGTATTTTCAAAATATAGGCCCAAAACATGCTAAATATTGATATCTTGGGTGCCAAAAGTTGATATCTGCATGCATCTTCAGTACCCGTTTATATCTCAAATTCAGGCTCAAAACGACGGAAAATTCAATGTTTTTGTGTCCCAGAAGCGATCTGTACATGCCTACTCAGTGCTAAAATGTTTTCAAAATATAGGCTCAAAACATGCTAAAAATCGATATTTTAGGTGCCCAAAGTCGATATGTGCATGCATCTTCTGTACCCGTTTATATCTCAAATTCAGGCTCAAAACACCCGAAAATTCGAGATTTTTGGGTGCCAGAAGCAATCTGCACATGCCTACTCCGTGTTAGAGTATTTTCAAAATACATGCCCAAAACATGCTGAAAATTGATATTTTACCTCCACATAGTCGATATGTGCATGCATCTTCTGTACCCGATTATATCTCAAATTCAGGCTCAAAATTCCCGAAAATTCGATGTTTTTGGGCCCCAGAAGCAATCTGAACATGCCTATTACGTGTTAGAGTATTTTCAAAATACAGGCCCAAAACATGCTGAAAATCGATATTTGAGGTGCCCAAAGTCAATATGTGTATGCATCTTCTTTACCCGTTTATATTCCAAATTCAGGCTGAAAACACCCGAAAATTCGATATTTTTGGGTCCCAGAGGCTATCTGTACATGCCTACTCTGTGTTAGAGTATTTTCAAAATATAGGTCAAAAACATGTTAAATATCGATATCTTGGGTGCCGAAAGTTGATATCTGCATGCATCTTCAGTACACGTTTATATCTCAAATTCAGGCTCAAATTGACGGAAAATTCAATTTTTTTATGTCCCAGAAGCGATCTGTACATGCCTACTCAGTGCTAGAATGTTTTCAAAATATAGGCTCAAAACATGCTAAAAATTGATAATTTAGGTGCCCAAAGTCGATATGTGCATGCATCTTCTGTACCCGTATATATCTCAAATTCAGGCTCAAAACACCAGAAAATTCAATATTTTTGGGTCAGACAAGCGATCAGTACATGCCTACTCAGTAATAGAATATTTTTAAAATATAGGCTCAAAACAAGCTAAAAATCGATATTTAAGGTGCCCAAAGTCGATATGTGCCTGCATCTTCAGTACCCGTTTATATCTCAAATTCAGGCTCAAAACAACCAAAAATTCAATATTTTTGGGTCCCAGAAGCGATCTGTACATGTCTACTCAGTGCTAGACTGTTTTCAAAATATAGGCCAAAACATGCTAAATATCGATATTTTAGGTGTCCAAAGTCGATATGTGCATACATCTTTTGTACCCGTTTATATCCCAAATTCAGGCTCAAAACACCCGAAAATTTAATATTTTTGGGTCCCAGAAGCGATCTGTACATGCTTACTCAGAGATAGAATATTTTCAAAATATTGGCCCAAAACATACTAAAAATCGATATTTTGGGTGCCCAAAGTGCATGCATCTTCTTTACCCGTTTATATCTCAAATTCAGGCTGAAAATACCTGAAAATTAGATATTTTTTTGTCCCAGAAGCAATATGTACATGCCTACTCTTTACTATAATGTTTTCAAGATACAGACCCAAAACAAGCTCAAAATCGATATTTTAGGTGCAAAAAGTCGATATGTGCATGCATCTTCAGTACCGGTTTATATCTCAAATTCAGGCTCAAAACACCCAAAAATACAATATTTTTGGGTCCCAGAAGCGATCTGTACATGTCTACTCAGTGCTAGATTGTTTTAAAAATATAGGCTTAAAACATGCTAAAAATCGATATTTAAATTGTCCCAAGTCGATATGTGCATGCATGTTCTGTACCCGTTTATATCTAAAATTTAGGCTCAAAACACCCGAAAATTCTATATTTTTAGGTCCCAGAAGCGATCTGTATATGCCTACTGCGTGTTTGAGTATTTTCAAAATACATGCCCAAAACGTGCTGAAAATCGATATTTTAGATGCCCAAAGTCGATATGTGCACGCATCTTCTGTACCCGTTTATATCTCAAATTCAGGCTCAAAACACCTGAACATTTAATATTTTTGGATCCCAGAAGCGATCTGTACATGCCTACTCAGTGTTAGAGTACTTTCAAAATACAGGCCATAAAAAATGCTGAAAATCGATATTTTAGGTTCCTAAAGTCGATATTTGCATGCATCTTCTATACCCGTTTATATCTCAAATTCAGGCTCAAAACACCCGAAAAATTGATATTTTTGGTTCTGAGAAGCGATCTGTGCATGCCTACTCCGTGTTAGAGTACTTTATAAATTCAGGCCCAAAACATGCTCAAAATCGATATTTAAGGTCCCCAAAGTCAATATGAGCATGCATTTTCTGTACCCGATTATATCTCAAATTCAGGCTCAAAATACCCGAAAATTCGATATTTTGGGGTCCCAGAAGCGATCTGTACATGCCTACTCCGTGTTATAGTACTTTCAAAATTCAGGCCCAAAACATGCTGAAAATCGATATTTTAGGTGCCCAAAGTCGATATGTGCATGCATCTTCTGTACCAGTTTATATCTCAAATTCAGGCTCAAAGCACCCGAGAATTCGATATTTTTAGGTCCCAGAAGCGATCTGTGCATGCCTACTCCGTGTTAGAGTATTTTCAAAATATAGGCTTGAAACATGCTAAAAATTGTTATTTTACGTGTCCAAAGTCGATATGTGCATACATCTTTTGTACCCGTTTATATCCCAAATTCAGGCTCAAAACACCCGAAAATTCGATATTTTTGGGTCACAGAAGCGATCTGTACATGCCAACTCAGTAATAGAATATTTTCAAAATACAGGCCAAAAACTTGCTCAAAATCGATATTTTTGGAGCAAAGAGTCGATATGTGCATGCATCTTCATTACCTGTTTACATATCAAATTCAGGCTCAAAACACCCGAAAATTCAATATTTTTGGGTCCCAGACGCGATCTGTACATGCCTACTCCGTGTTAGAGTACTTTCAATATACAGGCCCAAAACAAGCTGAAAATCGATATTTTAGGTGCCCAAAGTCGATATGTGCATGCATGTTCTGTACCCTTTTATATCCCAAATTCAGGCTCAAAGCACCCGAAAATTCGATATTTTTGTGTCCCAGAAGCGATCTGTACATGTCTACTCAGTGCTAAAATGTTTTTAAAATATAGGCTTAAAACATGCTAAAATTCGATATTTTAGCTCCACATAGTCGATATGTGCATGCATCTTCAGTACCTGTTCATATCTCAAATGCTGGCTCAAAACACCCAAAAATTCAATATTTTTGGGTAACCGAAGCGATCTGTACATGTCTACTTAGTGCTATAATGTTTTCAAAATATAGGCTTAAAATATGCTAACAATCGATATTTTACCTATCCAAAGTCGATATGTGCATACATCGTTTGTACCCGTATATATCACAAATTCTCGATCAAAACACCCGAAAATTCGATATTTTTGGGTCACAGAAGCTATCTGTACATGCCTACTCAGTAAAAGAATATTTTCAAAATATAGGCCCAAAACAAGCTAAAAATCGATATTATAGGTGCCAAATGTCGATATGTGCATGCATATGCTGTACCCGTTTATATCTCAAATTCAGGCTCAAAACACCCGAAAATTTAATATTTTTGGGTCCCAAAAGCGGTCTGTACAAGCCTACTCCGTGTTAGAGTACTTTCAAAATACAGCCCATAAAACATGCTGAAAATCGATAGTTTAGGTGCCCAAAGTCGATATGTGCATGCATCTTCTGTACCAGTTTATATCTCAAATTCAGGCTCAAAACACCCGAAAATTCGATATTTTGGGGTCCCAGAAGATATCTGTACATGCCTACTCCGTGTTAGAGTACTTTCAAAATACATGCCCAAAACATGCTGAAAATCGATATCTTAGGTGCCCAAAGCGGATATGAGCATGCATCTTCTGTACCTGATTATATCTCAAATTCATGCTCAAAATACCCGAAAATTCGATATTTTTTGGTCCCAGAAGCAATCTGAACATGCCTATTACGTGTTAGAATATTTTCAAAATACAGGCCCAAAACATGCTGAAAATCGATATTTGAGGTGCACAAAGTCAATATGTCTATGCATCTTCTGTACCCGTTTATATCCCAAATTCAGGCTCAAGACAACCGAAAATTCGATATTTTTGGGTCACAGAAGCGATCTGTACATGCCTACTCAGTGCCAGAATGTTTTCAAAATATAGGCTCAAAACATGCTAAAAATCGATTATTTAGGTGTCCAAAGTCGATATGTGCATGCATCTTCTGTACCCGTTTATATCTCGAATTCAGGCTCAAAACACCCGAAAATTCGATATTTTTGTGTCACAGAAGATATCTGTACATGCATACTTCGTGTTAGAGTATTTTCAAAATAAATGCCCAAAACATGCTGAAAATCGATATTTTAGCTCCACATAGTCGATATGTGCATGCATCTTCTCTACCCGTTTATATCTTAAATTCAGGCTCAAAACAACCGAAAATTCGATATTTTTGGGTCCCAGAAGCGATCTGTACATGCCTACTCCGTGTTGGAGTACTTTCAAAATACAGGCCCAAAACATGCTGAAAATCGATGTTTGAGGTGCCCAAAGTCAATATGTGTATGCATCTTCTGTACCCGTTTATATCCTAAATTCAGGCTCAAAACACCCGAAAATTAGATATTTTTGGGTCCCAGAAGCGATCTGTACATGCCTACTCTGTGTTAGAGTATTTTCAAAATATTGGCCCAAAACATGCTAAAAATCGATATTTTGGGTGCCGAAAGTTGATATCTGCATGCATCTTAAGTACCCGTTTATATCTCAAATTCAGGCTCAAAACGACTGAAAATTCAATATTTTTTGGTCCCAGAAGCGATCTGTACATGCCTACTCAGTGCTAGAATCATTTCAAAATATAGGCTCAAAACATGCTAAAAATCGAAAATTTAGGTATCCAAAGTCGATATGTGCATGCATCTACTGTACCCGTTTATATCCCAAATTCAGGCTCAAAACACCCGAAAATTAGATATTATTGTGTCACAGAAGATATCTGTACATGCCTAATTCGTGTAAGAGTATTTTCAAAATACATGCCCAAAACATGCTGAAAATCGATATTTTGGGTGCCCAAAGTCGATATGTGCATGCATCTTCTGTACCCGTATATATCTAAAATTCAAACTCAAGACACCCGAAAATTCGATATTTTTGGGTCCTAGAAGAGACTTGTACATGCCTACTCTTTGCTAGAATGTTTTCAAGATACAGACCAAAAATATGCTCAAAATCGATAGTTTTTTGGTGCAAAAAGTCGATATGTGCTTGCATCTTCAGTAGCCGTTTATATCTCAAATGCAGGCTCAAAACACCCGAAAATTCAATATTTTTCTGTCAGAAAAGCGATCTGTACATGCCTACTCAGTAACAGAATATTTTTAAAATATAGGCCCAAAACAAGCTAAAAATCGAGATTTTTGGTGACCAAAGTCGATATGTGCATTCATCTTCTGTACCCGTTTATATCTCAATTTCAGTCTCAAAACACCCGAAAATTCGATATTTTTGTGTCCCAGAAGCGATCTGTGCATGCCTACTTCTTGTTAGAGTATTTTCACAATACAGACCCAAAACATGCTCAAAATCGATATTTTAGGTGCAAAGTGTCGATATGATTATCCATCTTCATTACCTGTTTACATATCAAATTCAGGCTCAAAACACCCGAAAATTCAATATTTTTGAGTTCCAGAAGCGATCTGTACATGCCTACTCAGTCCTAGAATGTTTTCAAAATATAGGCTCAAAACATGCTAAAAATCAATATTTTAGGTGTCCCAAGTCAATAAGTGCATGCATGTTCTGTATCCGTTTATATCCCAAATTCAGGCTCAAAACACCCGAAAATTTAATATTTTTGGGTCCCAGAAGCGATCTGTACATGCTTACTCAGAGATAGAATATTATCAAAATATTGTCCCAAAACATACTAAAAATCGATATTTTGGGTGCCCAAAGTCTATAAGTGCATGCATCTTCTGTACCCGTTTATATCTCAAATTCAGGCTGAAAATACCTGAAAATTAGATATTTTTTTGTCCCAGAAGCAATATGTACATGCCTACTCCTTCTTAGAATGTTATTAAGATACAGACCCAAAACAAGCTCAAAATCGATATTTTAGGTGCAAAAAGTCGATATGTGCATGCATCTTCAATACCGGTTTATATCTCAAATTCAGGCTCAAAACACCCAAAAATTCAATATTTTTGGGTCCCAGAAGCGATCTGTACATGTCTACTCAGTGCTAGATTGTTTAGAAAATATAGGCTTAAAACATGCTAAAAATCGATATTTAATGTGTCACAAGTCGATATGTGCATGCATGTTCTGTACCCGTTTATATCTAAAATTTAGGCTCAAAACACCCAAAAATTCTATATTTTTAGGTCCCAGAAGCGATCTGTATATGCCTACTCCGTGTTTGAGTATTTTCAAAATACATGCCCAAAACATGCTGAAAATCGATATTTTAGATGCCCATAGTCGATATGTGCACGCATCTTCTGTACCCGTTTATATCTCAAATTCAGGCTCAAAACACCTGAATATTTAATATTGTTGGGTCCCAGAAGCGATCTGTACATGCCTACTCCGTGTTAGAGTACTTTCAAAATACAGGCCATAAAAAATGCTGAAAATCGATATTTTAGGTTCCCAAAGTCGATATGTGCATGCATCTTCTATACCCGTTTATATCTCAAATTCAGGATCAAAATACCCGAAAAATTGATATTTTTGGGTCTGAGAAGCGATCTGTGCATGCCTACTCCGTGTTAGAGTACTTTATAAATTCAGGCCCAAAACATGCTTAAAATCGATATTTAAGGTGCCCAAAGTGGATATGAGCATGCATTTTCTGTACCCGATTATATCTCAAATTCAGGCTCAAAATACCCGAAAATTCGATATTTTGGGGTCCCAGAAGCGATCTGTACATGCCTACTCCGTGTTTTAGTACTTTCAAAATTCAGGCCCAAAACATGCTGAAAATCGATATTTTAGGTACCCAAAGTCGATATGTGCATGCATCTTCTGTACCCGTTTATATCTCAAATTCAGGCTCAAAACACCCGAGAATTCGATATTTTTAGGTCCCAGAAGCGATCTGTGCATGCCTACTCCGTGTTAGAGTATTTTCAAAATATAGGCTTGAAACATGCTAAAAATTGTTATTTTACGTGTCCAAAGTCGATATGTGCATATATCTTTTGTACCCGTTTATATCCCAAATTCAGGCTCAAAACACCCGAAAATTCTATATTTTTGGGTCACAGAAGCGATCTGTACATGCCAACTCAGTAATAGAATATTTTCAAAATACAGGCCAAAAACATGCTCAAAATCGATATTTTTGGTGCAAAGAGTCGATATGTGCATGCATCTTCATTACCTGTTTACATATCAAATTCAGGCTCAAAATACCCGAAAATTCAATATTTTTGGGTCCCAGACGCGATCTGTACATGCCTACTCCGTGTTAGAGTACTTTCAATATACAAGCCCAAAACAAGCTGAAAATCGATATTTTAGGTGCCCAAAGTCGATATGTGCATGCATGTTCTGTACCCTTTTATATCCCAAATTCAGGCTCAAAGCACCCGAAAAAACGATATTTTTGGGTCCCAGAAGCGATCTGTACATGTCTACTCAGTGCTAAAATGTTTTTAAAATATAGGCTTAAAACATGCTAAAATTCGATATTTTAGCTCCACATAGTCGATATGTGCATGCATCTTCAGTACCTGTTCATATCTCAAATGCTGGCTCAAAACACACAAAAATTCAATATTTTTGGGTAACCGAAGCGATCTGTACATGTCTACTTAGTGCTATAATGTTTTCAAAATATAGGCTTAAAATATGCTAACAATCGATATTTTACCTGTCCAAAGTCGATATGTGCATACATCGTTTGTACCCGTATATATCACAAATTCTCGATCAAAACACCCGAAAATTCGATATTTTTGGGTCACAGAAGCTATCTGTACATGCCTACTCAGTAAAAGAATATTTTCAAAATATAGGCCCAAAACAAGCTAAAAATCGATATTATAGGTGCCCAATGTCGATATGTGCATGCATATGCTGTACACGTTTATATCTCAAATTCAGGCTCAAAACACCCGAAAATTTAATATTTTTGGGTCCCAGAAGCGGTCTGTACAAGCCTACTCCGTGTTAGAGTACTTTCAAAATACAGGCCATAAAACATGCTGAAAATCGATAGTTTAGGTGCCCAAAGTCGATATGTGCATGCATCTTCTGTACCAGTTTATATCTCAAATTCAGGCTCAAAACACCCGAAAATTCGATATTTTGGGGTCCCAGAAGATATCTGTACATGCCTACTCCGTGTTAGAGTACTTTCAAAATACATGCCCAAAACATGCTAAAAATCGATATTTTAGCTCCACATAGGCGATATGTGCATGCATCTTCTGTACCCGTTTATATCTCAAATTCAGGCTCAAAACACCCGAAAATTCGATATTTTTGGGTCCCAGAAGATATCTGTACATGCCTACTCCGTGTTAGAGTACTTTCAAAATACATGCCCAAAACATGCTGAAAATCGATATTTTAGGTGCCCAAAGTGGATATTAGCATGCATCTTCTGTACCCGATTATATCTCAAATTCATGCTCAAAATTCCCGAAAATTCGATGTTTTTGGGCCCCAGAAGCAATCTGTACATGCCTATTCCGTGTTAGAGTATTTTAAAAATACAGGCCCAAAACATGCTGAATCTCGATATTTGAGGTGCCCAAAGTCAATATGTGTATGTATCTTCTGTACCCGTTTATATCCCAAATTCAGGCTCGAAACACCCGAAAATTCGATATTTTTGGGTCAGAGAAGCGATCTGTAGATGCCTATTCAGTGATAGAATATTTTTAAAATATAGGCCCAAATCAAGCTAAAAATCGATATTATAGGTGCCCAATGTCGATATGTGCATGCATCTTCTGTACCCGATTATATCTCAAATTCAGGCTCTAAACACCCGAAAATTCGATATTTTGGGGTCCCAGAAGCGATCTGTGCATGCCTACTCCGTGTTAGAGTACTTTCAAAATTCAGGCCCAAAACATGCTGAAAATCGATATCTTAGGTGCCCAAAGTGGATATGAGCATGCATCTTCTGTACCCGATTATATCTCCAATTCATGCTCAAAATACCCGAAAATTCGATATTTTTGGGTCCCAGAAGCAATCTGTACATGCCTATTCCGTGTTAGAATATTTTCAAAATACAGGCCCAAAACATGCTGAAAATCGATATTTGAGGTGCACAAAGTCCATATGTCTATGCATCTTCTGTACCCGTTTAAATCCCAAATTCAGGCTCAAGACAACCGAAAATTCGATATTATTGGGTCACAGAAGCGATCTGTACATGCCTACTCAGTGCCAGAATGTTTTCAAAATATAGGCTCAAAACATGCTAAAAATCGATTATTTAGGTGTCCAAAGTCGATATGTGCATGCATCTTCTGTACCCGTTTATATCTCGAATTCAGGCTCAAAACACCCGAAAATTCGATATTTTTGTGTCACAGAAGACATCTGTACATGCATACTTCGTGTTAGAGTATTTTCAAAATAAATGACCAAAACATGCTGAAAATCGTTATTTTAGCTCCACATAGTCGATATGTGCATGCATCTTCTCTACCCGTTTATATCTTAAATTCAGGCTGAAAACAACCGAAAATTCGATATTTTTGGGTCCCAGAAGCGATCTGTACATGCCTACTCCGTGTTAGAGTACTTTCAAAATACAGGCCCAAAACATGCTGAAAATCGATATTTTAGGTGCCCAAAGTGGATATGAGCATGCATCTTCTGTACCCGATTATATCTCAAATTCAGGCTCAAAACATCCGAAAATTCGATATTTTTGGGCCCCAGAAGCAATCTGTACATGCCTATTCCGTGTTATAGTATTTCCAAATTCAGGCACAAAACATGCTTAAAATCGATGTTAGAGGTGCCCAAAGTCAATATGTGTATGCATCTTCTGTACCCGTTTATATCTCAAATTCAGGCTCAAAACACCTGAACATTTAATATTTTTGGGTCCCAGAAGCGATCTGTACATGCCTACTCCGTGTTAGAGTACTTTCAAAATACAGGCCATAAAAAATGCTGAAATTCGATATTTTATGTTCCCAAAGTCGATATGTGAATGCATCTTCTATACCCGTTTATATCTCAAATTCAGGATCAAAACACCCGAAAAATTGATATTTTTGGGTCTGAGAAGCGATCTGTGCATGCCTACTCCGTGTTAGAGTACTTTATAAATTCAGGCCCAAAACATGCTTAAAATCGATATTTAAGGTGCCCAAAGTGGATATGAGCATGCATTTTCTGTACCCGATTATATCTAAAATTCAGGCTCAAAATACCCGAAAATTCGATATTTTGGGGTCCCAGAAGCGATCTGTACATGCCTACTCCGTGTTTTAGTACTTTCAAAATTCAGGCCCAAAACATGCTGAAAATCGATATTTTAGGTACCCAAAGTCGATATGTGCATACATCTTCTGTACCCGTTTATATCTCAAATTCAGGCTCAAAACACCCGAGAATTCGATATTTTTAGGTCCCAGAAGCGATCTGTGCATGCCTACTCCGTGTTAGAGTATTTTCAAAATATAGGCTTGAAACATGCTAAAAATTGTTATTTTACGTGTCCAAAGTCGATATGTGCATACATCTTTTGTACCCGTTTATATCCCAAATTCAGGCTCAAAACACCCGAAAATTCTATATTTTTGGGTCACAGAAGCGATCTGTACATGCCAACTCAGTAATAGAATATTTTCAAAATACAGGCCAAAAACATGCTCAAAATCGATATTTTTGGAGCAAAGAGTCGATATGTGCATGCATCTTCATTACCTGTTTACATATCAAATTCAGGCTCAAAATACCCGAAAATTCAATATTTTTGGGTCCCAGACGCGATCTGTACATGCCTACTCCGTGTTAGAGTACTTTCAATATAAAGGCCCAAAACAAGCTGAAAATCGATATTTTAGGTGCCCAAAGTCGATATGTGCATGCATGTTCTGTACCCTTTTATATCCCAAATTCAGGCTCAAAGCACCCGAAAAAACGATATTTTTGGGTCCCAGAAGCGATCTGTACATGTCTACTCAGTGCTAAAATGTTTTTAAAATATAGGCTTAAAACATGCTAAAATTCGATATTTTAGCTCCACATAGTCGATATGTGCATGCATCTTCAGTACCTGTTCATATCTCAAATGCTGGCTCAAAACACCCAAAAATTCAATATTTTTGGGTAACCGAAGCGATCTGTACGTGTCTACTTAGTGCTATAATGTTTTCAAAATATAGGCTTAAAATATGCTAACAATCGATATTTTACCTGTCCAAAGTCGATATGTGCATACATCGTTTGTACCCGTTTATATCACAAATTCTCGATCAAAACACCCGAAAATTCGATATTTTTGGGTCACAGAAGCTATCTGTACATGCCTACTCAGTAAAAGAATATTTTCAAAATATAGGCCCAAAATAAGCTAAAAATCGATATTATAGGTGCCCAATTTCGATATGTGCATGCATCTTCTGTACCAGTTTATATCTCAAATTCAGGCTCAAAACACCCGAAAATTCGATATTTTGGGGTCCCAGAAGATATCTGTACATGCCTACTCCGTGTTAGAGTACTTTCAAAATACATGCCCAAAACATGCTAAAAATCGATATTTTAGCTCCACATAGTCGATATGTGCATGCATCTTCTGTACCCGTTTATATCTCAAATTCAGGCTCAAAACACCCGAAAATTCGATATTTTTGGGTCCCAGAAGATATCTGTACATGCCTACTCCGTGTTAGAGTACTTTCAAAATACAGGCCCAAAACATGCTGAAAATCGATATTTTAGGTGACCAAAGTGGATATGAGCATGCATCTTCTGTACCCGATTATATCTCAAATTCAGGCTCAAAACATCCGAAAATTCGATATTTTTGGGCCCCAGAAGCAATCTGTACATGCCTATTCCGTGTTATAGTATTTCCAAATTCAGGCCCAAAACATGCTGAAAATCGATGTTAGAGGTGCCCAAAGTCAATATGTGTATGCATCTTCTGTACCCGTTTATATCTCAAATTCAGGCTCAAAACACCTGAACATTTAATATTTTTGGGTCCCAGAAGCGATCTGTACATGCCTACTCCGTGTTAGAGTACTTTCAAAATACAGGCCATAAAAAATGCTGAAAATCGATATTTTAGGTTCCCAAAGTCGATATGTGCATGCATCTTCTATACCCGTTTATATCTCAAATTCAGGATCAAAACACCCGAATAATTGATATTTTTGGGTCTGAGAAGCGATCTGTGCATGCCTACTCCGTGTTAGAGTACTTTATAAATTCAGGCCCAAAACATGCTCAAAATCGATATTTAAGGTGCCCAAAGTGGATATGAGCATGCATTTTCTGTACCCGATTATATCTAAAATTCAGGCTCAAAATACCCGAAAATTCGATATTTTGGGGTCCCAGAAGCGATCTGTACATGCCTACTCCGTGTTATAGTACTTTCAAAATTCAGGCCCAAAACATGCTGAAAATCGATATTTTAGGTACCCAAAGTCGATATGTGCATGCATCTTCTGTACCCGTTTATATCTCAAATTCAGGCTCAAAACACCCGAGAATTCGATATTTTTAGGTCCCAGAAGCGATCTGTGCATGCCTACTCCGTGTTAGAGTATTTTCAAAATATAGGCTTGAAACATGCTAAAAATTGTTATTTTACGTGTCCAAAGTCGATATGTGCATACATCTTTTGTACCCGTTTATATCCCAAATTCAGGCTCAAAACACCCGAAAATTCTATATTTTTGGGTCACAGAAGCGATCTGTACATGCCAACTCAGTAATAGAATATTTTCAAAATACAGGCCAAAAACATGCTCAAAATCGATATTTTTGGAGCAAAGAGTCGATATGTCCATGCATCTTCATTACCTGTTTACATATCAAATTCAGGCTCAAAATACCCGAAAATTCAATATTTTTGGGTCCCAGACGCGATCTGTACATGCCTACTCCGTGTTAGAGTACTTTCAATATACAGGCCCAAAACAAGCTGAAAATCGATATTTTAGGTGCCCAAAGTCGATATGTGCATGCATGTTCTGTACCCTTTTATATCCCAAATTCAGGCTCAAAGCACCCGAAAAAACGATATTTTTGGGTCCCAGAAGCGATCTGTACATGTCTACTCAGTGCTAAAATGTTTTTAAAATATAGGCTTAAAACATGCTAAAATTCGATATTTTAGCTCCACATAGTCGATATGTGCAGGCATCTTCAGTACCTGTTCATATCTCAAAGGCTGGCTCAAAACACCCAAAAATTCAATATTTTTGGGTAACCGAAGCGATCTGTACATGTCTACTTAGTGCTATAATGTTTTCAAAATATAGGCTTAAAATATGCTAACAATCGATATTTTACCTGTCCAAAGTCGATATGTGCATACATCGTTTGTACCCGTTTATATCACAAATTCTCGATCAAAACACCCGAAAATTCGATATTTTTGGGTCACAGAAGCTATCTGTACATGCCTACTCAGTAAAAGAATATTTTCAAAATATAGGCCCAAAACAAGCTAAAAATCGATATTATAGGTGCCCAATGTCGATATGTGCATGCATATGCTGTACCCGTTTATATCTCAAATTCAGGCTCAAAACACCCGAAAATTCGATATTTTTGGGTCCCAGAAGCGGTCTGTACAAGCCTACTCCGTGTTAGAGTACTTTCAAAATACAGGCCATAAAACATGCTGAAAATCGATAGTTTAGGTGCCCAAAGTCGATATGTGCATGCATCTTCTGTACCAGTTTATATCTCAAATTCAGGCTCAAAACACCCGAAAATTCGATATTTTGGGGTCCCAGAAGATATCTGTACATGCCTACTCCGTGTTAGAGTACTTTCAAAATACATGCCCAAAACATGCTGAAAATCGATATTTTAGCTCCACATAGTCGATATGTGCATGCATCTTCTGTACCCGTTTATATCTCAAATTCAGTCTCAAAACACCCGAAAATTCGATATTTTTGGGTCCCAGAAGATATCTGTACATGCCTACTCCGTGTTAGAGTACTTTTAAAATACATGCCCAAAACATGCTGAAAATCGATATTTTAGGTGCCCAAAGTGGATATTAGCATGCATCTTCTGTACCCGATTATATCTCAAATTCATGCACAAAATTCCCGAAAATTCGATGTTTTTGGGCCCCAGAAGCAATCTGTACATGCCTATTCCGTGTTAGAGTATTTTAAAAATACAGGCCCAAAACATGCTGAATCTCGATATTTGAGGTGCCCAAAGTCAATATGTGTATGTATCTTCTGTACCCGTTTATATCCCAAATTCAGGCTCGAAACACCCGAAAATTCGATATTTTTGGGTCAGAGAAGCGATCTGTACATGCCTATTCAGTGATAGAATATTTTTAAAATATAGGCCCAAAACATGCTGAAAATCGTTATTTTAGCTCCACATAGTCGATATGTGCATGCATCTTCTCTACCCGTTTATATCTTAAATTCAGGCTCAAAACAACCGAAAATTCGATATTTTTGGGTCCCAGAAGCGATCTGTACATGCCTACTCCGTGTTAGAGTACTTTCAAAATACAGGCCCAAAACATGCTGAAAATCGATATTTTAGGTGCCCAAAGTGGATATGAGCATGCATCTTCTGTACCCGATTATATCTCAAATTCAGGCTCAAAACATCCGAAAATTCGATATTTTTGGGCCCCAGAAGCAATCTGTACATGCCTATTCCGTGTTATAGTATTTCCAAATTCAGGCCCAAAACATGCTGAAAATCGATGTTAGAGGTGCCCAAAGTCAATATGTGTATGCATCTTCTGTACCCGTTTATATCCTAAATTCAAGCTCAAAACACCCGAAAATTAGATATTTTTGGGTCCCAGAAGAGATCTGTACATGCCTACACTGTGTTAGAGTATTTTCAAAATATTGGCCCAAAACATGCTAAAAATCGATATTTTGGGTGCCGAAAGTTGATATCTGCATGCATCTTAAGTACCCGTTTATATCTCAAATTCAGGCTCAAAACGACGGAAAATTCAATATTTTTTGGTCCCAGAAGCGATCTGTACATGCCTACTCAGTGCTAGAATATTTTCAAAATATAGGCTAAAACATGCTAAAAATCGAAAATTTAAGTGTCCAAAGTCGATATGTGCATGCATCTTCTGTACCCGTTTATATCCCAAATTCAGGCTCAAAACACCCGAAAATTCGATATTTTTGTGTCCCAGAAGCGATCTGTACATGCTTACTTCTTGTTAGAGTATTTTCACAATACAGACCCAAAACATGCTCAAAATCGATATTTTAGGTGCCCAAAGTCAATATGTGTATGCATCTTCTGTAACCGTCTATATCCCAAATTCAGGTTCAAAACATTCGAAAATTCGACATTTTTGGGTCCCAGAAGCAATCTGTACATGCCTACTTTTTGCTAGAATGTTTTCAAGATACAGACCCAAAACATGCTCAAAATCGATATTTTAGGTGCAAAAAGTCGATATGTGCATGCATCTTCTGTACCCGTTTATATCTCAAATTCAGGCTCAAAACACCCGAAAATTCGATATTTTTGGGTACCAGAAGCGATGTGTACATGCCTACTTCGTGTTAGAGTATTTTCAAAATACAGGCCCAAAACATGCTCAAAATCGATATTTTAGGTGCCCAAAGTCGATATGTGCATGCATCTTCTGTATCCGTCTATATCCCAAATTCTGGTTCAAAACACCCGAAAATTCGATATTTTTGGGTCCCAGGAGCGATCTGTACATGCCTACTCCTTGCTAGAATTTTTTCAAGATACAGACCCAAAACAAGATCAAAATCGATATTTTAGGTGCAAAAAGTGGATATGTGCATGCATCTTCTGAACCCGTTTATATCTCAAATTCAGGCTGAAAACACCCGAAAATTCGATATTTTTGGGTCCCAAAAGCGATCTGTACATGTCTACTCCGTGTTAGAGTATTTTTAAAATACAGTCCCAAAACATCCTAAAAATCGATATTTTAGGTGTCCAAAGTCGATATGTGCATGCATCTTCTGTATCCGTTTATATCTCAAATTCAGGTTTAAAACACCAGAAAATTCGGTATTTTCGGGTCCCAGAAGCGATCTGTACATGCCTACTCCTTGCTAGAATGTTTTCAAGATACAGACCCAAAACATGCTCAAAATCGATATTTTAAGTGCAAAAAGCCGATATGTGCATGCATCTTCTGTACCAGTTTATATCTCAAATTCAGGCTCAAAGCTCCGTAAATTCGATATTTTTGGGTCCGAGAAGCGATCTGTACATGCCTACTCCTTGCAAGAATTTTTTAAAGATACAGACCCAAAACATGATCGTAATCGATATTTTAAGTGCAAAAAGTCGATATGTGCATGCATCTTCTGTACCCGTATATATCTCAAATTCAAGCTCAAAACACCCGAAAATTCCATATTTTTGGGTCCCTTAAGCGATCTGTACATGCATACTCCGTGTTAGAGTATCTTCGAAATACAGGCCTAAAACATGCTGCAAATCGATATTTTAGCTGCCCAAACTCAATATGTGTATGCATCTTCTGTACCAGTCTATATCCCAAATTCAGGTTCAAAACACTCGAAAATTCGATATTTTTGGGTCCCAGGAGCGATCTGTACATGCCTACTCCTTGCTAGAATTTTTTCATGATACAGACCCAAAACAAGATTAAAATCGATATTTTAGGTGCAAAAAGTCGATATGTGCATGCATCTTCTGTACCCGTTTATATCTCAAATTCAGGCCCAAAACACCCAAAAAATCCATATTTTTGTGTCCCAGAAGCGATCTGTACATGCCTACTCCGTGGTACAGTATTTTCAAAATACAGGCCCAAAACATGCTCAAAATCGATATTTTAGGTGCCCAAAGTCAATATGTGCATGCATCTTCTGTATCCGTTTATATCTCAAATTCAGGCTCAAAACACCCGAAAATTCGATATTTTTGGGTCCCAGAAGCGATCTGTACATGCCTTCTCCGTGTTAAAGTATTTTCAAAATACAGGCTTAAAACATGCTGAAAATCTATATTTTAGGTGCCAAAAGTCAATATGTGTATGCATCTTCTGTACCCGTCTATATCTCAAATTCAGGTTCAAAACACCAGAAAATTCGGTATTTTCGGGTCCCAGAAGCGATCTGTACATGCCTACTCCTAGCTAGAATGTTTTCAAGATACAGACCCAAAACATGCTCAAAATCGATATTTTAAGTGCAAAAAGCCGATATGTGCATGCATCTTCTGTACCCGTTTATATCTCAAATTCAGGCTCAAAGCTCCGTAAATTCGATATTTTTGGGTCCGAGAAGCGATCTGTACATGCCTACTCCTTGCAAGAATTTTTTAAAGATACAGACCCAAAACATGATCGTAATCGATATTTTAGGTGCCCAAAGTCGATATGTGCATGCATCTTCTGTACCCGTTTATATCTCAAATTCAAGCTCAAAACACCCGAAAATTCCATATTTTTGGGTCCCTTAAGCGATCTGTACATGCATACTCCGTGTTAGAGTATGTTCAAAATACAGGCCTAAAACATGCTGCAAATCGATATTTTAGCTGCCCAAACTCAATATGTGTATGCATCTTCTGTACCAGTCTATATCCCAAATTCAGGTTCAAAAAACTCGAAAATTCGATATTTTTGGATCCCAGAAGCGATCTGTATATGCATACTCCGTGTTAGAGTGTTTTTAAAGAACAGGCCCAAAACATGCTAAAAAATTGATATTTTAGGTGCACAAAGTCAATATGTGTATGCATTCTCTGTACCCGGTTATATCTCAAATTCAGGCTCAAAACTCCCGAAAATTCAATATTTTTGGGTCCCAGAAGCGATCTGTACATGCCTACTCAGTGCTAGAATGTTTTCAAAATATAGGCTCAGAACATGCTAAAAATCGATATTTTGGGTGCCCAAAGTCGATATGTGCATGCAACTTCTGTACCCGTTTATATCTCAAATTCAGGCTCAAAACACCCAAAAATTCGATATTTTTGTGTCCCAGAAGCGATCTGTACGTGTCTACTTCGTGTTAGAGTATTTTAAAAATACAGGCCCAAAATATGCTCAAAATCGATATATTGGGTGCCTAAAGTCGATATGTGCATGCATCTTCTGTACCCGTTTATATCTCAAATTCAGACTCAAAACTCCCGAATATTCGATATTTTTGGGTCCCAAAAGCCATCTGTACATGCATACTCCGTGTCAGAGTATTCTCAAAATACAAGCCTAAAACATGCTGAAAATCGATATTTTAGCTGCCCAAAGTCAATATGTGTATGCATCTTCTGTACCCGTCTATATCCCAAATTCAGGTTCAAAACATTCGAAAATTCGATATTTTTGGGTCCCAGAAGCAATCTGTACATGCCTACTTCTTGCTAGAATGTTTTCAATATACAGACCCAAAACATGCTCAAAATCGATATTTTAGGTGCAAAAAGTCGATATGTGCATGCATCTTCTGTACCCGTTTATATCTCAAATTCAGGCTCAAAACATCGGAAAATTCGATATTTTTGGGTCCCAGAAGCGATCTGTACATGCCTTCTCCGTGTTAAAGTATTTTCAAAATACAGGCTCAAAACATGCTGAAAATCTATATTTTAGGTGCCCAAAGTCAATATGTGTATGCATCTTCTGTACCCGTGTATATCCCAAATTCAGGTTCAAAACATTCGAAAATTCGACATTTTTGGGTCCCAGAAGCAATCTGTACATGCCTACTTTTTGCTAGAATGTTTTCAAGATACAGACCCAAAACATGCTCAAAATCGATATTTTAGGTGCAAAAAGTCGATATGTGCATGCATCTTCTGTACCCGTTTATATCTCAAATTCAGGCTCAAAACACCCGAAAATTCGATATTTTTGGGTACCAGAAGCGATGTGTACATGCCTACTTCGTGTTAGAGTATTTTCAAAATACAGGCCCAAAACATGCTCAAAATCGATATTTTAGGTGCCCAAAGTCGATATGTGCATGCATCTTCTGTATCCGTCTATATCCCAAATTCTGGTTCAAAACACCCGAAAATTCGATATTTTTGGGTCCCAGGAGCGATCTGTACATGCCTACTCCTTGCTAGAATTTTTTCAAGATACAGACCCAAAACAAGATCAAAATCGATATTTTAGGTGCAAAAAGTGGATATGTGCATGCATCTTCTGAACCCGTTTATATCTCAAATTCAGGCTGAAAACACCCGAAAATTCGATATTTTTGGGTCCCAAAAGCGATCTGTACATGTCTACTCCGTGTTAGAGTATTTTTAAAATACAGTCCCAAAACATCCTAAAAATCGATATTTTAGGTGTCCAAAGTCGATATGTGCATGCATCTTCTGTATCCGTTTATATCTCAAATTCAGGCTCAAAACACCCGATAATTCGATATTATTGGGTCCCAGAAGCGATCTGTACATGCCTTCTCCGTGTTAAAGTATTTTCAAAATACAGGCTTAAAACATGCTGAAAATCTATATTTTAGGTGCCCAAAGTTAATATGTGTATGCATCTTCTGTACCCGTCTATATCTCAAATTCAGGTTTAAAACACCAGAAAATTCGGTATTTTCGGGTCCCAGAAGCGATCTGTACATGCCTACTCCTTGCTAGAATGTTTTCAAGATACAGACCCAAAACATGCTCAAAATCGATATTTTAAGTGCAAAAAGCCGATATGTGCATGCATCTTCTGTACCCGTTTATATCTCAAATTCAGGCTCAAAGCTCCGTAAATTCGATATTTTTGGGTCCGAGAAGCGATCTGTACATGCCTACTCCTTGCAAGAATTTTTTAAAGATACAGACCCAAAACATGATCGTAATCGATATTTTAGGTGCCCAAAGTCGATATGTGCATGCATCTTCTGTACCCGTATATATCTCAAATTCAAGCTCAAAACACCCGAAAATTCCATATTTTTGGGTCCCTTAAGCGATCTGTACATGCATACTCCGTGTTAGAGTATGTTCAAAATACAGGCCTAAAACATGCTGCAAATCGATATTTTAGCTGCCCAAACTCAATATGTGTATGCATCTTCTGTACCAGTCTATATCCCAAATTCAGGTTCAAAACACTCGAAAATTCGATATTTTTGGGTCCCAGGAGCGATCTGTACATGCCTACTCCTTGCTAGAATTTTTTCAAGATACAGACCCAAAACAAGATCAAAATCGATATTTTAGGTGCAAAAAGTCGATATGTGCATGCATCTTCTGTACCCGTTTATATCTCAAATTCAGGCCCAAAACACCCAAAAAATCCATATTTTTGTGTCCCAGAAGCGATCTGTACATGCCTACTCCGTGGTACAGTATTTTCAAAATACAGGCCCAAAACATGCTCAAAATCGATATTTTAGGTGCCCAAAGTCAATATGTGCATGCATCTTCTGTATCCGTTTATATCTCAAATTCAGGCTCAAAACACCCGAAAATTCGATATTTTTGGGTCCCAGAAGCGATCTGTACATGCCTTCTCCGTGTTAAAGTATTTTCAAAATACAGGCTTAAAACATGCTGAAAATCTATATTTTAGGTGCCAAAAGTCAATATGTGTATGCATCTTCTGTACCCGTCTATATCTCAAATTCAGGTTCAAAACACCAGAAAATTCGATATTTTTGGGTCCCAGTAGCGATCTGTACATGCCTACTCCTTGCTAGAATGTTTTCAAGATACAGACCCAAAACATGCTCAAAATCGATATTTTAATTAAGTGCAAAAAGTCGATATGTGCATGCATCTTCTGTACCCGTTTATATCTCAAATTCTGGCTCAAAACTCCGAAAATTTGATATTTTTGGGTCCCAGAAGCGATCTGTACATGCATACTCCGTGTTAGAGTGTTTTTAAAGAACAGGCCCAAAACATGCTAAAAAATTGATATTTTAGGTGCACAAAGTCAATATGTGTATGCATTCTCTGTACCCGGTTATATCTCAAATTCAGGCTCAAAACTCCCGAAAATTCAATATTTTTGGGTCCCAGAAGCGATCTGTACATGCCTACTCAGTGCTAGAATGTTTTCAAAATATAGGCTCAGAACATGCTAAAAATCGATATTTTGGGTGCCCAAAGTCGATATGTGCATGCAACTTCTGTACCCGTTTATATCTCAAATTCAGGCTCAAAACACCCAAAAATTCGATATTTTTGTGTCCCAGAAGCGATCTGTACGTGTCTACTTCGTGTTAGAGTATTTTAAAAATACAGGCCCAAAATATGCTCAAAATCGATATATTGGGTGCCTAAAGTCGATATGTGCATGCATCTTCTGTACCCGTTTATATCTCAAATTCAGACTCAAAACACCCGAATATTCGATATTTTTGGGTCCCAAAAGCCATCTGTACATGCATACTCCGTGTCAGAGTATTCTCAAAATACAGGCCTAAAACATGCTGAAAATCGATATTTTAGCTGCCCAAAGTCAATATGTGTATGCATCTTCTGTACCCGTCTATATCCCAAATTCAGGTTCAAAACATTCGAAAATTCGATATTTTTGGGTCCCAGAAGCAATCTGTACATGCCTACTTCTTGCTAGAATGTTTTCAATATACAGACCCAAAACATGCTCAAAATCGATATTTTAGGTGCAAAAAGTCGATATGTGCATGCATCTTCTGTACCCGTTTATATCTCAAATTCAGGCTCAAAACATCGGAAAATTCGATATTTTTGGGTCCCAGAAGCGATCTGTACATGCCTTCTCCGTGTTAAAGTATTTTCAAAATACAGGCTCAAAACATGCTGAAAATCTATATTTTAGGTGCCCAAAGTCAATATGTGTATGCATCTTCTGTACCCGTGTATATCCCAAATTCAGGTTCAAAACATTCGAAAATTCGACATTTTTGGGTCCCAGAAGCAATCTGTACATGCCTACTTTTTGCTAGAATGTTTTCAAGATACAGACCCAAAACATGCTCAAAATCGATATTTTAGGTGCAAAAAGTCGATATGTGCATGCATCTTCTGTACCCGTTTATATCTCAAATTCAGGCTCAAAACACCCGAAAATTCGATATTTTTGGGTACCAGAAGCGATGTGTACATGCCTACTTCGTGTTAGAGTATTTTCAAAATACAGGCCCAAAACATGCTCAAAATCGATATTTTAGGTGCCCAAAGTCGATATGTGCATGCATCTTCTGTATCCGTCTATATCCCAAATTCTGGTTCAAAACACCCGAAAATTCGATATTTTTGGGTCCCAGGAGCGATCTGTACATGCCTACTCCTTGCTAGAATTTTTTCAAGATACAGACCCAAAACAAGATCAAAATCGATATTTTAGGTGCAAAAAGTGGATATGTGCATGCATCTTCTGAACCCGTTTATATCTCAAATTCAGGCTGAAAACACCCGAAAATTCGATATTTTTGGGTCCCAAAAGCGATCTGTACATGTCTACTCCGTGTTAGAGTATTTTTAAAATACAGTCCCAAAACATCCTAAAAATCGATATTTTAGGTGTCCAAAGTCGATATGTGCATGCATCTTCTGTATCCGTTTATATCTCAAATTCAGGCTCAAAACACCCGATAATTCGATATTTTTGGGTCCCAGAAGCGATCTGTACATGCCTTCTCCGTGTTAAAGTATTTTCAAAATACAGGCTTAAAACATGCTGAAAATCTATATTTTAGGTGCCCAAAGTTAATATGTGTATGCATCTTCTGTACCCGTCTATATCTCAAATTCAGGTTTAAAACACCAGAAAATTCGGTATTTTCGGGTCCCAGAAGCGATCTGTACATGCCTACTCCTTGCTAGAATGTTTTCAAGATACAGACCCAAAACATGCTCAAAATCGATATTTTAAGTGCAAAAAGCCGATATGTGCATGCATCTTCTGTACCCGTTTATATCTCAAATTCAGGCTCAAAGCTCCGTAAATTCGATATTT
The DNA here is from genome assembly GCA_033782935.1 of Petrolisthes cinctipes. Lineage (NCBI taxonomy): Eukaryota > Metazoa > Arthropoda > Malacostraca > Decapoda > Porcellanidae > Petrolisthes > Petrolisthes cinctipes. The sequence goes on from JAWQEG010000095.1 coordinate 349,133, forward strand.
TTGGGTCCGAGAAGCGATCTGTACATGCCTACTCCTTGCAAGAATTTTTTAAAGATACAGACCCAAAACATGATCGTAATCGATATTTTAGGTGCCCAAAGTCGATATGTGCATGCATCTTCTGTACCCGTATATATCTCAAATTCAAGCTCAAAACACCCGAAAATTCCATATTTTTGGGTCCCTTAAGCGATCTGTACATGCATACTCCGTGTTAGAGTATGTTCAAAATACAGGCCTAAAACATGCTGCAAATCGATATTTTAGCTGCCCAAACTCAATATGTGTATGCATCTTCTGTACCAGTCTATATCCCAAATTCAGGTTCAAAACACTCGAAAATTCGATATTTTTGGGTCCCAGGAGCGATCTGTACATGCCTACTCCTTGCTAGAATTTTTTCAAGATACAGACCCAAAACAAGATCAAAATCGATATTTTAGGTGCAAAAAGTCGATATGTGCATGCATCTTCTGTACCCGTTTATATCTCAAATTCAGGCCCAAAACACCCAAAAAATCCATATTTTTGTGTCCCAGAAGCGATCTGTACATGCCTACTCCGTGGTACAGTATTTTCAAAATACAGGCCCAAAACATGCTCAAAATCGATATTTTAGGTGCCCAAAGTCAATATGTGCATGCATCTTCTGTATCCGTTTATATCTCAAATTCAGGCTCAAAACACCCGAAAATTCGATATTTTTGGGTCCCAGAAGCGATCTGTACATGCCTTCTCCGTGTTAAAGTATTTTCAAAATACAGGCTTAAAACATGCTGAAAATCTATATTTTAGGTGCCAAAAGTCAATATGTGTATGCATCTTCTATACCCGTCTATATCTCAAATTCAGGTTCAAAACACCAGAAAATTCGGTATTTTCGGGTCCCAGAAGCGATCTGTACATGCCTACTCCTTGCTAGAATGTTTTCAAGATACAGACCCAAAACATGCTCAAAATCGATATTTTAAGTGCAAAAAGCCGATATGTGCATGCATCTTCTGTACCCGTTTATATCTCAAATTCAGGCTCAAAGCTCCGTAAATTCGATATTTTTGGGTCCGAGAAGCGATCTGTACATGCCTACTCCTTGCAAGAATTTTTTAAAGATACAGACCCAAAGCATGATCGTAATCGATATTTTAGGTGCCCAAAGTCGATATGTGCATGCATCTTCTGTACCCGTTTATATCTCAAATTCAAGCTCAAAAAACCCGAAAATTCCATATTTTTGGGTCCCTTAAGCGATCTGTAAATGCATACTCCGTGTTAGAGTATGTTCAAAATACAGGCCTAAAACATGCTGCAAATCGATATTTTAGCTGCCCAAACTCAATATGTGTATGCATCTTCTGTACCAGTCTATATCCCAAATTCAGGTTCAAAACACTCGAAAATTCGATATTTTTGGATCCCAGAAGCGATCTGTATATGCATACTCCGTGTTAGAGTGTTTTTAAAATTCAGGCCCAAAACATGCTGAAAATTGATATTTTAGGTGCACAAAGTCAATATGTGTATGCATTCTCTGTACCCGGTTATATCTCAAATTCAGGCTCAAAACACCCGAAAATTCAATATTTTTGGGTCCCAGAAGCGATCTGTACATGCCTACTCAGTGCTAGAATGTTTTCAAAATATAGGCTCAGAACATGCTAAAAATCGATATTTTGGGTGCCCAAAGTCGATATGTGCATGCATCTTCTGTACCCGTTTATATCTCAAATTCAGGCTCAAAACACCCAAAAATTTGATATTTTTGTGTCCCAGAAGCGATTTGTACGTGTCTACTCCGTGTTAGAGTATTTTAAAAATACAGGCCCAAAACATGCTCAAAATCGATATATTGGGTGCCCAAAGACGATATGTGCATGCATCTTCTGTACCCGTTTATATCATAAATTCAGACTCAAAACACCCGAATAATCGATATTTTTGGGTCCCAAAAGCCATCTGTACATACATACTCCGTGTTAGAGTATTTTCAAAATACAAGCCTAAAACATGCTGAAAATCGATATTTTATCTGCCCAAAGTCAATATGTGTATGCATCTTCTGTACCCGTCTATATCCCAAATTCAGGTTCAAAACATTCGAAAATTCGATATTTTTGGGTCCCAGGAGCGATCTGTACATGCCTACTCCTTGCTAGAATTTTTTCAAGATACAGACCCAAAACAAGATCAAAATCGATATTTTAGGTGCAAAAAGTCGATATGTGCATGCATCTTCTGTACCCGTTTATATCTCAAATTCAGGCCCAAAACATCCAAAAAATCCATATTTTTGTGTCCCAGAAGCGATCTGTACATGCCTACTCCGTGGTACAGTATTTTCAAAATACAGGCCCAAAACATGCTCAAAATCGATATTTTAGGTGCCCAAAGTCAATATGTGCATGCATCTTCTGTATCCGTTTATATCTCAAATTCAGGCTCAAAACACCCGAAAATTCGATATTTTTGTGTCCCAGAAGCGATCTGTACATGCCTTCTCCGTGTTAAAGTATTTTCAAAATACAGGCTTAAAACATGCTGAAAATCTATATTTTAGGTGCCAAAAGTCAATATGTGTATGCATCTTCTGTACCCGTCTATATCTCAAATTCAGGTTCAAAACACCAGAAAATTCGATATTTTTGGGTCCCAGTAGCGATCTGTACATGCCTACTCCTTGCTAGAATGTTTTCAAGATACAGACCCAAAACATGCTCAAAATCGATATTTTAATTAAGTGCAAAAAGTCGATATGTGCATGCATCTTCTGTACCCGTTTATATCTCAAATTCTGGCTCAAAACTCCGAAAATTCGATATTTTTGGGTCCCAGAAGCGATCTGTACATGCATACTCCGTGTTAGAGTGTTTTTAAAGAACAGGCCCAAAACATGCTAAAAAATTGATATTTTAGGTGCACAAAGTCAATATGTGTATGCATTCTCTGTACCCGGTTATATCTCAAATTCAGGCTCAAAACTCCCGAAAATTCAATATTTTTGGGTCCCAGAAGCGATCTGTACATGCCTACTCAGTGCTAGAATGTTTTTAAAATATAGGCTCAGAACATGCTAAAAATCGATATTTTGGGTGCCCAAAGTCGATATGTGCATGCAACTTCTGTACCCGTTTATATCTCAAATTCAGGCTCAAAACACCCAAAAATTCGATATTTTTGTGTCCCAGAAGCGATCTGTACGTGTCTACTTCGTGTTAGAGTATTTTAAAAATACAGGCCCAAAATATGCTCAAAATCGATATATTGGGTGCCTAAAGTCGATATGTGCATGCATCTTCTGTACCCGTTTATATCTCAAATTCAGACTCAAAACACCCGAATATTCGATATTTTTGGGTCCCAAAAGCCATCTGTACATGCATACTCCGTGTCAGAGTATTTTCAAAATACAAGCCTAAAACATGCTGAAAATCGATATTTTAGCTGCCCAAAGTCAATATGTGTATGCATCTTCTGTACCCGTCTATATCCCAAATTCAGGTTCAAAACATTCGAAAATTCGATATTTTTGGGTCCCAGAAGCAATCTGTACATGCCTACTTCTTGCTAGAATGTTTTCAATATACAGACCCAAAACATGCTCAAAATCGATATTTTAGGTGCAAAAAGTCGATATGTGCATGCATCTTCTGTACCCGTTTATATCTCAAATTCAGGCTCAAAACATCCGAAAATTCGATATTTTTGGGTCCCAGAAGCGATCTGTACATGCCTTCTCCGTGTTAAAGTATTTTCAAAATACAGGCTCAAAACATGCTGAAAATCTATATTTTAGGTGCCCAAAGTCAATATGTGTATGCATCTTCTGTACCCGTGTATATCCCAAATTCAGGTTCAAAACACCAGAAAATTGGGTATTTTTGGGTCCCAGAAGCGATCTGTACATGCCTACTCCTTGCTAGAATGTTTTCAAGATACAGACCCAAAACATGCTCAAAATCGATATTTTAGGTGCAAAAAGTCGATATGTGCATGCATCCTCTGTACCCGGTTATATCCCAAATTCAGGCTCAAAACCCCCGAAAATTCGATATTTTTGGGTTCCAGAAGCGATCTGTACATGCCTACTCAGTGCTAGAATATTTTAAAATTATACGCCCAAAACAAACTAAAAATCGATATTTTGGGTGCCAAAGTCGATATGTGCATGCATCTTCTGTACCCGTTTATATCTCAAATTCAGGCTCAAAACACCCAAAAAATCGATATTTTTGTGTCTGAGAAGCGATCTGTACGTGCATACTCCGTGTTAGAGTGTTTTTAAATTAAAGGCCCAAAACATGATGAAAATCGATATTTTATGTGCCCAAAGTCAATATGTGTATGCATCTTCTGTACCCGTGTATATCCCTAATTCAGGCTCAAAAGAACCAAAATTCAATATTTTTGCGTCCCAGAAGCGATCTGTACATGCCTACTCCTTCCTAGAATGTTTTCAAGATACAGACCCAAAACATGCTCAAAATCGATATTTTAAGTGCAAAAAGTCAATATGTGCATGCATCTTCTGTACCCGTTTATATCTCAAATTCAGGCTCAAAACACCCGAGAATTCGATATGTTTAGGTCCCAGAAGCGATCTGTGCATGCCTACTCCGTGTTAGAGTATTTTCAAAATATAGGCTTGAAACATGCTAAAAATTGTTATTTTACGTGTCCAAAGTCGATATGTGCATACATCTTTTGTACCCGTTTATATCCCAAATTCAGGCTCAAAACACCCGAAAATTCTATATTTTTGGGTCACAGAAGTGATCTGTACATGCCAACTCAGTAATAGAATATTTTCAAAATACAGGCCAAAAACATGCTCAAAATCGATATTTTTGGAGCAAAGAGTCGATATGTGCATGCATCTTCATTACCTGTTTACATATCAAATTCAGGCTCAAAATACCCGAAAATTCAATATTTTTGGGTCCCAGACGCGATCTGTACATGCCTACTCCGTGTTAGAGTACTTTCAATATACAGGCCCAAAACAAGCTGAAAATCGATATTTTAGGTGCCCAAAGTCGATATGTGCATGCATGTTCTGTACCCTTTTATATCCCAAATTCAGGCTCAAAGCACCCGAAAAAACGATATTTTTGGGTCCCAGAAGCGATCTGTACATGTCTACTCAGTGCTAAAATGTTTTTAAAAAATAGGCTTAAAACATGCTAAAATTCGATATTTTAGCTCCACATAGTCGATATGTGCATGCATCTTCAGTACCTGTTCATATCTCAAATGCTGGCTCAAAACACCCAAAAATTCAATATTTTTGGGTAACCGAAGCGATCTGTACATGTCTACTTAGTGCTATAATGTTTTCAAAATATAGGCTTAAAATATGCTAACAATCGATATTTTACCTGTCCAAAGTCGATATGTGAATACATCGTTTGTACCCGTTTATATCACAAATTCTCGATCAAAACACCCGAAAATTCGATATTTTTGGGTCACAGAAGCTATCTGTACATGCCTACTCAGTAAAAGAATATTTTCAAAATATAGGCCCAAAACAAGCTAAAAATCGATATTATAGGTGCCCAATGTCGATATGTGCATGCATATGCTGTACCCGTTTATATCTCAAATTCAGGCTCAAAACACCCGAAAATTTAATATTTTTGGGTCCCAAAAGCGGTCTGTACAAGCCTACTCCGTGTTAGAGTACTTTCAAAATACAGGCCATAAAACATGCTGAAAATCGATAGTTTAGGTGCCCAAAGTCGATATGTGCATGCATCTTCTGTACCAGTTTATATCTCAAATTCAGGCTCAAAACACCCGAATATTCGATATTTTGGGGTCCCAGAAGATATCTGTACATGCCTACTCCGTGTTAGAGTACTTTCAAAATACATGCCCAAAACATGCTGAAAATCGATATTTTAGCTCCACATAGTCGATATGTGCATGCATCTTCTGTACCCGTTTATATCTCAAATTCAGGCTCAAAACACACGAAAATTCGATATTTTTGGGTCCCAGAAGATATCTGTACATGCCTACTCCGTGTTAAAGTACTTTCAAAATACATGCCCAAAACATTCTGAAAATCGATATTTTAGGTGCCCAAAGTGGATATTAGCATGCATCTTCTGTACCCGATTATATCTCAAATTCATGCTCAAAATTCCCGAAAAATTCGATGTTTTTGGGCCCCAGAAGCAATCTGTACATGCCTATTCCGTGTTAGAGTATTTTAAAAATACAGGCCCAAAACATGCTGAATCTCGATATTTGAGGTGCCCAAAGTCAATATGTGTATGCATCTTCTGTACCCGTTTATATCCCAAATTCAGGCTCGAAACACCCGAAAATTCGATATTTTTGGGTCAGAGAAGCGATCTGTACATGCCTATTCAGTGATAGAATATTTTTAAAATATAGGCCCAAATCAAGCTAAAAATCGATATTATAGGTGCCCAATGTCGATATGTGCATGCATCTTCTGTATCCGATAATATCTCAAATTCAGGCTCTAAACACCCGAAAATTCGATATTTTGGGTCCCAGAAGCGATCTGTGCATGCCTACTCCGTGTTAGAGTACTTTCAAAATTCAGGCCCAAAACATGCTGAAAATCGATATCTTAGGTGCCCAAAGCGGATATGAGCATGCATCTTCTGTACCCGATTATATCTCAAATTCATGCTCAAAATACCCGAAAATTCGATATTTTTGGGTCCCAGAAGCAATCTGTACATGCCTATTCCGTGTTAGAATATTTTCTAAATACAGGCCCAAAACATGCTGAAAATCGATATTTGAGGTGCACAAAGTCCATATGTCTATGCATCTTCTGTACCCGTTTAAATCCCAAATTCAGGCTCAAGACAACCGAAAATTCGATATTATTGGGTCACAGAAGCGATCTGTACATGCCTACTCAGTGCCAGAATGTTTTCAAAATATAGGCTCAAAACATGCTAAAAATCGATTATTTAGGTGTCCAAAGTCGATATGTGCATGCATCTTCTGTACCCGTTTATATCTCGAATTCAGGCTCAAAACACCCGTAAATTCGATATTTTTGTGTCACAGAAGATATCTGTACATGCATACTTCGTGTTAGAGTATTTTCAAAATAAATGCCCAAAACATGCTGAAAATCGTTATTTTAGCTCCACATAGTCGATATGTGCATGCATCTTCTCTACCCGTTTATATCTTAAATTCAGGCTCAAAACAACCGAAAATTCGATATTTTTGGGTCCCAGAAGCGATCTGTACATGCCTACTCTGTGTTAGAGTATTTTCAAAATATTGGCCCAAAACATGCTAAAAATCGATATTTTGGGTGCCGAAAGTTGATATCTGCATGCATCTTAAGTACCCGTTTATATCTCAAATTCAGGCTCAAAACGACGGAAAATTCAATATTTTTTGGTCCCAGAAGCGATCTGTACATGCCTACTCAGTGCTAGAATATTTTCAAAATATAGGCTCAAAACATGCTTAAAATCGAAAATTTAAGTGTCCAAAGTCAATATGTGCATGCATCTTCTGTACCCGTTTATATCCCAAATTCAGGCTCAAAACACCCGAAAATTCTATATTTTTGTGTCCCAGAAGCGATCTGTACATGCCTACTTCTTGTTAGAGTATTTTCACAATACAGACCCAAAACATGCTCAAAATCGATATTTTAGGTGCCCAAAGTCAATATGTGTATGCATCTTCTGTAACCGTCTATATTCCAAATTCAGGTTCAAAACATTCGAAAATTCGACATTTTTGGGTCCCAGAAGCAATCTGTACATGCCTACTTTTTGCTAGAATGTTTTCAAGATACAGACCCAAAACATGCTCAAAATCGATATTTTAGGTGCAAAAAGTCGATATGTGCATGCATCTTCTGTACCCGTTTATATCTCAAATTCAGGCTCAAAACACCCGAAAATTCGATATTTTTGGGTACTAGAAGCGATGTGTACATGCCTACTTCGTGTTAGAGTATTTTCAATATACAGGCCCAAAACATGCTCAAAATCGATATTTTAGGTGCCTAAAGTCGATATGTGCATGCATCTTCTGTATCCGTCTATATCCCAAATTCTGGTTCAAAACACCCGAAAATTCGATATTTTTGGGTCCCAGGAGCGATTTGTACATGCCTACTCCTTGCTAGAATTTTTTCAAGATACAGACCCTAAACAAGATCAAAATCGATATTTTAGGGGCAAAAAGTGGATATGTGCATGCATCTTCTGAACCCGTTTATATCTCAAATTCAGGCTCAAAACACCCGAAAATTCGATATTTTTGGGTCCCAAAAGCGATCTGTACATGTCTACTCCGTGTTAGAGTATTTTTAAAATACAGTCCCAAAACATCCTAAAAATCGATATTTTAGGTGTCCAAAGTCGATATGTGCATGCATCTTCTGTACCCGTTTATATCTCAAATTCAGGCTCAAAACACCCAAAAAATCGATATTTTTGTGTCTGAGAAGCGATCTGTACGTGCATACTCCGTGTTAGAGTGTTTTTAAATTAAAGGCCCAAAACATGATGAAAATCGATATTTTATGTGCCCAAAGTCAATATGTGTATGCATCTTCTGTACCCGTGTATATCCCTAATTCAGGCTCAAAAGAACCAAAATTCAATATTTTTGCGTCCCAGAAGCGATCTGTACATGCCTACTCCTTCCTAGAATGTTTTCAAGATACAGACCCAAAACATGCTCAAAATCGATATTTTAAGTGCAAAAAGTCAATATGTGCATGCATCTTCTGTACCCGTTTATATCTCAAATTCAGGCTCAAAACACCCGAGAATTCGATATGTTTAGGTCCCAGAAGCGATCTGTGCATGCCTACTCCGTGTTAGAGTATTTTCAAAATATAGGCTTGAAACATGCTAAAAATTGTTATTTTACGTGTCCAAAGTCGATATGTGCATACATCTTTTGTACCCGTTTATATCCCAAATTCAGGCTCAAAACACCCGAAAATTCTATATTTTTGGGTCACAGAAGTGATCTGTACATGCCAACTCAGTAATAGAATATTTTCAAAATACAGGCCAAAAACATGCTCAAAATCGATATTTTTGGAGCAAAGAGTCGATATGTGCATGCATCTTCATTACCTGTTTACATATCAAATTCAGGCTCAAAATACCCGAAAATTCAATATTTTTGGGTCCCAGACGCGATCTGTACATGCCTACTCCGTGTTAGAGTACTTTCAATATACAGGCCCAAAACAAGCTGAAAATCGATATTTTAGGTGCCCAAAGTCGATATGTGCATGCATGTTCTGTACCCTTTTATATCCCAAATTCAGGCTCAAAGCACCCGAAAAAACGATATTTTTGGGTCCCAGAAGCGATCTGTACATGTCTACTCAGTGCTAAAATGTTTTTAAAAAATAGGCTTAAAACATGCTAAAATTCGATATTTTAGCTCCACATAGTCGATATGTGCATGCATCTTCAGTACCTGTTCATATCTCAAATGCTGGCTCAAAACACCCAAAAATTCAATATTTTTGGGTAACCGAAGCGATCTGTACATGTCTACTTAGTGCTATAATGTTTTCAAAATATAGGCTTAAAATATGCTAACAATCGATATTTTACCTGTCCAAAGTCGATATGTGCATACATCGTTTGTACCCGTTTATATCACAAATTCTCGATCAAAACACCCGAAAATTCGATATTTTTGGGTCACAGAAGCTATCTGTACATGCCTACTCAGTAAAAGAATATTTTCAAAATATAGGCCCAAAACAAGCTAAAAATCGATATTATAGGTGCCCAATGTCGATATGTGCATGCATATGCTGTACCCGTTTATATCTCAAATTCAGGCTCAAAACACCCGAAAATTTAATATTTTTGGGTCCCAAAAGCGGTCTGTACAAGCCTACTCCGTGTTAGAGTACTTTCAAAATACAGGCCATAAAACATGCTGAAAATCGATAGTTTAGGTGCCCAAAGTCGATATGTGCATGCATCTTCTGTACCAGTGTATATCTCAAATTCAGGCTCAAAACACCCGAATATTCGATATTTTGGGGTCCCAGAAGATATCTGTACATGCCTACTCCGTGTTAGAGTACTTTCAAAATACATGCCCAAAACATGCTGAAAATCGATATTTTAGCTCCACATAGTCGATATGTGCATGCATCTTCTGTACCCGTTTATATCTCAAATTCAGGCTCAAAACACACGAAAATTCGATATTTTTGGGTCCCAGAAGATATCTGTACATGCCTACTCCGTGTTAAAGTACTTTCAAAATACATGCCCAAAACATTCTGAAAATCGATATTTTAGGTGCCCAAAGTGGATATTAGCATGCATCTTCTGTACCCGATTATATCTCAAATTCATGCTCAAAATTCCCGAAAAATTCGATGTTTTTGGGCCCCAGAAGCAATCTGTACATGCCTATTCCGTGTTAGAGTATTTTAAAAATACAGGCCCAAAACATGCTGAATCTCGATATTTGAGGTGCCCAAAGTCAATATGTGTATGCATCTTCTGTACCCGTTTATATCCCAAATTCAGGCTCGAAACACCCGAAAATTCGATATTTTTGGGTCAGAGAAGCGATCTGTACATGCCTATTCAGTGATAGAATATTTTTAAAATATAGGCCCAAATCAAGCTAAAAATCGATATTATAGGTGCCCAATGTCGATATGTGCATGCATCTTCTGTATCCGTTTATATCTCAAATTCAGGCTCTAAACACCCGAAAATTCGATATTTTGGGTCCCAGAAGCGATCTGTGCATGCCTACTCCGTGTTAGAGTACTTTCAAAATTCAGGCCCAAAACATGCTGAAAATCGATATCTTAGGTGCCCAAAGCGGATATGAGCATGCATCTTCTGTACCCGATTATATCTCAAATTCATGCTCAAAATACCCGAAAATTCGATATTTTTGGGTCCCAGAAGCAATCTGTACATGCCTATTCCGTGTTAGAATATTTTCTAAATACAGGCCCAAAACATGCTGAAAATCGATATTTGAGGTGCACAAAGTCCATATGTCTATGCATCTTCTGTACCCGTTTAAATCCCAAATTCAGGCTCAAGACAACCGAAAATTCGATATTATTGGGTCACAGAAGCGATCTGTACATGCTTACTCAGTGCCAGAATGTTTTCAAAATATAGGCTCAAAACATGCTAAAAATCGATTATTTAGGTGTCCAAAGTCGATATGTGCATGCATCTTCTGTACCCGTTTATATCTCGAATTCAGGCTCAAAACACCCGTAAATTCGATATTTTTGTGTCACAGAAGATATCTGTACATGCATACTTCGTGTTAGAGTATTTTCAAAATAAATGCCCAAAACATGCTGAAAATCGTTATTTTAGCTCCACATAGTCGATATGTGCATGCATCTTCTCTACCCGTTTATATCTTAAATTCAGGCTCAAAACAACCGAAAATTCGATATTTTTGGGTCCCAGAAGCGATCTGTACATGCCTACTCTGTGTTAGAGTATTTTCAAAATATTGGCCCAAAACATGCTAAAAATCGATATTTTGGGTGCCGAAAGTTGATATCTGCATGCATCTTAAGTACCCGTTTATATCTCAAATTCAGGCTCAAAACGACGGAAAATTCAATATTTTTTGGTCCCAGAAGCGATCTGTACATGCCTACTCAGTGCTAGAATATTTTCAAAATATAGGCTCAAAACATGCTTAAAATCGAAAATTTAAGTGTCCAAAGTCAATATGTGCATGCATCTTCTGTACCCGTTTATATCCCAAATTCAGGCTCAAAACACCCGAAAATTCGATATTTTTGTGTCCCAGAAGCGATCTGTACATGCCTACTTCTTGTTAGAGTATTTTCACAATACAGACCCAAAACATGCTCAAAATCGATATTTTAGGTGCCCAAAGTCAATATGTGTATGCATCTTCTGTAACCGTCTATATCCCAAATTCAGGTTCAAAACATTCGAAAATTCGACATTTTTGGGTCCCAGAAGCAATCTGTACATGCCTACTTTTTGCTAGAATGTTTTCAAGATACAGACCCAAAACATGCTCAAAATCGATATTTTAGGTGCAAAAAGTCGATATGTGCATGCATCTTCTGTACCCGTTTATATCTCAAATTCAGGCTCAAAACACCCGAAAATTCGATATTTTTGGGTACTAGAAGCGATGTGTACATGCCTACTTCGTGTTAGAGTATTTTCAATATACAGGCCCAAAACATGCTCAAAATCGATATTTTAGGTGCCTAAAGTCGATATGTGCATGCATCTTCTGTATCCGTCTATATCCCAAATTCTGGTTCAAAACACCCGAAAATTCGATATTTTTGGGTCCCAGGAGCGATTTGTACATGCCTACTCCTTGCTAGAATTTTTTCAAGATACAGACCCTAAACAAGATCAAAATCGATATTTTAGGGGCAAAAAGTGGATATGTGCATGCATCTTCTGAACCCGTTTATATCTCAAATTCAGGCTCAAAACACCCGAAAATTCGATATTTTTGGGTCCCAAAAGCGATCTGTACATGTCTACTCCGTGTTAGAGTATTTTTAAAATACAGTCCCAAAACATCCTAAAAATCGATATTTTAGGTGTCCAAAGTCGATATGTGCATGCATCTTCTGTACCCGTTTATATCTCAAATTCAGGCTCAAAACACCCAAAAAATCCATATTTTTGTGTCCCAGAAGCGATCTGTACATGCCTACTCCGTGGTACAGTATTAACAATATACAGGCACAAAACATGCTCAAAATCGATATTTTAGGTGCCCAAAGTCAATATGTGCATGCATCTTCTGTATCCGTTTATATCTCAAATTCAGGCTCAAAACACCCGATAATTCGATATTTTTGGGTCCCAGAAGCTATCTGTACATGCCTTCTCCGTGTTAAAGTATTTTCAAAATACAGGCTTAAAACATGCTGAAAATCTATATTTTAGGTGCCCAAAGTTAATATGTGTATGCATCTTCTGTACCCGTCTATATCTCAAATTCAGGTTTAAAACACCAGAAAATTCGGTATTTTCGGGTCCCAGAAGCGATCTGTACATGCCTACTCCTTGCTAGAATGTTTTCAAGATACAGACCCAAAACATGCTCAAAATCGATATTTTAAGTGCAAAAAGCCGATATGTGCATGCATCTTCTGTACCCGTTTATATCTCAAATTCAGGCTCAAAGCTCCGTAAATTCGATATTTTTGGGTCCGAGAAGCGATCTGTACATGCCTACTCCTTGCAAGAATTTTTTAAAGATACAGACCCAAAACATGATCGTAATCGATATTTTAGGTGCCCAAAGTCGATATGTGCATGCATCTTCTGTACCCGTTTATATCTCAAATTCAAGCTCAAAACACCCGAAAATTCCATATTTTTGGGTCCCTTAAGCGATCTGTACATGCATACTCCGTGTTAGAGTATGTTCAAAATTCAGGCCTAAAACATGCTGCAAATCGATATTTTAGCTGCCCAAACTCAATATGTGTATGCATCTTCTGTACCAGTCTATATCCCAAATTCAGGTTCAAAACACTCGAAAATTCGATATTTTTGGATCCCAGAAGCGATCTGTATATGCATACTCCGTGTTAGTGTTTTTAAAATATAGGCCCAAAACATGCTGAAAATTGATATTTTAGGTGCACAAAGTCAATATGTGTATGCATTCTCTGTACCCGGTTATATCTCAAATTCAGGCTCAAAACACCCGAAAATTCAATATTTTTGGGTCCCAGAAGCGATCTGTACATGCCTAGTCAGTGCTAGAATGTTTTCAAAATATAGGCTCAGAACATGCTAAAAATCGATATTTTGGGTGCCCAAAGTCGATATGTGCATGCATCTTCTGTACCCGTTTATATCTCAAATTCAGGCTCAAAACACCCAAAAATTTGATATTTTTGTGTCCCAGAAGCGATCTGTACGTGTCTACTCCGTGTTAGAGTATTTTAAAAATACAGGCCCAAAACATGCTCAAAATCGATATATTGGGTGCCCAAAGACGATATGTGCATGCATCTTCTGTACCCGTTTATATCATAAATTCAGACTCAAAACACCCGAATAATCGAAATTTTTGGGTCCCAAAAGCCATCTGTACATACATACTCCGTGTTAGAGTATTTTCAAAATACAAGCCTAAAACATGCTGAAAATCGATATTTTAGCTGCCCAAAGTCAATATGTGTATGCATCTTCTGTACCAGTCTATATCCCAAATTCAGGTTCAAAACACCCGAAAATTTGATATTTTTGGGTCCCAGGAGCGATCTGTACATGCCTACTCCTTGCTAGAATTTTTTCAAGATACAGACCCAAAACAAGATCAAAATCGATATTTTAGGTGCAAAAAGTCGATATGTGCATGCATCTTCTGTACCCGTCTATATCTCAAATTCAGGTTATAACACCAGAAAATTCGGTATTTTCGGGTCCCAGAAGCGATCTGTACATGCCTACTCCTTGCTAGAATGTTTTCAAGATACAGACCCAAAACATGCTCAAAATCGATATTTTAAGTGCAAAAAGCCGATATGTGCATGCATCTTCTGTACCCGTTTATATCTCAAATTCAGGCTCAAAGCTCCGTAAATTCGATATTTTTGGGTCCGAGAAGCGATCTGTACATGCCTACTCCTTGCAAGAATTTTTTAAAGATACAGACCCAAAACATGATCGTAATCGATATTTTAGGTGCCCAAAGTCGATATGTGCATGCATCTTCTGTACCCGTTTATATCTCAAATTCAAGCTCAAAACACCCGAAAATTCCATATTTTTGGGTCCCTTAAGCGATCTGTACATGCATACTCCGTGTTAGAGTATGTTCAAAATACAGGCCTAAAACATGCTGCAAATCGATATTTTAGCTGCCCAAACTCAATATGTGTATGCATCTTCTGTACCAGTCTATATCCCAAATTCAGGTTCAAAACACTCGAAAATTCGATATTTTTGGATCCCAGATGCGATCTGTATATGCATACTCCGTGTTAGAGTGTTTTTAAAATACAGGCCCAAAACATGCTGAAAATTGATATTTTAGGTGCACAAAGTCAATATGTGTATGCATTCTCTGTACCCGGTTATATCTCAAATTCAGGCTCAAAACACCCGAAAATTCAATATTTTTGGGTCCCAGAAGCGATCTGTACATGCCTACTCAGTGCTAGAATGTTTTCAAAATATAGGCTCAGAACATGCTAAAAATCGATATTTTGGGTGCCCAAAGTCAATATGTGCATGCATCTTCTGTACCCGTTTATATCTCAAATTCAGGCTCAAAACACCCAAAAATTTGATATTTTTGTGTCCCAGAAGCGATTTGTACGTGTCTACTCCGTGTTAGAGTATTTTAAAAATACAGGCCCAAAACATGCTCAAAATCGATATATTGGGTGCCCAAAGACGATATGTGCATGCATCTTCTGTACCCGTTTATATCATAGATTCAGACTCAAAACACCCGAATAATCGAAATTTTTGGGTCCCAAAAGCCATCTGTACATACATACTCCGTGTTAGAGTATTTTCAAAATACAAGCCTAAAACATGCTGAAAATCGATATTTTAGCTGCCCAAAGTCAATATGTGTATGCATCTTCTGTATCCGTGTATATCCCAAATTCAGGTTCAAAACACCCGAAAATTCGATATTTTTGGGTCCCAGGAGCGATCTGTACATGCCTACTCCTTGCTAGAATTTTTTCAAGATACAGACCCAAAACAAGATCAAAATCGATATTTTAGGTGCAAAAAGTCGATATGTGCATGCATCTTCTGTACCCGTTTATATCTCAAATTCAGGCCCAAAACACCCAAAAAATCCATATTTTTGTGTCCCAGAAGCGATCTGTACATGCCTACTCCGTGGTACAGTATTTTCAAAATACAGGCCCAAAACATGCTCAATATCGATATTTTAGGTACCCAAAGTCAATATGTGCATGCATCTTCTGTATCCGTTTATATCTCAAATTCAGGCTCAAAACACCCGAAAATTCGATATTTTTGGGTCCCAGAAGCGATCTGTACATGCCTTCTCCGTGTTAAAGTATTTTCAAAATACAGGCTTAAAACATGCTGAAAATCTATATTTTAGGTGCTAAAAGTCAATATGTGTATGCATCTTCTGTACCCGTCTATATCCCAAATTCAGGTTCAAAACATTCGAAAATTCGATATTTTTGGGTCCCAGAAGCAATCTGTAAATGCCTACTTCTTGCTAGAATATTTTCAATATACAGACCCAAAACATGCTCAAAATCGATATTTTAGGTGCAAAAAGTCGATATGTGCATGCATCTTCTGTACCCGTTTATATCTCAAATTCAGGCTCAAAACATCCGAAAATTCGATATTTTTGGGTCCCAGAAGCGATCTGTACATGCCTTCTCCGTGTTAAAGTATTTTCAAAATACAGGCTCAAAACATGCTGAAAATCTATATTTTAGGTGCCCAAAGTCAATATGTGTATGCATCTTCTGTACCCCTGTATATCCCAAATTCAGGTTCAAAACACCAGAAAATTGGGTATTTTTGGGTCCCAGAAGCGATCTGTACATGCCTACTCCTTGCTAGAATGTTTTCAAGATACAGACCCAAAACATGCTCAAAATCGATATTTTAGGTGCAAAAAGTCGATATGTGCATGCATCCTCTGTACACGGGTATATCCCAAATTCAGGCTCAAAACACCCAAAAAATCGATATTTTTGTGTCCCAGAAGCGATCTGTACGTGCATACTCCGTGTTAGAGTGTTTTTAAATTAAAGGCCCAAAACATGATGAAAATCGATATTTTATGTGCCCAAAGTCAATATGTGTATGCATCTTCTGTACCCGTGTATATCCCTAATTCTGGTTCAAAACATCAGAAAATTCGATATTTTTGGGTCCCAGAAGCGATCTGTACATACCTACTCCTTCCTAGAATGTTTTCAAGATACAGACCCAAAACATGCTCAAAATCGATATTTTAAGTGCAAAAAGTCAATATGTGTATGCATTCTCTGTACCCGGTTATATCTCAAATTCAGGCTCAAAACACCCTAAAATTCAATATTTTTGGGTCCCAGAAGCGATCTGTATATGCCTACTCAGTGCTAGAATGTTTTCCAAATATAGGCTCAGAACATGCTCAAAATCGATATTTTGGGTGCCCAAAGTCTATATGTGCATGCATCTTCTGTACCCGTTTATATCATAAATTCAGACTCAAAACACCCGAATAATCGATATTTTTGGGTCCCAAAAGCCATCTGTACATGCATACTCCGTGTTAGAGTATTTTCAAAATACAAGCCTAAAACATGCTGAAAATCGATATTTTAGCTGCCCAAAGTCAATATGTGTATGCATCTTCTGTACCCGTCTATATCCCAAATTCAGGTTCAAAACACCCGAAAATTCGATATTTTTGGGTCCCAGGAGCGATCTGTACATGCCTACTCCTTGCTAGAATTTTTTCAAGATACAGACCCAAAACAAGATTAAAATCGATATTTTAGGTGCAAAAAGTCGATATGTGCATGCATCTTCTGTACCCGTTTATATATCAAATTCAGGCTCAAAACACCCGAAAATTAGATATTTTTGGGTCCCAAAAGCGATCTGTACATGTCTACTCCGTGTTAGAGTATTTTTAAAATACAGGCCCAAAACATACTAAAAATCGATATTTTAAGTGTCCAAAGGCGATATGTGCATGCATCTTCTGTACCCGTTTATATCTCAAATTTAGGCTCAAAACACCCAAAAAATTCATATTTTTGTGTCCCAGAAGCGATCTGTACATGCCTACTCCGTGGT
This sequence comes from Petrolisthes cinctipes, assembly GCA_033782935.1. Classification (NCBI taxonomy): domain Eukaryota; kingdom Metazoa; phylum Arthropoda; class Malacostraca; order Decapoda; family Porcellanidae; genus Petrolisthes; species Petrolisthes cinctipes. Next base: position 366,946 of record JAWQEG010000095.1, read on the forward strand.
ACAATATTTTCAAAATACAGGCCCAAAACATGCTCAAAATCGATATTTTAGGTGCCCAAAGTCAATATGTGCATGCATCTTCTGTACCCGTTTATATATCAAATTCAGGCTCAAAACACCCGAAAATTAGATATTTTTGGGTCCCAAAAGCGATCTGTACATGTCTACTCCGTGTTAGAGTATTTTTAAAATACAGGCTTAAATCATGCTCAAAATCGATATTTTAGGTGCAAAAAGTCGATATGTGCATGGATCCTCTGTACCCGTTTATATCCCAAATTCTGGCTCAAAACACCAGAAAATTCGATATTTTTGGGTTCCAGAAGCGATCTGTACATGCCTTCTCTGTGTTAAAGTATTTGCAAAATACAGGCTCAAAACATGCTGAAAATCTATATTTTAGGTGCACAAAGTCAATATGTGTATGCATCTTCTGTACACGTGTATATCCCAAATAAATTCAGGTTCAAAACACCAGAAAATTCGGTATTTTTTTGTCCCAGAAGCGATCTGTACATGCCTACTCCTTGCTAGAATGTTTTAAAGATACAGACCCAAAACATGCTCAAAATCGATATTTTAGGTGCAAAAAGTCGATATGTGCATGCATCCTCTGTACCCGGTTATATCCCAAATTCTGGCTCAAAACCCCCGAAAATTCGATATTTTTGGGTTCCAGAAGCGATCTGTACATGCCTACTCAGTGCTAGAATATTTTAAAATTATACGCCCAAAACATGCTCAAAATCGATATTTTAGGTGCCCAAAGTCAATATGTGCATGCATCTTCTGTATCCGTTTATATCTCAAATTCAGGCTCAAAACACCCGAAAATTCGATATTTTTGGGTCCCAGAAGCGATCTGTACATGCCTTCTCCGTGTTAAAGTGTTTTTAAAATACAGGCCTAAAACATGCTGAAAATCGATATTTTATGTGCCCAAAGTCAATATGTGTATGGATCTTCAGTACCCGTGTATATTCCTAATTCTGGTTCAAAACATCAGAAAATTCGATATTTTTGGGTCCCAGAAGCGATCTGTACATGCCTACTCCTTGCTAGAATGTTTTCAAGTTACAGACCCAAAACATGCTCAAAATCGATATTTTAATTAAGTGCAAAAAGTCGATATGTGCATGCATCTTCTGTACCCGTTTATATCTCAAATTCAGGCTCAAAACTCCGAAAATTCGATATTTTTGGGTCCCAGAAGCGATCTGTACATGCATACTCCGTGTTAGAGTGTTTTTAAAGTACAGGCCCAAAACATGCTAAAAAATTGATATTTTAGGTGTACAAAGTCAATATGTGTATGCATTCTCTGTACCCGGTTATATCTCAAATTCAGGCTCAAAACTCCCTAAAATTCAATATTTTTGGGTCCCAGAAGCGATCTGTACATGCCTACTCAGTGCTAGAATGTTTTCAAAATATAGGCTCAGAACATGCTAAAAATCGATATTTTGGGTGCCCACAGTCGATATGTGCATGCAACTTCTGTACTCGTTTATATCTCAAATTCAGGCTCAAAACTCCCAAAAATTAGATATTTTTCTGTCCCAGAAGCGATCTGTATGTGTCTACTCCGTGTTAGAGTATTTTAAAAATACAGGCCCAAAATATGCTCAAAATCGATATATTGGGTGCCTAAAGTCGATATGTGCATGCATCTTCTGTACCCGTTTATATCTCAAATTCAGACTCAAAACACCCGAATATTCGATATTTTTGGGCCCCAAAAGCCATCTGTACATGCATTCTCCGTGTCAGAGTATTTTCAAAATACAAGCCTAAAACATGCTGAAAATCGATATTTTAGCTGCCCAAAGTCAATATGTGTATGCTTCTTCTGTACCCGTCTATATCCCAAATTCAGGTTCAAAACATTCGAAAATTCGATATTTTTGGGTCCCAGAAGCAACCTGTACATGCCTACTTCTTGCTAGAATGTTTTCAAGATACAGACCCAAAGCATGATCAAAATCGATATTTTAGGTGCCCAAAGTCGATATGTGCATGCATCTTCTGTACCCGTTTATATCTCAAATTCAAGCTCAAAACACCCGAAAATTCCATATTTTTGGGTCCCTTAAGCGATCTGTACATGCATACTCCGTGCTAGAGTATGTTCAAAATACAGGCCTAAAACATGCTGTAAATCGATATTTTAGCTGCCGAAAGTCAATATGTGCATGCATCTTCTGTACCCGTTTATATCATAAATTCAGACTCAAAACACCCCAATAATCGATATTTTTGGGTCCCAAATGCCATCTGTACATGCATACTCCGTGTTAGAGTATTTTCAAAATACAAGCCTAAAACATGCTGAAAATCGATATTTTAGCTGCCCAAAGTCAATATGTGTATCCATCTTCTGTACCCGTCTATATCCCAAATTCAGGTTCAAAACATTCGAAAATTCGATATTTTTGGGTCCCAGAAGCAATCTGTACATGCCTACTTCTTGCCAGAATATTTTCAAGATACAGACCCAAAACATGCTGAAAATCGATATTTTAGGTGCAAAAAGTCGATATGTTCATGCATCTTCTGTACCCGTTTATATCTCAAATTCAGGATCAAAACACCCGAAAATTCGATATCTTTGTGTCCCAGAAGCGATCTGTACATGCCTACTCCGTGTTAGAGTATTTTCAAAATACAGGTCCAAAACATGCTCAAAATCGATATTTTAGGTGCCCAAAGTCGATATGTGCATACATTTTCTGTATCCGTCTATATCCCAAATTCAGGTTCAAAACACCAGAAAATTCGATATTTTTGTGTCCCAGGAGCGATCTGTACATGCCTACTCCTTGCTAGAATTTTTTCAAGATACAGACCCAAAACAAGATCAAAATCGATATTTTAGGTGCAAAAAGTCGATATGTGCATGCATCTTCTGTACCCGTTTATATCTCAAATTCAGGCTCAAAACACCCGAAAATTCGATATTTTTGGGTCCCAAAAGCGATCATTACATGTCTACTCCGTATTAGAGTATTTTTAAAATACAGGCCCAAAACATACTTAAAATCGATATTTTAGGTGTCCAAAGTCGATATGTGAATGCATCTTCTGTCCCCGTTTATATCTCAAATTCAGGCTCAAAACACCCAAAAAATCCATATTTTTGTGTCCCAGAAGCGATCTGTACATGCCTACTCCTTGGTACAGTATTTTAAAAATACAGGCCCAAAACATGCTCAAAATCGATATTTTAGGTGCCCAAAGTCAATATGTGCATGCATCTTCTGTACCCGTTTATATCTAAAATTCAGGCTCAAAACACCCGAAAATTCGATATTTTTGGGTCCCAGAAGCGATCTGTACATGCCTTCTCCGTGTTAAAGTGTTTTTAAAATACAGGCCCAAAACATGCTGAAAATCGATATTTTATGTGCCCAAAGTCAATATGTGTATGGATTTTCTGTACCCGTGTATATTCCTAATTCTGGTTCAAAACATCAGAAAATTCGATATTTTTGGGTCCCAGAAGCGATCTGTACATGCCTACTCCTTGCTAGAATGTTTTCAAGTTACAGACCCAAAACATGATCAAAATCGATATTTTAGGTGCAAAAAGTCGATATGTGTATGCATCTTCTGTACCCGTTTATATATCAAATTCAGGCTCAAAACTCTCGAAAATTCCATATTTTTGGGTTCGTTAAGCTATCTGTAGATGCATACTCAGTGCTAGAATGTTTTCAAAATGTAGGCTCAAAACATGCTAAAAACCGATATTTTAGGTGTCCAAAGTCGATATGTGCATGCATCTTCTGTACCCGTTTATATCTCAAATTCAGGCTCAAAACACCCGAAAATTCGATATTTTTGGGTCCCAGAAGCGATCTGTACATGCCTACTCCGTGTTAAAGTATTTTCAAAATACAGGCCCAAAACATGCTGAAAATCTATATATTAGGTGCCCAAAGTCAATATGTGTATGCATCTTCTGTACCCATCTATATCCCAAATTTAGGTTCAAAACACCAGAAAATTCGATATTTTTGGGTCCCAGAAGCGATCTGTACATGCCTTCTCCGTGTTAAAGTATTTTCAAAATACAGGCCCAAAACATGCTGAAAATCTATATTTTAGGTGCCAAAAGTCAATATCTGTATGCATCTTCTGTACCCGTCTACATCTCGAATTCAGGTTCAAAACTCCAAAAAAATCGGTATTTCTGGGTCCCAGAAGCGATCTGTACATGCCTACTCCTTGCTAGAATGTTTTCAAGATACAGACCAAAAACATGCTCAAAATCGATATTTTAGGTGCAAAAAGTCGATATGTGCATGAATCCTCTGTACCCGGTTATATCCCAAATTCAGGCTCAAAACCCCCGAAAATTCGATATTTTTGGGTCCCAGAAGCGATCTGTACATGCCTACTCAGTGCTAGAATATTTTCAAATTATACGCCCAAAACATACTAAAAATCGATATTTTGGGTCCCAAAGTCGATATGTGCATGCATCTTCTGTACCCGTTTATATCTCAAATTCAGGCTCAAAACACCCGAAAATTCGATATTTTTGTGTCCCAGAAGCGATCTGTACATGCCTACTCCGTGTTAGAGTATTTTCAAAATACAGGTCCAAAACATGCTCAAAATCGATATTTTAGGTGCCCAAAGTCGATATGTGCATACATTTTCTGTATCCGTCTATATCCCAAATTCAGGTTCAAAACACCAGAAAATTCGATATTTTTGTGTCCCAGGAGCGATCTGTACATGCCTACTCCTTGCTAGAATTTTTTCAAGATACAGACCCAAAACAAGATCAAAATCGATATTTTAGGTGCAAAAAGTCGATATGTGCATGCATCTTCTGTACCCGTTTATATCTCAAATTCAGGCTCAAAACACCCGAAAATTCGATATTTTTGGGTCCCAAAAGCGATCATTACATGTCTACTCCGTATTAGAGTATTTTTAAAATACAGGCCCAAAACATACTTAAAATCGATATTTTAGGTGTCCAAATTCGATATGTGAATGCATCTTCTGTCCCCGTTTATATCTCAAATTCAGGCTCAAAACACCCAAAAAATCCATATTTTTGTGTCCCAGAAGCGATCTGTACATGCCTACTCCTTGGTACAGTATTTTAAAAATACAGGCCCAAAACATGCTCAAAATCGATATTTTAGGTGCCCAAAGTCAATATGTGCATGCATCTTCTGTACCCGTTTATATCTAAAATTCAGGCTCAAAACACCCGAAAATTCGATATTTTTGGGTCCCAGAAGCGATCTGTACATGCCTTCTCCGTGTTAAAGTGTTTTTAAAATACAGGCCCAAAACATGCTGAAAATCGATATTTTATGTGCCCAAAGTCAATATGTGTATGGATTTTCTGTACCCGTGTATATTCCTAATTCTGGTTCAAAACATCAGAAAATTCGATATTTTTGGGTCCCAGAAGCGATCTGTACATGCCTACTCCTTGCTAGAATGTTTTCAAGTTACAGACCCAAAACATGATCAAAATCGATATTTTAGGTGCAAAAAGTCGATATGTGTATGCATCTTCTGTACCCGTTTATATATCAAATTCAGGCTCAAAACTCTCGAAAATTCCATATTTTTGGGTTCGTTAAGCTATCTGTAGATGCATACTCAGTGCTAGAATGTTTTCAAAATGTAGGCTCAAAACATGCTAAAAACCGATATTTTAGGTGTCCAAAGTCGATATGTGCATGCATCTTCTGTACCCGTTTATATCTCAAATTCAGGCTCAAAACACCCGAAAATTCGATATTTTTGGGTCCCAGAAGCGATCTGTACATGCCTACTCCGTGTTAAAGTATTTTCAAAATACAGGCCCAAAACATGCTGAAAATCTATATATTAGGTGCCCAAAGTCAATATGTGTATGCATCTTCTGTACCCATCTATATCCCAAATTTAGGTTCAAAACACCAGAAAATTCGATATTTTTGGGTCCCAGAAGCGATCTGTACATGCCTTCTCCGTGTTAAAGTATTTTCAAAATACAGGCCCAAAACATGCTGAAAATCTATATTTTAGGTGCCAAAAGTCAATATCTGTATGCATCTTCTGTACCCGTCTACATCTCGAATTCAGGTTCAAAACTCCAAAAAAATCGGTATTTCTGGGTCCCAGAAGCGATCTGTACATGCCTACTCCTTGCTAGAATGTTTTCAAGATACAGACCAAAAACATGCTCAAAATCGATATTTTAGGTGCAAAAAGTCGATATGTGCATGAATCCTCTGTACCCGGTTATATCCCAAATTCAGGCTCAAAACCCCCGAAAATTCGATATTTTTGGGTCCCAGAAGCGATCTGTACATGCCTACTCAGTGCTAGAATATTTTCAAATTATACGCCCAAAACATACTAAAAATCGATATTTTGGGTCCCAAAGTCGATATGTGCATGCATCTTCTGTACCCGTTTATATCTCAAATTCAGGCTCAAAACACCCGAAAATTCGATATTTTTGTGTCCCAGAAGCGATCTGTACATGCCTACTCCGTGTTAGAGTATTTTCAAAATACAGGTCCAAAACATGCTCAAAATCGATATTTTAGGTGCCCAAAGTCGATATGTGCATACATTTTCTGTATTTGTCTATATCCCAAATTCAGGTTCAAAACACCCGAAAATTCGATATTTTTGTCTCCCAGGAGCGATCTGTACATGCCTACTCCTTGCTAGAATTTTTTCAAGATACAGACCCAAAACAAGATCAAAATCGATATTTTAGGTGCAAAAAGTCGATATGTGCATGCATCTTCTGTACCCGTTTATATCTCAAATTCAGGCTCAAAACACCCGAAAATTCGATATTTTTGGGTCCCAAAAGCGATCATTACATGTCTACTCCGTATTAGAGTATTTTTAAAATACAGGCCCAAAACATACTAAAAATCGATATTTTAGGTGTCCGAAGTCGATATGTGAATGCATCTTCTGTACCCGTTTATATCTCAAATTCAGGCTCAAAACACCCAAAAAATCCATATTTTTGTGTCCCAGAAGCGATCTGTACATGCCTTCTCCGTGTTAAAGTGTTCTTAAAATACAGGCCCAAAACATGCTGAAAATCGATATTTTATGTGCCCAAAGTCAATATGTGTATGGATCTTCTGTACCCGTGTATATTCCTAATTCTGGTTCAAAACATCAGAAAATTCGATATTTTTGGGTCCCAGAAGCGATCTGTACATGCCTACTCCTTGCTAGAATATTTTCAAGTTACAGACCCAAAACATGCTCAAAATCGATATTTTAATTAAGTGCAAAAAGTCGATTTGTGCATGCATCTTCTGTACCCGTTTATATCTCAAATTCAGGCTCAAAACTCCGAAAATTCGATATTTTTTGGTCCCATAAGCGATCTGTACATGCATACTCCGTGTTGGAGTGTTTTTAAAATACAGGCCCAAAACATGCTAAAAAATTGATATTTTAGGTGCACAAAGTCAATATGTGTATGCATTCTCTGTACCCGGTTATATCTCAAATTCAGGCTCAAAACTCCCGAAAATTCGATATTTTTGGGTCCCAGGAGCGATCTGTACATGCCTACTCCTTGCTAGAATTTTTTCAAGATACAGACCCAAAACATGATCAAAATCGATATTTTAGGTGCAAAAAGTCGATATGTGTATGCATCTTCTGTACCCGTTTATATATCAAATTCAAGCTCAAAACTCCCGAAAATTCCATATTTTTGGGTCCGTTAAGCTATCTGTAGATGCATACTCAGTGCTAGAATGTTTTCAAAATGTAGGCTCAAAACATTCTAAAAACCGAAATTTTAGGTGTCCAAAGTCGATATGTGCATGCATCTTCTGTACCCGTTTATATCTCAAATTCAGGCTCAAAACACCCGAAAATTCGATGTTTTTGGGTCCCAGAAGCGATCTGTACATGCCTACTCCGTGTTAAAGTATTTTCAAAATACAGACCCAAAACATGCTGAAAATCTATATTTTAGGTGTCCAAAGTCAATATGTGCATGCATCTTCTGTACCCGTCTATATCTCAAATTCAGGTTCAAAACACCAGAAAATTCGGTATTTTTGGGTCCCAAAGCGATCTGTACATGCCTACTCCTTGCTAGAATGTTTTCAAGATACAGACCCAAAACATGCTCAAAATCGATATTTTAGTTGCAAAAAGTCGATATGTGCATGCATCCTCTGTACCCGGTTATATCCCAAATTCTGGCTCAAAACCCCTGAAAATTCGATATTTTTGGGTCCCAGAAGCGATCTGTACATGTCTACACCGTGTTTGAGTATTTTCAAAATACAGGCCCAAAACATGCTCAAAATCGATATTTTAGGTGCCCAAAGTCGATATGTGCATGCATCTTCTGTACCCGTTTATATCTCAAATTCATGCTCAAAACACCCTAAAATTCAATGTTTTTGGGTCCCAGAAGCGATCTGTACGTGCATACTCCGTGTTAGAGTGTTTTTAAAATACAGGCCCAAAACATGCTGAAAATCGATATTTTATGTGCCCAAAGTCAATATGTGTATGCATCTTCTGTACCCGTGTATATCCCGAATTCTGGTTCAAAACATCAGAAAATTCAATATTTTTGGGTCCCAGAAGCGATCTGTACATGCCTACTCCTTGCTAGAATATTTTTAAGATTCAGACCCAAAACATGCTCAAAATCGATATTTTAATTAAGTGCAAAAAGTCGATATGTGCATGCATCTTCTGTACCCGTTTTATATCTCAAATTCAGGCTCAAAACTCCGAAAATTCGATATTTTTGGGTCCCAGAAGCGATCTGTACATGCATACTCCGTGTTGGAGTGTTTTTAAAATACAGGCCCAAAACATGCTAAAAAATTGATATTTTAGGTGCCCAAAGTCAATATGTGTATGCATCTTCTGTACCCATCTATATCCCAAATTCTGGTTCAAAACACCCGAAAATTCGATATTTTTGTGTCCCAGGAGCGATCTGTACATGCCTACTCCTTGCTAGAATTTTTTCAAGATACAGACCCAAAACAAGATCAAAATCGATATTTTAGGTGCAAAAAGTCGATATGTGCATGCATCTTCTGTACCCGTTTATATCTCAAATTCAGGCTCAAAACACCCGAAAATTCGATATTTTTGGGTCCCAAAAGCGATCATTACATGTCTACTCCGTATTAGAGTATTTTAAAATACAGGCCCAAAACATACTAAAAATCGATATTTTAGGTGTCCAAAGTCGATATGTGAATGCATCTTCTGTACCCGTTTATATCTCAAATTCAGGCTCAAAACACCCAAAAAATAAATATTTTTGTGTCCCAGAAGCGATCTGTACATGCCTACTCCGTGGTACAGTATTTTCAAGATACAGACCCAAAACAAGATCAAAATCGATATTTTAGGTGCAAAAAGTCGATATGTGCATGCATCTTCTGTACCCGTTTATATCTCAAATTCAGGCTCAAAACACCCGAAAATTCGATATTTTTGGGTCCCAAAAGCGATCATTACATGTCTACTCCGTATTAGAGTATTTTTAAAATACAGGCCCAAAACATACTAAAAATCGATATTTTAGGTGTCCAAAGTCGATATGTGAATGCATCTTCTGTACCCGTTTATATCTCAAATTCAGGCTCAAAACACCCAAAAAATCCATATTTTTGTGTCCCAGAAGCGATCTGTACATGCCTACTCCGTGGTACAGTATTTTCAAAATACAGGCCCAAAACATGCTCAAAATCGATATTTTAGGTGCCCAAAGTCAATATGTGCATGCATCTTCTGTACCCGTTTATATCTCAAATTCAGGCTCAAAACACCCGAAAATTCGATATTTTTGGGTCCCAGAAGCGATCTGTACATGCCTTCTCCGTGTTAAAGTGTTTTTAAAATACAGGCCCAAAACATGCTGAAAATCGATATTTTATGTGCCCAAAGTCAATATGTGTATGGATCTTCTGTACCAGTGTATATTCCTAATTCTGGTTCAAAACATCAGAAAATTCAATATTTTTGGGTCCCAGAAGCGATCTGTACATGCCTACTCCTTGCTAGAATGTTTTCAAGTTACAGACCCAAAACATGATCAAAATCGATATTTTAGGTGCAAAAAGTCGATATGTGTATGCATCTTCTGTACCCGTTTATATATCAAATTCAGGCTCAAAACTCTCGAAAATTCGATATTTTTGGGTCCGTTAAGCTATCTGTAGATGCATACTCAGTGCTAGAATGTTTTCAAAATGTAGCCTCAAAACATGCTAAAAACCGATATTTTAGGTGTCCAAAGTCGATATGTGCATGCATCTTCTGTACCCGTTTATATCTCAAATTCAGGCTCAAAACACCCGAAAATTCGATATTTTTGGGTCCCAGAAGCGATCTGTACATGCCTACTCCGTGTTAAAGTATTTTCAAAATACAGGCCCAAAACATGTTGAAAATCTATATTTTAGGTGCCCAAAGTCAATATGTGTATGCATCTTCTGTACCCATCTATATCCCAAATTTAGGTTCAAAACACCCGAAAATTCGATATTTTTGGGTCCCAGAAGCGATCTGTACATTCCTTCTCCGTGTTAAAGTATTTTCAAAATACAGGCCCAAAACATGCTGAAAATCTATATTTTAGGTGCCAAAAGTCAATATCTGTATGCATCTTCTGTACCCGTCTACATCTCGAATTCAGGTTCAAAACTCCAGAAAAATCGGTATTTCTGGGTCCCAGAAGCGATCTGTACATGCCTACTCCTTGCTAGAATGTTTTCAAGATACAGACCAAAAACATGCTCAAAATCGATATTTTAGGTGCAAAAAGTCGATATGTGCATGAATCCTCTGTACCCGGTTATATCCCAAATTCAGGCTCAAAACCCCCGAAAATTCGATATTTTTGGGTCCCAGAAGCGATCTGTACATGCCTACTCAGTGCTAGAATATTTTCAAATTATACGCCCAAAACATACTAAAAATCGATATTTTGGGTCCCAAAGTCGATATGTGCATGCATCTTCTGTACCCGTTTATATCTCAAATTCAGGCTCAAAACACCCGAAAATTCGATATTTTTGTGTCCCAGAAGCGATCTGTACATGCCTACTCCGTGTTAGAGTATTTTCAAAATACAGGTCCAAAACATGCTCAAAATCGATATTTTAGGTGCCCAAAGTCGATATGTGCATACATTTTCTGTATCCGTCTATATCCCAAATTCAGGTTCAAAACACCCGAAAATTCGATATTTTTGTGTCCCAGGAGCGATCTGTACATGCCTACTCCTTGCTAGAATTTTTTCAAGATACAGACCCAAAACAAGATCAAAATCGATATTTTAGGTGCAAAAAGTCGATATGTGCATGCATCTTCTGTACCCGTTTATATCTCAAATTCAGGCTCAAAACACCCAAAAAATCCATATTTTTGTGTCCCAGAAGCGATCTGTACATGCCTACTCCGTGGTACAGTATTTTCAAAATACAGGCCCAAAACATGCTCAAAATCGATATTTTAGGTGCCCAAAGTCAATATGTGCATGCATCTTCTGTACCCGTTTATATCTCAAATTCAGGCTCAAAACACCCGAAAATTCGATATTTTTGGGTCCCAGAAGCGATCTGTACATGCCTTCTCCGTGTTAAAGTGTTTTTAAAATACAGGCCCAAAACATGCTGAAAATCGATATTTTATGTGCCCAAAGTCAATATGTGTATGGATCTTCTGTACCAGTGTATATTCCTAATTCTGGTTCAAAACATCAGAAAATTCGATATTTTTGGGTCCCAGAAGCGATCTGTACATGCCTACTCCTTGCTAGAATGTTTTCAAGTTACAGACCCAAAACATGATCAAAATCGATATTTTAGGTGCAAAAAGTCGATATGTGTATGCATCTTCTGTACCCGTTTATATATCAAATTCAGGCTCAAAACTCTCGAAAATTCGATATTTTTGGGTCCGTTAAGCTATCTGTAGATGCATACTCAGTGCTAGAATGTTTTCAAAATGTAGCCTCAAAACATGCTAAAAACCGATATTTTAGGTGTCCAAAGTCGATATGTGCATGCATCTTCTGTACCCGTTTATATCTCAAATTCAGGCTCAAAACACCCGAAAATTCGATATTTTTGGGTCCCAGAAGCGATCTGTACATGCCTACTCCGTGTTAAAGTATTTTCAAAATACAGGCCCAAAACATGTTGAAAATCTATATTTTAGGTGCCCAAAGTCAATATGTGTATGCATCTTCTGTACCCATCTATATCCCAAATTTAGGTTCAAAACACCCGAAAATTCGATATTTTTGGGTCCCAGAAGCGATCTGTACATTCCTTCTCCGTGTTAAAGTATTTTCAAAATACAGGCCCAAAACATGCTGAAAATCTATATTTTAGGTGCCAAAAGTCAATATCTGTATGCATCTTCTGTACCCGTCTACATCTCGAATTCAGGTTCAAAACTCCAGAAAAATCGGTATTTCTGGGTCCCAGAAGCGATCTGTACATGCCTACTCCTTGCTAGAATGTTTTCAAGATACAGACCAAAAACATGCTCAAAATCGATATTTTAGGTGCAAAAAGTCGATATGTGCATGAATCCTCTGTACCCGGTTATATCCCAAATTCAGGCTCAAAACCCCCGAAAATTCGATATTTTTGGGTCCCAGAAGCGATCTGTACATGCCTACTCAGTGCTAGAATATTTTCAAATTATACGCCCAAAACATACTAAAAATCGATATTTTGGGTCCCAAAGTCGATATGTGCATGCATCTTCTGTACCCGTTTATATCTCAAATTCAGGCTCAAAACACCCGAAAATTCGATATTTTTGTGTCCCAGAAGCGATCTGTACATGCCTACTCCGTGTTAGAGTATTTTCAAAATACAGGTCCAAAACATGCTCAAAATCGATATTTTAGGTGCCCAAAGTCGATATGTGCATACATTTTCTGTATCCGTCTATATCCCAAATTCAGGTTCAAAACACCCGAAAATTCGATATTTTTGTGTCCCAGGAGCGATCTGTACATGCCTACTCCTTGCTAGAATTTTTTCAAGATACAGACCCAAAACAAGATCAAAATCGATATTTTAGGTGCAAAAAGTCGATATGTGCATGCATCTTCTGTACCCGTTTATATCTCAAATTCAGGCTCAAAACACCCGAAAATTCGATATTTTTGGGTTCCAAAAGCGATCATTACATGTCTACTCCGTATTAGAGTATTTTTAAAATACAGGCCCAAAACATACTAAAAATCGATATTTTAGGTGTCCAAAGTCGATATGTGAATGCATCTTCTGTACCCGTTTATATCTCAAATTCAGGCTCAAAACACCCAAAAAATCCATATTTTTGTGTCCCAGAAGCGATCTGTACATGCTTTCTCCGTGTTAAAGTGTTTTAAAAATACAGGCCCAAAACATGCTGAAAATCGATATTTTATGTGCCCAAAGTCAATATGTGTATGGATCTTCTGTACCCGTGTATATTCCTAATTCTGGTTCAAAACATCAGAAAATTCGATATTTTTGGGTCCCAGAAGCGATCTGTACATGCCTACTCCTTGCTAGAATATTTTCAAGTTACAGACCCAAAACATACTCAAAATCGATATTTTAATTAAGTGCAAAAAGTCGATTTGTGCATGCATCTTCTGTACCCGTTTATATCTCAAATTCAGGCTCAAAACTCCGAAAATTCGATATTTTTGGGTCCCATAAGCGATCTGTACATGCATACTCCGTGTTGGAGTGTTTTTAAAATACAGGCCCAAAACATGCTAAAAAATTGATATTTTAGGTGCACAAAGTCAATATGTGTATGCATTCTCTGTACCCGGTTATATCTCAAATTCAGGCTCAAAACTCCCGAAAATTCGATATTTTTGGGTACCAGGAGCGATCTGTACATGCCTACTCCTTGCTAGAATTTTTTCAAGATACAGACCCAAAACATGATCAAAATCGATATTTTAGGTGCAAAAAGTCGATATGTGTATGCATCTTCTGTACCCGTTTATATATCAAATTCAAGCTCAAAACTCCCGAAAATTCCATATTTTTGGGTCCGTTAAGCTATCTGTAGATGCATACTCAGTGCTAGAATGTTTTCAAAATGTAGGCTCAAAACATTCTAAAAACCGAAATTTTAGGTGTCCAAAGTCGATATGTGCATGCATCTTCTGTACCCGTTTATATCTCAAATTCAGGCTCAAAACACCCGAAAATTCGATATTTTTGGGTCCCAGAAGCGATCTGTACATGCCTACTCCGTGTTAAAGTATTTTCAAAATACAGACCCAAAACATGCTGAAAATCTATATTTTAGGTGCCCAAAGTCAATATGTGCATGCATCTTCTGTACCCATCTATATCTCAAATTTTGGTTCAAAACACCCGAAAATTCGATATTTTTGGGTCCCAGAAGCGATCTGCACATGCCTTCTCCGTGTTAAAGTATTTTCAAAATACAGGCCCAAAACATGCTGAAAATCTATATTTTAGGTGCCAAAAGTCAATATGTGTATACATCTTCTGTACCCGTCTACATCTCAAATTCAGGTTCAAAACTCCAGAAAATTCGGTATTTTTGGGTCCCAGAAGCGATCTGTACATGCCTACTCCTTGCTAGAATGTTTTCAAGATACAGACCAAAAACATGCTCAAATTCGATATTTTAGGTGCAAAAAGTCGATATGTGCATGAATCCTCTGTACCCGGTTATATCCCAAATTCAGGCTCAAAACCCCCGAAAATTCGATATTTTTGGGTCCCAGAAGCGATCTGTACATGCCTACTCAGTGCTAGAATATTTTCAAATTATACGCCCAAAACATACTAAAAATCGATATTTTGGGTCCCAAAGTCGATATGTGCATGCATCTTCTGTACCCGTTTATATCTCAAATTCAGGCTCAAAACACCCAAAAAATCGATATTTTTGTGTCCCAGAAGCGATCTGTACATGTCTACTCCGTGTTAGAGTATTTTTAAAATACAGGCCCAAAACACACTAAAAATCGATATTTTAGGTGTCCAAAGTCAATATGTGCATGCATCTTCTGTACCCGTCTATATCTCAAATTCAGGTTCAAAACACCAGAAAATTCGGTATTTTTGGGTCCCAAAGCGATCTGTACATGCCTACTCCTTGCTAGAATGTTTTCAAGATACAGACCCAAAACATGCTCAAAATCGATATTTTAGTTGCAAAAAGTCGATATGTGCATGCATCCTCTGTACCCGGTTATATCCCAAATTCTGGCTCAAAACCCCTGAAAATTCGATATTTTTGGGTCCCAGAAGCGATCTGTACATGTCTACACCGTGTTTGAGTATTTTCAAAATACAGGCCCAAAACATGCTCAAAATCGATATTTTAGGTGCCCAAAGTCGATATGTGCATGCATCTTCTGTACACGTTTATATCTCAAATTCATGCTCAAAACACCCTAAAATTCAATGTTTTTGGGTCCCAGAAGCGATCTGTACGTGCATACTCCGTGTTAGAGTGTTTTTAAAATACAGGCCCAAAACATGCTGAAAATCGATATTTTATGTGCCCAAAGTCAATATGTGTATGCATCTTCTGTACCCGTGTATATCCCGAATTCTGGTTCAAAACATCAGAAAATTCAATATTTTTGGGTCCCAGAAGCGATCTGTACATGCCTACTCCTTGCTAGAATTTTTTCAAGATACAGACCCAAAACATGATCAAAATCGATATTTTAGGTGCAAAAAGTCGATATGTGTATGCATCTTCTGTACCCGTTTATATATCAAATTCAAGCTCAAAACTCCCGAAAATTCCATATTTTTGGGTCCGTTAAGCTATCTGTAGATGCATACTCAGTGCTAGAATGTTTTCAAAATGTAGGCTCAAAACATTCTAAAAACCGAAATTTTAGGTGTCCAAAGTCGATATGTGCATGCATCTTCTGTACCCGTTTATATCTCAAATTCAGGCTCAAAACACCCGAAAATTCGATATTTTTGGGTCCCAGAAGCGATCTGTACATGCCTACTCCGTGTTAAAGTATTTTCAAAATACAGACCCAAAACATGCTGAAAATCTATATTTTAGGTGCCCAAAGTCAATATGTGCATGCATCTTCTGTACCCATCTATATCTCAAATTTTGGTTCAAAACACCCGAAAATTCGATATTTTTGGGTCCCAGAAGCGATCTGCACATGCCTTCTCCGTGTTAAAGTATTTTCAAAATACAGGCCCAAAACATGCTGAAAATCTATATTTTAGGTGCCAAAAGTCAATATGTGTATACATCTTCTGTACCCGTCTACATCTCAAATTCAGGTTCAAAACTCCAGAAAATTCGGTATTTTTGGGTCCCAGAAGCGATCTGTACATGCCTACTCCTTGCTAGAATGTTTTCAAGATACAGACCAAAAACATGCTCAAATTCGATATTTTAGGTGCAAAAAGTCGATATGTGCATGAATCCTCTGTACCCGGTTATATCCCAAATTCAGGCTCAAAACCCCCGAAAATTCGATATTTTTGGGTCCCAGAAGCGATCTGTACATGCCTACTCAGTGCTAGAATATTTTCAAATTATACGCCCAAAACATACTAAAAATCGATATTTTGGGTCCCAAAGTCGATATGTGCATGCATCTTCTGTACCCGTTTATATCTCAAATTCAGGCTCAAAACACCCAAAAAATCGATATTTTTGTGTCCCAGAAGCGATCTGTACATGTCTACTCCGTGTTAGAGTATTTTTAAAATACAGGCCCAAAACACACTAAAAATCGATATTTTAGGTGTCCAAAGTCAATATGTGCATGCATCTTCTGTACACGTCTATATCTCAAATTCAGGTTCAAAACACCAGAAAATTCGGTATTTTTGGGTCCCAAAGCGATCTGTACATGCCTACTCCTTGCTAGAATGTTTTCAAGATACAGACCCAAAACATGCTCAAAATCGATATTTTAGTTGCAAAAAGTCGATATGTGCATGCATCCTCTGTACCCGGTTATATCCCAAATTCTGGCTCAAAACCCCTGAAAATTCGATATTTTTGGGTCCCAGAAGCGATCTGTACATGTCTACACCGTGTTTGAGTATTTTCAAAATACAGGCCCAAAACATGCTCAAAATCGATATTTTAGGTGCCCAAAGTCGATATGTGCATGCATCTTCTGTACACGTTTATATCTCAAATTCATGCTCAAAACACCCTAAAATTCAATGTTTTTGGGTCCCAGAAGCGATCTGTACGTGCATACTCCGTGTTAGAGTGTTTTTAAAATACAGGCCCAAAACATGCTGAAAATCGATATTTTATGTGCCCAAAGTCAATATGTGTATGCATCTTCTGTACCCGTGTATATCCCGAATTCTGGTTCAAAACATCAGAAAATTCAATATTTTTGGGTCCCAGAAGCGATCTGTACATGCCTACTCCTTGCTAGAATGTTTTTAAGATGCAGACCCAAAACATGCTCAAAATCGATATTTTAATTAAGTGCAAAAAGTCGATATGTGCATGCATCTTCTGTACCCGTTTTATATCTCAAATTCAGGCTCAAAACTCCGAAAATTCGATATTTTTGGGTCCCAGAAGCGATCTGTACATGCATACTCCGTGTTAGAGTGTTTTTAAAGTACAGGCCCAAAACATGCTAAAAAATTGATATTTTAGGTGCACAAAGTCAAAATGTGTATGTATTCTCTGTACCCGGTTATATCTCAAATTCAGGCTCAAAACTCCCTAAAATTCAATATTTTTGGGTCCCAGAAGCGATCTGTACATGCCTACTCAGTGCTAGAATGTTTTCAAAATATAGGTCCAAAACATGCTAAAAATCGATATTTTGGGTGCCCAAAGTCGATATGTGCATGCAACTTCTGTACCCGTTTATATCTCAAATTCAGGCTCAAAACACCCAAAAATTCGATATTTTTGTGTCCCAGAAGCGATCTGTACGTGTCTACTCCGTGTTAGAGTATTTTAAAAATACAGGCCCAAAATATGCTCAAAATCGATATATTGGGTGCCTAAAGTCGATATGTGCATGCATCTTCTGTACCCGTTTATATCTCAAATTCAGACTCAAAACACCCGAATATTCGATATTTTTGGGTCCCAAAAGCCATCTGTACATGCATACTCCGTGTCAGAGTATTTTCAAAATACAAGCCTAAAACATGCTGAAAATCGATATTTTAGCTGCCCAAAGTCAATATGTGTATGCATCTTCTGTACCCGTCTATATCCCAAATTCAGGTTCAAAACATTCGAAAATTCGATATTTTTGGGTCCCAGAAGCAATCTGTACATGGCTACTTCTTGCTAGAATGTTTTCAAGATACAGTCCCAAAACATGCTCAAAATCGATATTTTAGGTGCAAAAAGTCGATATGTGCATGCATCTTCTGTACCCGTTTATATCTCAAATTCAGGCTCAAAACACCCGAAAAGTCGATATTTTTGGGTCCCAGAAGCGATCTGTACATGCCTTCTCCGTGTTAAAGTATTTTCAAAATACAGGCTCAAAACATGCTGAAAATCTATATTTTAGGTGCCCAAAGTCAATATGTGTATGCATCTTCTGTACCCGTGTATATCCCAAATTCAGGTTCAAAACACCAGAAAATTCGGTATTTTTGGGTCCCAGAAGCGATCTGTACATGCCTACTCCATGCTAGAATGTTTTCAAGATACAGACCCAAAACATGCTCAAAATCGATATTTTTGGTGCAAAAAGTCGATATGTGCATGCATCCTCTGTACCCGGTTATATCACAAATTCTGGCTCAAAACCCCCGAAAATTCGATATTTTTGGGTCCCAGAAGCGATCTTTACATGCTTACTCAGTGCTTGAATATTTTCAAATTATACGCCCAAAAGAAACTAAAAATCGATATTTTGGGTGCCAAAGTCGATATGTGCATGCATCTTCTGTACCCGTTTATATCTCAAATTCAGGCTCAAAACACCCAAAAAATCGTTATTTTTGTGTCCCAGAAGCGATCTGTACATGTCTACACCGTGTTTGAGTATTTTCAAAATACAGACCCAAAAGATGCTCAAAATCGATATTTTAGGTGCCCAAAGTCGATATGTGCATTTATCCTTTGAACCCGTTTATATCTCAAACTCAGGCTCAAAACACCCGAAAATTCAATGTTTTTGGGTCCCAGAAGCGATCTGTACGTGCATAGTCCGTGTTAGAGTGTTTTTAAATTACAGGCCCAAAACATGCTGAAAATCGATATTTTATGTGCCCAAAGTCAATACGTGTATGCATCTTCTGCACCCGTGTATATCCCTAATTCTGGTTCAAAACACCAGAAAATTCGATATTTTTGGGTCCCATAAGCGATCTGTACATGGCTACTCCTTGCTAGAATGTTTTCAAGATACAGACCAAAAACATGCTCAAAATCGATATTTTAAGTGCAAAAAGTCGATATGTGCATGCATCTTCTGTACCCGTTTATATCTCAAATTCATAATCAAAACTCCCGAAAATTCGATATTTTTGGGTCCCAGGAGCGATCTGTACATGCCTACTCCTTGCTAGAATTTTTTCAAGATACAGACCCAAAAAATGATCAAAATCGATATTTTAGGTGCAAAAAGTCGATATGTGTATGCATCTTCTGTACCCGTTTATATCTCAAATTCAAGCTCAAAACACCCGAAAATTCCATATTTTTGGGTTCGTTAAGCGATCTGTACATGCATACTCAGTGCTAGAATGTTTTCAAAATGTAGGCTCAAAACATGCTAAAAACCGATATTTTAGGTGTCCAAAGTCGATATGTGCATGCATCTTCTGTACCCGTTTATATCTCAAATTCAGGCTCAAAACACTCAAAAGTTCGATATTTTTGTGTCCCAGAAGCGATCTGTACGTGTCTACTCCGTGTTAGAGTATTTTAAAAATACAGGCCCAAAATATGCTCAAAATCGATATATTGGGTGCCTAAAGTCGATATGTGCATGCATCTTCTGTACCCGTTTATATCTCAAATTCAGACTCAAAACACCCGAATATTCGATATTTTTGGTTCCCAAAAGCCATCTGTACATGCATACTCCGTGTCAGAGTATTTTCAAAATACAAGCCTAAAACATGCTGAAAATCGATATTTTAGCTGCCCAAAGTCAATATGTGTATGCATCTTCTGTACCCGTCTATATCCCAAATTCAGGTTCAAAACATTCGAAAATTCGATATTTTTGGGTCCCAGAAGCAATCTGTACATGGCTATTTCTTGCTAGAATGTTTTCAAGATACAGAACCAAAACATGCTCAAAATCGATATTTTAGGTGCAAAAAATCGATATGTGTATGCATCTTCTGTACCCGTTTATATCTCAAATTCAGGCTCAAAACACCCGAAAATTGGATATTTTTGGGTCCCAGAAGCGATCTGTACATGCCTTCTCCGTGTTAAAGTATTTTCAAAATACAGGCTCAAAACATGCTGAAAATCTATATTTTAGGTGCCCAAAGTCAATATGTGAAATGCATCTTCTGTACCCGTGTATATCCCAAATTCAGGTTCAAAACACCAAAAAATTCGGTATTTTTGGGTCCCAGAAGCGATCTGTACATGCCTACTCCTTGCTAGAATGTTTTCAAGATACAGACCCAAAACATGCTCAAAATCGATATTTTAGGTGCAAAAAGTCGATATGTGCATGCATCCTCTGTACCCGGTTATATCCCAAATTCTGGCTCAAAACCCCCGTAAATTCGATATTTTTGGGTCCCAGAAGCGATCTTTACATGCTTACTCAGTGCTAGAATATTTTCAAATTATACGCCCAAAAGAAACTAAAAATCGATATTTTGGGTGCCAAAGTCGATATGTGCATGCATCTTCTGTACCCGTTTATATCTCAAATTCAGGCTCAAAACACCCAAAAAATCGATATTTTTGTGTCCCAGAAGTGATCTGTACATGTCTACACCGTGTTTGAGTATTTTCAAAATACAGACCCAAAAGATGCTCAAAATCGATATTTTAGGTGCCCAAAGTCGATATGTGCATTTATCTTTTGAACCCGTTTATATCTCAAATTCAGGCTCAAAACACCCGAAAATTCAATGTTTTTGGGTCCCAGAAGCGATCTGTACGTGCATAGTCCGTGTTAGAGTGTTTTTAAATTACAGGCCCAAAACATGCTGAAAATCGATATTTTATGTGCCCAAAGTCAATATGTGTATGCATCTTCTGCACCCGTGTATATCCCTAATTCTGGTTCAAAACACCAGAAAATTCGATATTTTTGGGTCCCAGAAGCGATCTGTACATGGCTACTCCTTGCTAGAATGTTTTCAAGATACAGACCAAAAACATGCTCAAAATCGATATTTTAAGTGCAAAAAGTCGATATGTGCATGCATCTTCTGTACCCGTTTATATCTCAAATTCATAATCAAAACTCCCGAAAATTCGATATTTTTGGGTCCCAGGAGCGATCTGTACATGCCTACTCCTTGCTAGAATTTTTTCAAGATACAGACCCAAAAAATGATCAAAATCGATATTTTAGGTGCAAAAAGTCGATATGTGTATGCATCTTCTGTACCCGTTTATATCTCAAATTCAAGCTCAAAACACCCGAAAATTCCATATTTTTGGGTTCGTTAAGCGATCTGTACATGCATACTCAGTGCTAGAATGTTTTCAAAATGTAGGCTCAAAACATGCTAAAAACCGATATTTTAGGTGTCCAAAGTCGATATGTGCATGCATCTTCTGTACCCGTTTATATCTCAAATTCAGGCTCAAAACACTCAAAAAATCGATATTTTTGTGTCCCAGAAGCGATCTGTACATGCCTACTCCATGTTAGAGTATTTTCAAAATACAGGCCCAAAACATGCTCAAAATCGATATTTTAGGTGCCCAAAGTCGATATGTTTATGCATCTTCTGTATCCGTTTATATCTCAAATTCAGGCTCAAAACACAAGAAAATTCGATATTTTTGGGTCCCAGAAGCGATCTGTACATGCCTACTACGTGTTAATGTATTTTCAAAATACAGGCCCAAAACATGCTGAAAATCTATATTTCAGGTGCCCATAGTCAATATGTGCATGCATCCTCTGTACCCGGTTATATCCCAAATTCTGGCTCAAAACCCCCGAAAATTCGATATTTTTGGGTCCCAGAAGCGATCTGAACATGTCTACACCGTGTTTGAGTATTTTCAAGATACAGACCCAAAACATGCTCAAAATCGATATTTTAAGTGCAAAAAGTCGATATGTGCATGCATTTTCTGTACACGTTTATATCTCAAATTCAGGCTCAAAACACCCGAAAATTCGATATTTTTGGGTCCCAAAAGCGACCTGTACATGTCTACTCCGTGTTAGAGTATTTTTAAAATACAGGCCCAAAACATGCTCAAAATCGATATTTTATGTGCCCAAAGTCAAAATGTGTATGCATCTTCTGTACACGTGTATATCCCTAATTCAGGTTCAAAACACCAGAAAATTCGAATTTTTGGGGTTCCAGAAGCGATCTGTACATGCCTACTCCTTGCTAGAATATTTTCAAGATACCCAAAACATGATCAAAATCGATATTTTAAGTGCAAAAAGTCGATATGTGCATGCATCTTCTGTACCCGTTTATATCTCATATTCAGGCTCAAAACCCCGAAAATTCGATTTTTTTGGGTCCCTTAAGCAATCTGCACATGGCTACTCAGTACTAGAATGTTTTTAAAATACAGGCTCAAAACATGCTAAAAATCGATATTTTAGGTATCAAAAGTCGATATGTGCATGCATCTTCTGAACCCGTTTATATCTCAAATTCAGGCTCAAAACACCCAAAAAATCGATATTTTTGTGTCCCAGAAGCGATCTGTACATGCCTACACCCGTGTTAGAGTATTTTCAAAATACAGGCCCAAAACATGCTCAAAATCGATATTTTAGGTGCCCAAAGTCGATATGTGCATGCATCTTCTGTATCCGTTTATATCTCAAATTCAGGCTCAAAACACCCGAAAATTCGATATTTTTGGGTCCCAGAAGCGATCTGTACATGCCTACTCCGTGTTAATGTATTTTCAAAATACATGCCCAAAACATGCTGATAATCTATATTTTAGGTGCCCAAAGTCAATATGTGTATGCATCTTCTGTACCCGTCTATATCCCAAATTCAGGTTCAAAACACCAGAAAATTCGGTATTTTTGGGTCCCAGAAGCGATCTGTACATGCCTACTCCTTGCTAAAAAAAAATTCAAAATACAGACCAAAAACATGCTCAAAATCCATATTTTAGGTGCAAAAAGTCGATATGTGCATGCATCCTCTGTAACCGGTTATATCCCAATATCTGGCTCAGAACACCCGAAAATTCGATATTTTTGGGTCCCAGAAGCGATCTTTACATGCATACTCAGTGCTAGAATATTTTCAAATTATACGCCGAAAACATACTAAAAATCGATATTTTGGTTGGCCAAAGTCGATATGTGCATGCATCTTCTGTACCCGTTTATATCTCAAATTCAGGCTCAATACACTAAAAAAATCGATATTTTTGTGTCCCAGAAACGATCTGTACATGTCTACACCGTGTTTGAGTATTTTCAAAATACAGGCCCAAAACATGCTCAAAATCGATATTTTAGGTGCCCGAAGTCGATATGTGCATGCATCTTCTGTACATGTTCATATCTCAAATTCAGGCTCAGAACAACCGAAAATTCGATTTATTTGGGTCCCAGAAGCGATCCTTACGTGTCTACTCCGTGTTAGAGTATTTTAAAAATACAGGTTTAAAACATGCTCAAATCGATATTTTGGATACCCAAAGTCGATATGTGCATGCATCTTCTGTACCCGTTTATATCTCAAATTCAGACTCAAAACACCCGAATATTCGATATTTTTGGGTCCCAAAAGCCATCTGTACATGCATACTCCTAGTTAGACTATTTTTAAAATACAGGCCTAAAACATGCTGTAAATCGATATTTTAGCTGCCCAAAGTCAATATGTGTATGCATCTTCTGTACCCGTCTATATCCTAAATTCAGGTTCAAAACACTCGAAAATTCGATATTTTTGAGTCCCAGAAGCAATCTGTACATGCCTACTTCTTGCTAGAAAGTTTTCATGATACAGACCCAAAACATGCTCAAAATCGATATTTTAGGTGCAAAAAGTCGATATGTGCATGTATCTTCTGTACCCGTTTATATCTCAAATTCAGGCTCAAAACACCCAAAAATTGATATTTTTTGGTCCCAGAAGCGATCTGTACATGTCTACACCGTGCTATAGTTTTTTTCAAAATACAGGCCCAAAACATGCTCAAAATCGATATTTTAGGTGCCAAAAGTCGATATGTGCATGCATCTTCTGTATCCGTCTATATCCAAAATTCAGGTTCAAAACACAAGAAAATTCGATAATTTTGGGTCCCAGAAGCGATCTGTACATGCCTACTTCTTGCTAGAATTTGTTTAAGATACAGACCCAAAACATGCTCAAAATCGATATTTTAGGTGCAAAAAGTCGATATGTGCATGCATCCTCTGTACCCGGTTATATCCCAATTTCTGGCTAAAAACACCCGAAAATTCGATATTTTTGGGTCCCAGAAGCGATCTGTACGTGCCTACTCAGTGCTAGAATATTTTCAAATTATACGCCCAAAACATACTAAAAATCGATATTTTGGGTGCCCAAAGTCGATATGTGCATGCATCTTCTGTACCCGTTTATATCTCAAATTCAGGCTCAAAACTCCCAAAAAATCGATATTTTTGTGTCCCAGAAGCGATCTGTACATGTCTACACCGTGTTGGAGTATTTTCAAAATACAGGCCCAAAACAGCCTCAAAATCGATATTTTAGGTGCCCGAAGTCGATATGTGCATGTATCTTCTGTACCTGTTCATATCTCAAATTTAGGCTCAGAACAACCGAAAATTCGATTTATTTGGGTCCCAGAAGCGATCTGTACGTGTCTACTCCGTGTTAGTGTATTTTAAAAATACAGGCTGAAAACATGCTCAAAATCGATATTTTGGGTCCCCAAAGTCGATATGTGCATGCATCTTCTGTACCCGTTTATATCTCAAATTAAGACTCAAAACACCCGAATATTCGATATTTTTGGGTCCCAAAAGCCATCTGTACATGCATACTCCGTTTTAGAGTATTTTCAAAATACAGGCCTAAAACATGCTGTAAATCGATATTTTAGCTGCCCAAAGTCAATATGTGTATGCATCTTCTGTACCCGTCTATATCCCAAATTCAGGTTCAAAACACTCGAATATTCGATATTTTTGAGTCCCAGAAGCAATCTGTACATGCCTACTTCTTGCTAGAAAGATTTCATGATACAGACCCAAAACATGCTCAAAATCGATATTTTAGGTGCAAAAAGTCGATATGTGCATGCATCCTCTGTACCCGGTTATATCCCAATTTCTGGCTAAAAACACCCGAAAATTCGATATTTTTGGGTCCCAGAAGCGATCTGTACGTGCCTACTCAGTGCTAGAATATTTTCAAATTATACGCCCAAAACATTTTAAAAATCGATATTTTGGGTGCCCAAAGTCTATATGTGCATGCATCTTCTGTACCCGTTTATATCTCAAATTCAGGCTCAAAACTCCCAAAAAATCGATATTTTTGTGTCCCAGAAGCGATCTGTACATGTCTACACCGTGTTGGAGTATTTTCAAAATACAGGCCCAAAACAGCCTCAAAATCGATATTTTAGGTGCCCGAAGTCGATATGTGCATGTATCTTCTGTACCTGTTCATATCTCAAATTTAGGCTCAGAACAACCGAAAATTCGATTTATTTGGGTCCCAGAAGCGATCTGTACGTGTCTACTCCGTGTTAGTGTATTTTAAAAATACAGGCTGAAAACATGCTCAAAATCGATATTTTGGGTCCCCAAAGTCGATATGTGCATGCATCTTCTGTACCCGTTTATATCTCAAATTCAGACTCAAAACACCCGAATATTCGATATTTTTGGGTCCCAAAAGCCATCTGTACATGCATACTCCGTTTTAGAGTATTTTCAAAATACAGGCCTAAAACATGCTGTAAATCGATATTTTAGCTGCCCAAAGTCAATATGTGTATGCATCTTCTGTACCCGTCTATATCCCAAATTCAGGTTCAAAACACTCGAATATTCGATATTTTTGAGTCCCAGAAGCAATCTGTACATGCCTACTTCTTGCTAGAAAGATTTCATGATACAGACCCAAAACATGCTCAAAATCGATATTTTAGGTGCAAAAAGTCGATATGTGCATGCATCCTCTGTACCCGGTTATATCCCAATTTCTGGCTAAAAACACCCGAAAATTCGATATTTTTGGGTCCCAGAAGCGATCTGTACGTGCCTACTCAGTGCTAGAATATTTTCAAATTATACGCCCAAAACATACTAAAAATCGATATTTTGGGTGCCCAAAGTCGATATGTGCATGCATCTTCTGTACCCGTTTATATCTCAAATTCAGGCTCAAAACTCCCAAAAAATCGATATTTTTGTGTCCCAGAAGCGATCTGTACATGTCTACACCGTGTTGGAGTATTTTCAAAATACAGACCCAAAACAGCCTCAAAATCGATATTTTAGGTGCCCGAAGTCGATATGTGCATGTATCTTCTGTACCTGTTCATATCTCAAATTTAGGCTCAGAACAACCGAAAATTCGATTTATTTGGGTCCCAGAAGCGATCTGTACGTGTCTACTCCGTGTTAGTGTATTTTAAAAATACAGGCTGAAAACATGCTCAAAATCGATATTTTGGGTCCCCAAAGTCGATATGTGCATGCATCTTCTGTACCCGTTTATATCTCAAATTCAGACTCAAAACACCCGAATATTCGATATTTTTGGGTCCCAAAAGCCATCTGTACATGCATACTCCGTTTTAGAGTATTTTCAAAATACAGGCCTAAAACATGCTGTAAATCGATATTTTAGCTGCCCAAAGTCAATATGTGTATGCATCTTCTGTACCCGTCTATATCACAAATTCAGGTTCAAAACACTCGAATATTCGATATTTTTGAGTCCCAGAAGCAATCTGTACATGCCTACTTCTTGCTAGAAAGATTTCATGATACAGACCCAAAACATGCTCAAAATCGATATTTTAGGTGCAAAAAGTCGATATGTGCATGCATCCTCTGTACCCGGTTATATCCCAATTTCTGGCTAAAAACACCCGAAAATTCGATATTTTTGGGTCCCAGAAGCGATCTGTACGTGCCTACTCAGTGCTAGAATATTTTCAAATTATACGCCCAAAACATACTAAAAATCGATATTTTGGGTGCCCAAAGTCGATATGTGCATGCATCTTCTGTACCCGTTTATATCTCAAATTCAGGCTCAAAACTCCCAAAAAATCGATATTTTTGTGTCCCAGAAGCGATCTGTACATGTCTACACCGTGTTGGAGTATTTTCAAAATACAGACCCAAAACAGCCTCAAAATCGATATTTTTGGTGCCCAAAGTCGATATGTGCATGCATCTTCTGTATCCGTTTATATCTCAAATTCATGCTCAAAACTCCGGAAATTCGATATTTTTGGGTCCCTTAAGCAATCTGCACATGCCTACTCAGTACTAGAATGTTTTTAAAATACAGGCTCAAAACATGCTATAAATCGATATTTTAGGTGTCCAAAGTCGATATGTGCATGCATCTTCTGAACCCGTTTATATCTCAAATTCAGGCTCAAAACACCCAAAAATTCGATATTTTTGTGTCCCAGAAGCGATCTGTACATGCCTACTCCGTGTTGGAGTATTTTCAAAATACAGACCCAAAACAGCCTCAAAATCGATATTTTAGGTGCCCGAAGTCGATATGTGCATGTATCTTCTGTACCTGTTCATATCTCAAATTTAGGCTCAGAACAACCGAAAATTCGATTTATTTGGGTCCCAGAAGCGATCTGTACGTGTCTACTCCGTGTTAGTGTATTTTAAAAATACAGGCTGAAAACATGCTCAAAATCGATATTTTGGGTCCCCAAAGTCGATATGTGCATGCATCTTCTGTACCCGTTTATATCTCAAATTCAGACTCAAAACACCCGAATATTCGATATTTTTGGGTCCCAAAAGCCATCTGTACATGCATACTCCGTTTTAGAGTATTTTCAAAATACAGGCCTAAAACATGCTGTAAATCGATATTTTAGCTGCCCAAAGTCAATATGTGTATGCATCTTCTGTACCCGTCTATATCCCAAATTCAGGTTCAAAACACTCGAATATTCGATATTTTTGAGTCCCAGAAGCAATCTGTACATGCCTACTTCTTGCTAGAAAGATTTCATGATACAGACCCAAAACATGCTCAAAATCGATATTTTAGGTGCAAAAAGTCGATATGTGCATGCATCTTCTGTACCCGTTTATATCTCAAATTCAGGCTCAAAACACCCAAAAAATCAATATTTTTGTGTCCCAGAAGCAATCTGTACATGTCTACACCGTGTTATAGTATTTTCAAAATACAGGCCCAAAACATGCTCAAAATCGATATTTTATGTGCCCAAAGACGATATGTGCTTGCATCTTCTGTACCCGTTCATATATCAAATTCAGTCTCAGAACACCCGAAAATTCGATTTATTTGGGTCCCAGAAGCGATCTGTACGTGTCTACTCAGTGTTAGAGTATTTTAAAAATTCAGGCCCAAAACATGCTCAAAATCGATATTTTTGGTGCAAAAAGTCGAAATGTGCATGCATCTTCTGTATCCGTTTATATCTCAAATTCATGCTCAAAACTCCGGAAATTCGATATTTTTGGGTCCCTTAAGCAATCTGCACATGCCTACTCAGTACTAGAATGTTTTTAAAATACAGGCTCAAAACATGCTATAAATCGATATTTTAGGTGTCCAAAGTCGATATGTGCATGCATCTTCTGAACCCGTTTATATCTCAAATTCAGGCTCAAAACACCCAAAAATTCGATATTTTTGTGTCCCAAAAGCGATCTGTACATGCCTACTCCGTGTTAGAGTATTTTCAAAATACAGGCCCAAAACATGCTCAAAATCGATATTTTAGGTGCCCAAAGTCGATATGTGTCTGCATCTTCTGTACCCGTTTATATCTCAAATTCAGGCTTAAAACACCCAAAAAATCGATATTTTTGTGTCCCAGAAGCGATCCGTCCATGTCTACTCCGTGTTTGAGAATTTTCAAAATACAGGACCAAAACATGCTCAAAATCGATATTTTAGGTGCCCGAAGTCGATGTGTGCATGCATCTTCTGTACCTATTCATATCTCAAATTCAGGCTCAGAACAACCGAAAATTCGATTTATTTGGATCCCAAAAGCCATCTGTACATGCATACTCCGTGTTAGAGTATTTTTATAATACAGGCCTAAAACATGCTGTAAATCGATATTTTAGCTGCCCAAAGTCAATATGTGTATGCATCTTCTGTACCCGTCTATATCCCAAATTCAGGTTCAAAACACTCGAAAATTCGATATTTTTGAGTCCCAGAAGCAATCTGTACATGCCTACTTCTTGCTAGAAAATTTTCATGATACAGACCCAAAACATGCTCAAAATCGATATTTTAGGTGCAAAAAGTCGATATGTGCATGCATCTTCTGTACCCGTTTATATCTCAAATTCTGGCTCAGAACACCCGAAAATTCGATTTATTTGGGTCCCAGAAGCGATCTGTACATGTCTACTCAGTGTTAGAGTATTTTAAAAATTAAGGCCCAAAACATGCTCAAAATCGATATTTTTGGTGCCCAAAGTCGATATGTGCATGCATCTTCTGTACCCGTGTATATCACAAATTCAGGCTCAAAACACCCTAAAATTCAATGTTTTTGGGTCCCAGAAGCGATCTGTACGTGCGTACTCCGTGTTAGAGTGTTTTTAAAATACAGGCCAAAAACATGCTGAAAATCGATATTTTATGTGCCCAAAGTCAATATGTGTATGCATCTTCTGTACCCGTGTATATCCCTATTTCTGGTTCAAAACACCAGAAAATTCGATATTTTTGGGTTCCTTAAGCGATCTGAACATACCTAGTCAGTGCTAGAATGTTTTTAAAATACAGGCTTAAAACATGCTCAAAATCGATATTTTAGGTGTGAAAAGTCGATATGTGCATGCATCTTCCGTACCGTTTATATCTCAAATTCAGGCTCAAAAAACCGAAAAAATCGATATTTTTGTGTCCCAGAAGCGATCTGTACATGCATACTCCGTGTTAGAGTATTTTCAAAATACAGGACCAAAACATGCTCAAAATCGATATTTTAGGTGCCCAAAGTCGATATGTGTATGCATCTTCTGTACCCGTCTATATCCCAAATTCAGGTTCAAAACACCAGAAAATTCGGTATTTTTGTGTCCCAGAAGCGATCTGTACATGCATACTCCTTGCAAGAATTTTTTCAAGATACAGACCCAAAACATGCTCAAAATCGATATTTTAGGTGCAAAAAGTCGATATGTGCATGCATCCTCTGTACCTGGTTATATCCCAAATTCTGGCTCAAAACCCCCGAAAATTCGATATTTTTGGGTCCCAGAATCGATCAGTACATGCCTATTCAGTGCTAGAATATTTTCAAATTATACGCCGAAAACATACTAAAAATCGATATTTTGGGTGCCAAAGTCGATATGTGCATGCATCTTCTGTACCCGTTTATATCTCCAATTCAGGCTCAAAACACCCAAAAAATCCATATTTTTGTGTCCCAGAAGCGATCTGTACATGCATACTCCGTGTTAGAGTATTTTCAAAATACAGGACCAAAACATGCTCAAAATCGATATTTTAGGTGCCCAAAGTCGATATGTGCATGCATCTTCTGTACCCGTTTATATCTCAAATTCAGGCTCAAAACACCCGAAGAGTCGATATTT
Source organism: Petrolisthes cinctipes (assembly GCA_033782935.1). Lineage (NCBI taxonomy): Eukaryota > Metazoa > Arthropoda > Malacostraca > Decapoda > Porcellanidae > Petrolisthes > Petrolisthes cinctipes. Next base: position 397,889 of record JAWQEG010000095.1, read on the forward strand.
TTGGGTCCCAGAAGTGATCTGTACATGCCTACTCCGTGTTAGAATTTGTTCAAGATACAAAACCAAAACATGCTCAAAATCGATATTTTAGGTGCAAAAAGTCGATATGTGCATGCATCTTCTGAACCCGTTTATATCTCAAATTCAGGCTCAAAACACCCAAAAAATCGATATTTTTGTGTCCCATAAGCGATCTGTACATGCCTACTCCGTGTTAATGTATTTTCAAAATACAGGCCCAAAACATACTGAAAATCTATATTTTAGGTGCCCAAAGTCAATATGTGTATGCATCTTCTGTACCCGTCTATATCCCAAATTCAGGTTCAAAACACCAGAAAATTCGGTATTTTTGGGTCCCAGAAGCGATCTGTACATGCATACTCCTTGCTAGAATTTTTTCAAGATACAGACCCAAAACATGCTCAAAATCGATATTTTAGGTGCAAAAAGTCGATATGTGCATGTATCCTCTGTACCTGGTTATATCCCAAATTCTGGCTCAAAACCCCCGAAAATTCGATATTTTTGGGTCCCAGAATCGATCAGTACATGCCTACTCAGTGCTAGAATATTTTCAAATTATACGCCGAAAACATACAAAAAATCGATATTTTGGAGCCAAAGTCGATATGTGCATGCATCTTCTGTACCCGTTTATATCTCCAATTCAGGCTCAAAACACCCAAAAAATCGATATTTTTGTGTCCCAGAAGCGATCTGTACATGTCTAGACCGTGCTATAGTATTTTCAAAATACAGGCCCAAAACATGCTCAAAATCGATATTTTAGGTGCCCAAAGTCGATATGTGTATGCATCTTCTGTACCCGTGTAAATCCCAAATTCAGGTTCAAAACACCAGAAAATTCGATATTTTGGGGTCCCAGAAGCGACCTGTACATGCCTACTCCTTGATAGAATGTTTTCAAGATACAGACCCAAAACATGCTTTAAATCGATATTTTAGGTGCAAAAAGTCGATATGTGCATGCATCCTCTGTACCCTGTTATATCCCAAATTCTGGCTCAAAACGCCCGAAAATTCGATATTTTTGGGTCCCAGAAGCGATCTGTACATGCCTACTCAGTGCTAGAATATTTTCAAATTATACTCCCAGACATACTAAAAATCGATATTTTGGGTGCCAAAGTCGATATGTACATGCATCTTCTGTACCTGTTTATATCTCAAATTCAGGCTCAAAACACCCAAAAAATCGATATCTTTGTGTTCCAGAAGCGATCTGTACATGTCTACACCATGTTAGAGTATTTTCAAAATGCAGGCCCAAAACATGCTCAAAATCGATATTTTTGGTGCCCAAAGTCGATATGTGCATGCATCTTCTGCACCCGTTTATATCTCAAATTCAGACTCAAAACACCCGAATATTCGATATTTTTGGGTCCCAAAAGTCATCTGTACATGCATACTCCGTGTTAGAGTATTTTCAAAATACAGTCCTAAAATATGCTCAAAATCGATATTTTAGCTGCCCAAAGTCAATATGTTTATGCATCTTCTGTACCCGTCTATATCCCAAATTCAGGTTCAAAACACTCGAAAATTCGATATTTTTGGGTCCCAGAAGCAATCTGTACGTGCCTACTTCTTGCTAGAAAGTTTTCAAGATACAGACCCAAAACATGCTCAAAATCGATATTTTAGGTGCAAAAAGTCGATATGTACATGCATCTTCTGTAATCGTTTATATCTCAAATTCAGGCTCAAAACTCCGAAAATTCGATATTTTTGTGTCCCAGAAGCGATCTCTACGTGTCTACTCCGTGTTAGAGTATTTTAAAAATACAGGCCCAAAATATGCTCAAAATCGATATTTTGGGTGCCCAAAGTCGATATGTGTATGCATCTTCTTTACCTGTTTATATCTTAAATTCAGGCTCAAAACACCCGAAAATTCGATATTTTTGGGTCCCAAAAGCGATCTGTACATGTCTACTCCGTGTTAGAGTATTTTTATAATACAGGCCCAAAACATACTAAAAATCGATATTTTAGGTGCCCAAAGTCGATATGTGCATGCATCTTCTGTACCCGTATATATCTCAAATTAAGGCTGAAAACACCAGAAAATTCAATATTTTTGGGTCCCAAAATCGATCTGTACGTGCATACTCCGTGTTAGAGTGTTTTTAAATTACAAGCCCAAAACATGCTGAAAATCGATATTTTATGTGCCCAAAGTCAATATGTGTATGCATCTTCTGTACCCGTGTATATCCCTATTTCTGGTTCAAAACACCAGAAAATTCGATATTTTTGGGTTCCTTAAGCGATCTGAACATACCTAGTCAGTGCTAGAATGTTTTTAAAATACAGGCTTAAAACATGCTCAAAATCGATATTTTAGGTGTGAAAAGTCGATATGTGCATGCATCTTCCGTACCGTTTATATCTCAAATTCAGGCTCAAAAAACCGAAAAAATCGATATTTTTGTGTCCCAGAAGCGATCTGTACATGCATACTCCGTGTTAGAGTATTTTCAAAATACAGGACCAAAACATGCTCAAAATCGATATTTTAGGTGCCCAAAGTCGATATGTGTATGCATCTTCTGTACCCGTCTATATCCCAAATTCAGGTTCAAAACACCAGAAAATTCGGTATTTTTGTGTCCCAGAAGCGATCTGTACATGCATACTCCTTGCAAGAATTTTTTCAAGATACAGACCCAAAACATGCTCAAAATCGATATTTTAGGTGCAAAAAGTCGATATGTGCATGCATCCTCTGTACCTGGTTATATCCCAAATTCTGGCTCAAAACCCCCGAAAATTCGATATTTTTGGGTCCCAGAATCGATCAGTACATGCCTATTCAGTGCTAGAATATTTTCAAATTATACGCCGAAAACATACTAAAAATCGATATTTTGGGTGCCAAAGTCGATATGTGCATGCATCTTCTGTACCCGTTTATATCTCCAATTCAGGCTCAAAACACCCAAAAAATCCATATTTTTGTGTCCCAGAAGCGATCTGTACATGCATACTCCGTGTTAGAGTATTTTCAAAATACAGGACCAAAACATGCTCAAAATCGATATTTTAGGTGCCCAAAGTCGATATGTGCATGCATCTTCTGTACCCGTTTATATCTCAAATTCAGGCTCAAAACACCCGAAGAGTCGATATTTTTGGGTCCCAGAAGTGATCTGTACATGCCTACTCCGTGTTAGAATTTGTTCAAGATACAAAACCAAAACATGCTCAAAATCGATATTTTAGGTGCAAAAAGTCGATATGTGCATGCATCTTCTGAACCCGTTTATATCTCAAATTCAGGCTCAAAACACCCAAAAAATCGATATTTTTGTGTCCCATAAGCGATCTGTACATGCCTACTCCGTGTTAATGTATTTTCAAAATACAGGCCCAAAACATACTGAAAATCTATATTTTAGGTGCCCAAAGTCAATATGTGTATGCATCTTCTGTACCCGTCTATATCCCAAATTCAGGTTCAAAACACCAGAAAATTCGGTATTTTTGGGTCCCAGAAGCGATCTGTACATGCATACTCCTTGCTAGAATTTTTTCAAGATACAGACCCAAAACATGCTCAAAATCGATATTTTAGGTGCAAAAAGTCGATATGTGCATGTATCCTCTGTACCTGGTTATATCCCAAATTCTGGCTCAAAACCCCCGAAAATTCGATATTTTTGGGTCCCAGAATCGATCAGTACATGCCTACTCAGTGCTAGAATATTTTCAAATTATACGCCGAAAACATACAAAAAATCGATATTTTGGAGCCAAAGTCGATATGTGCATGCATCTTCTGTACCCGTTTATATCTCCAATTCAGGCTCAAAACACCCAAAAAATCGATATTTTTGTGTCCCAGAAGCGATCTGTACATGTCTAGACCGTGCTATAGTATTTTCAAAATACAGGCCCAAAACATGCTCAAAATCGATATTTTAGGTGCCCAAAGTCGATATGTGTATGCATCTTCTGTACCCGTGTAAATCCCAAATTCAGGTTCAAAACACCAGAAAATTCGATATTTTGGGGTCCCAGAAGCGACCTGTACATGCCTACTCCTTGATAGAATGTTTTCAAGATACAGACCCAAAACATGCTTTAAATCGATATTTTAGGTGCAAAAAGTCGATATGTGCATGCATCCTCTGTACCCGGTTATATCCCAAATTCTGGCTCAAAACGCCCGAAAATTCGATATTTTTGGGTCCCAGAAGCGATCTGTACATGCCTACTCAGTGCTAGAATATTTTCAAATTATACTCCCAGACATACTAAAAATCGATATTTTGGGTGCCAAAGTCGATATGTACATGCATCTTCTGTACCTGTTTATATCTCAAATTCAGGCTCAAAACACCCAAAAAATCGATATCTTTGTGTTCCAGAAGCGATCTGTACATGTCTACACCATGTTAGAGTATTTTCAAAATGCAGGCCCAAAACATGCTCAAAATCGATATTTTTGGTGCCCAAAGTCGATATGTGCATGCATCTTCTGCACCCGTTTATATCTCAAATTCAGACTCAAAACACCCGAATATTCGATATTTTTGGGTCCCAAAAGTCATCTGTACATGCATACTCCGTGTTAGAGTATTTTCAAAATACAGTCCTAAAATATGCTCAAAATCGATATTTTAGCTGCCCAAAGTCAATATGTTTATGCATCTTCTGTACCCGTCTATATCCCAAATTCAGGTTCAAAACACTCGAAAATTCGATATTTTTGGGTCCCAGAAGCAATCTGTACGTGCCTACTTCTTGCTAGAAAGTTTTCAAGATACAGACCCAAAACATGCTCAAAATCGATATTTTAGGTGCAAAAAGTCGATATGTACATGCATCTTCTGTAATCGTTTATATCTCAAATTCAGGCTCAAAACTCCGAAAATTCGATATTTTTGTGTCCCAGAAGCGATCTCTACGTGTCTACTCCGTGTTAGAGTATTTTAAAAATACAGGCCCAAAATATGCTCAAAATCGATATTTTGGGTGCCCAAAGTCGATATGTGTATGCATCTTCTTTACCTGTTTATATCTTAAATTCAGGCTCAAAACACCCGAAAATTCGATATTTTTGGGTCCCAAAAGCGATCTGTACATGTCTACTCCGTGTTAGAGTATTTTTATAATACAGGCCCAAAACATACTAAAAATCGATATTTTAGGTGCCCAAAGTCGATATGTGCATGCATCTTCTGTACCCGTATATATCTCAAATTAAGGCTGAAAACACCAGAAAATTCAATATTTTTGGGTCCCAAAATCGATCTGTACGTGCATACTCCGTGTTAGAGTGTTTTTAAATTACAAGCCCAAAACATGCTGAAAATCGATATTTTATGTGCCCAAAGTCAATATGTGTATGCATCTTCTGTACCCGTGTATATCCCTAATTCAGGTTCAAAACACCAGAAAATTCGATATTTTGGGGCCCCAGAAGCGATCTGTACATGCCTACTCCTTGCTAGAATGTTTTCAAGATACAGAACCCAAAACATGCTCAAAATCGATATTTTAAGTGCAAAAAGTCGATATGTGCATGCATCTTCTGTACCCGTTTATATCTCAAATTCAGGCTCAAAACACCCAAAAAATCTATATTTAAGTGTCCCAGAAGCGATCTGTACATGCCTACTCCGTGTTAATGTATTTTCAAAATACAGGCCCAAAACATGCTGAAAATCGATATTTTAGGTGCCCAAAGTCAATATGTGTATGCATCTGCTGTACCCGTCTATATCCCAAATTCAGGTTCAAAACACCAGAAAATTTGATGTTTTTGGGTCCCAGAAGTGACCTGTACATGCCTACTCCTTGCTAGAATGTTTTCAAGATACAGACCCAAAACATGCTTAAAATCGATATTTTAGGTGCAAAAAGTCGATATGTGCATGCATCCTCTGTACCCGGTTATATCCCAAATTCTGGCTCAAATCCCCCGAAAATTCGATATTTTTGAGTCCCAGAAGCGATCTGTACATGCCTACTCAGTGCTAGAATATTTTCAAATTATACGCTTAAAACATACTAAAAATCGATATTTTGGGTGCCAAAGTCGATATGTGCATGCATCATCTGTACCCGTTTATATCTCAAATTCAGGCTCAAAACACCCAAAAAATCGATATTTTTGTGTCCCAGAAGCGATCTGTACATGTCTACACCGTGCTATAGTATTTTCATAATATAGGCCCAAAACATCCTAAAAATCGATATTTTTGGTGCCGAAAGTCGATATGTGCATGCATCTTCTGTACCCGTTCATATCTCAAATTCAGGCTCAGAACACCCGAAAATTCGATTTATTTGGGTCCCAGAAGTGATCTGTACGTGTCTACTCCTTGTTAGAGTGTTTTAAAAATACAGCCCCAAAACATGCTATAAATCGATATTTTGGATGCCCAAAGTCGATATGTGCATGCATCTTCTGTACCCGTTTATATCTCAAATTCAGGCTCCAAACACCCGAAAATTCAATGTTTTGGGGTCCCAGAAGCGATCTGTACGTGCATACTCCGTGTTAGAGTGTTTTTAAAATACAGGCCCAAATCATGCTGAAAATCGATATTTTATGTGCCCAAAGTCAATATGTGTATGCATCTTCTGTACCCGTGTATATCCCTAATTCTGGTTCAAAACACCAGAAAATTCGATATTTTTGGGTCCCAGAAGCGATCTGTACATGCCTACTCCTTCCTAGAATGTTTTCGAGATACAGACCCAAAACATGCTCAAAATCGATATTTTAAGTGCAAAAAGTCGATATGTGCATGCATCTTCTGTACCCGTTTATATCTCAAATTCAGGCTCAAAACACCCGAAAATTCGATATTTTTAGGTCCCTTAAGCGATCTGCCCATGCCTACTCAGTGCTAGAATGTTTTTAAAATACAGGCTTAAAACATGCTCAAAAATGATATTTTAGGTGTGAAAAGTCGATATGTGCATGCATCTTCTGTACCCGTTTATATCTCAAATTCAGGCTCAAAACACCCAAAAAATCGATATTTTTGTGTCCCAGAAGCGATCTGTACATGCCTACTCCGTGTTAATGTATTTTCAAAATACAGACCCAAAACATGCTTTAAGTCGATATTTTAGGTGCAAAAAGTCGATATGTGCATGCATCCTCTGTACCCGGTTATATCCCAAATTCTGGCTCAAAACCCCCGAAAATTCGATATTTTTGGGTCCCAGAAGCGATTTGTACATGCCTACTCAGTGCTAGAATATTTTCAAATTATACGCCCAAAACATACAAAAAAAATCGATATTTTGGGTGCCAAAGTCGATATGTGCATGCATCTTCAGTACCCGTTTATATCTCAAATTCAGACTCAAAACACCCGAATATTCGATATTTTTGGGTCTCAAAAAGCCATCTGTACATGCATACTCCGTGTTAGAGTATTTTCAAAATACAGGCCTAAAACATGATGTAAATCGATATTTTAGCTGCCCAAAGTCAATATGTGCATGCATCTTCTGTACCCGTCTATTTCCCAAATTCAGGCTCCAAACACCAGAAAATTCGATATTTTGGGGTCCCAGAAGCGATCTGTACATGCCTACTCAGATACAGGCCCAAAACATGCTGAAAATCGATATTTTTGGTGCCAAAAGTCAATATGTGTATGCATCTTCTGCACCCGTTTATATCTCAAATTCAACCACAAAACACCCGAAAATTCGATATTTTTCGGTCCCAGAAGCGATCTGTACATGCCTACTCAGTGCTAGAATGTTTTCAAAACATAGGCTCAAAACATGCTATAAATCGATATTTTAAGTGTCCAAAGTCGATATGTGCATGCATCTTCTGTACCCGTTTATATCTCAAATTCAGGCTTAAAACACCCGAAAATTCGATATTTTGGGGTCCCGGAAATGATCTGTACATGCTTACTCAGTGCTAGAATATTTTCAAAATATAGGCCCAAAACATGCTAAAAAATCGATATTTTAGGTGCCCAAAGTCGATATCTCAAATTTATCCCCAAAACACCCGAAAATTCGATATTTTGGGTTCCCAGAAGCGATCTGTACATGCCTACTCCGTATTAGAGTATTTTCAAAATACAGGCCCAAAACATGCTTAAAATCGATATTTTAGGTGCCCAAAAGTCGATATGTGCATGCATCTTCTGTACCCGTTTATATCTCAAATCCAGGCTTAAAACACCCGAAAAATCGATATTTTTGGGTCTCAGAAGCGATCTGTACATGACTACTCAGATACAGGCCCAAAACATGCTGAAAATCGATATTTTAGGTGCCCAAAGTCAATATGTGTATGCATCTTCTGCACCCGTTTATATCCCAAATTCAACCTCAAAACACCCGAAAATTCGATATTTTTGGGTCTCATAAGCAATCTGAACATGCTTACACAATGCTAGAATACATTCAAAATATAGGGCCAAAACATCCTAAAAATCGATACTTCAAGTGACCAAAGTCGATATGTGCATGTATCTTCAGTACCGGTTTCAGTCTCAAATTCAGGCTCAAAACACCCGAAAATTCTATATTTTTGGGTCCTAGAAGCGATCTGTACATGCCTACTCCTAGTTAGAATGTTTTCAAAATACAGACGCAAAACATGCTTAAAATCGATATTTTAGGTGCCCAAAAGTCGATATGTGCATGCATCTTCTGTACCTGTTTATATCTCAAATTCAGGCTCAAAACACCCGAAAATTCGATATTTTGGGGTCCCAGAAGCGATCTGTAAATGCCTACTCAGTGCTAGAATATTTTCAAAATTAAGGCCCAAAACATGCTAAAAATCGATATTTTAGGTGCCCAAAGTCGATATCTCAAATTCAGGCCCAAAACACCCGAAATTTCGATATTTTGGGGTCCCAGAAGCGATCTGTACATGCCTACTCCGTGTTAGAGTATTTTTAATATACAGGTCCAAAACATACTGAAAATCGATCTTTTAGGTGCCCAAAAGTCGATACGTGTATGCATCTTCTGCACCCGTTTATATCCCAAATTTAGGCTTAAAACACCATCAAATTCGATATTTTGGGGTCCCAGAAGTGATCTGTACATGCCTACTCAGTGCTAGAATGTTTTCAAAATATAGGCTCAAAACATGCTAAAAATCGATATTTTAAGTGTCCAAAGTCGATATTTGCATGCATCTTCTGTACCCGTTTATATCTCAAATTCAGGCTCCAAACACCAGAAAATTCGATATTTTGGGGTCCCAGAAGCGATCTGTACATGCCTACTCAGATACAGGCTCAAAACATGCTGAAAATCGATATTTTAGGTGCCCAAAGTCAATATGTGTATGCATCTTCTCCACGCGTTTATATCTCAAATTCAAACACAAAACACCCGAAAATTCGATATTTTTCAGTCCCAGAAGCGATCTGAACATGCCTACTCAGTGCTAGAATGTTTTCAAAATACAGGCTCAAAACATGCTAAAAATCGATAATTTAAGTGTCCAAAGTCGATATGTGCATGCATCTTCTGTACCCGTTTATATCTCAAATTCAGGCTCAAAACCCCCGAAAATTCTATATTTTTGGGTCCTAGAAGCGATCTTTACATGCCAACTCCTAGTTAGAATGTTTTCAAGATACAGACCCAAAACATGCTCAAAATCGATATTTTAGTTGACCAAAAGTCGATATGTGCATTCATCTTCAGTACCTGTTTATATCTCAATTTCAGGCTCAAAACACCCGAAAATTCGATATTTTTGGGTCCCTGATGCGATCTGTACATGCCTACTCAGTAACAGGCTCAAAACATGCTAAAATCGATATTTTAAGTGTCCAAAGTCGATATGTGCATGCATCTTCTGCACCCGTTTATATCCCAAATTCAGGCTCAAAACACCCGAAAATTCGATATTTTGGGGTCCCAGAAGCGATCTGTACATGCCTACTCCGTGTTAGAGTATTTTCAAAATACAGGCCCAAAACATGCTTAAAATTGATATTTTAGGTGCCCAAAGTCAATATGTGCATGCATTTTCAGTACCCGTTTATATCTCAAATTCAGGCTCAAAACACCCGAAAAATCGATATTTTTGGGTCTCAGAAGCGATCTGTACATGACTACTCAGATACAGGCCCAAAACATGCTGAAAATCGATATTTTAGGTGCCCAAAGTCAATATGTGTATGCATCTTCTGCACCCGTTTATATCCCAAATTCAACCTCAAAACACCCGAAAATTCGATATTTTTGGGTCTCAGAAGCAATCTGAACATGCTTACACAATGCTAGAATACATTCAAAATATAGGGCCAAAACATCCTAAAAATCGATACTTCAAGTGACCAAAGTCGATATGTGCATGTATCTTCAGTACCGGTTTCTGTCTCAAATTCAGGCTCAAAACACCCGAAAATTCTATATTTTTGGGTCCTAGAAGCGATCTGTACATGCCTACTCCTAGTTAGAATGTTTTCAAAATACAGACCCAAAACATGCTTAAAATCGATATTTTAGGTGCCCAAAAGTCGATATGTGCATGCATCTTCTGTACCTGTTTATATCTCAAATTCAGGCTCAAAACACCCGAAAATTCGATATTTTTGGGTCCCAGAAGCGATCTGTACATGCCTACTCTGTGTTAGAGTATTTTCAAAATACAGGCCCAAAACATGCTGAAAATCGATATTTTAGGTGCCTAAAGTCAATATGTGCATGCATTTACTGTACCCGTTTATATCTCAAATTCAGGCTCAAAACACCAAAAAATTCGATATTTTGGAGTCCCAGATGCGATCTGTACATGCTTACTCAGTGCAAGAATATTTTCAAAATATATGCCCAAAACATGCTAAAAATCGATATTTTAGGTGCCTAAAGTCGATATCTCAAATTTATCCCCAAAACACCGAAAATTCGATATTTTGGGGTACCAGAAGCGATCTGTACATGTCTACTCCGTGTTAGAGTATTTTCAAAATACAGGCCCATAACATACAGAAAATCGATATTTTAGGTGCCCAAAAGTCGATATGTTCATGAATCTTCTATACCCGTTTATATCTCAAATTCAGGCTCCAAACACCCGAAAATTCGATATTTTGGGGTCCCAGAAGCGATCTGTACATGCCTACTCAGATACAGGCCCGAAACATGCTGAAAATCGATATTTTAGGTGCCAAAAGTCAATATGTGTATGCATCTTCTGCACCCGTTTATTTCCCAAATTCAACCTCAAAACACCCGAAAATTCGATATTTTTGGGTCCCAGAAGCGATCTGTACATGCCTACTCAGTGCTAGAATGTTTTCAAAATATAGGCTCAAAACATACTAAAAATCGATATTTTAAGTGTCCAAAGTCGATATGTGCATGCATCTTCTGTACCCGTTTATATCTCAAATTCATGCTCAAAACACCCGAAAATTCGGTATTTTTGGGTCCTAGAAGCGATCTGTACATGCCTACTCCTAGTTAGAATGTTTTCAAGATACAGACCCAAAACATGCTCAAAATCGATATTTTAGTTGCCCAAAAGTCGATATGTGCATGCATCTTCTGTACCCGTTTGTATCTCAAATTCAGGCTCAAAACACCAGAAAATTCGATATTTTGGAGTCCCAGAAGCGATCTGTACATGCTTACTCAGTGCAAGAATATTTTCAAAATATATGCCCAAAACATGCTAAAAATCGATATTTTAGGTGCCTAAAGTCGATATCTCAAATTTATCCCCAAAACACCGAAAATTCGTTATTTTGGGGTCCCAGAAGCGATCTGTACATGTCTACTCCGTGTTAGAGTATTTTCAAAATACAGGCCCATAACATACAAAAAATCGATATTTTAGGTGCCCAAAAGTCGATATGTTCATGAATCTTCTATACCCGTTTATATCTCAAATTCAGGCTCCAAACACCCGAAAATTCGATATTTTGGGGTCCCAGAAGCGATCTGTACATGCCTACTCAGATACAGGCCCGAAACATGCTGAAAATCGATATTTTAGGTGCCAAAAGTCAATATGTGTATGCATCTTCTGCACCCGTTTATTTCCCAAATTCAACCTCAAAACACCCGAAAATTCGATATTTTTGGGTCCCAGAAGCGATCTGTACATGCCTACTCAGTGCTAGAATGTTTTCAAAATATAGGCTCAAAACATACTAAAAATCGATATTTTAAGTGTCCAAAGTCGATATGTGCATGCATCTTCTGTACCCGTTTATATCTCAAATTCAGGCTCAAAACACCCGATAATTCGGTATTTTTGGGTCCTAGAAGCGATCTGTACATGCCTACTCCTAGTTAGAATATTTTCAAGATACAGACCAAAACATGCTCAAAATCGATATTTTAGTTGCCCAAAAGTCGATATGTGCATGTATCTTCTGTACCCGTTTGTATCTCAAATTCTGGCTCAAAAAACCCGAAAATTCGATATTTTGAGGTCCCAGAAGCGATCTGTACATGCTTACTCAGTGCTAGAATATTTTCAAAATTCAGGCCCAAAACATGCTAAAAATCGATATTTTAGGTGCCCAAAGTCGATATCTCAAATTCAGGCCCAAAACACCCGAAAAATCGGTATTTTTGGGTCCTAGAAGCGATCTGTACATGCTCACTCTGTGCTAGAATATTTTACAAAATATAGGCCTAAAACATGCTGAAAATCGGTTTTTTTTTGTGAAGAAAGTCGATATGTGCATGCATCTTCTGTACCCGTTTATATCCCAAATTCATTCTCAGAACATCAGAAAATTCGGTATTTTTGGGTCCCAGAAGCAATCTCCGCATGCATAGTCAGTGCTAGAATATTTTCAAATTACAGGCCCAAAACATGCTTAAAATCGATATTATAGGTGATCAAAGTCGATATCTGCATGCATCTTCTGTTCCCGTTAATATCCCAAATTCAGGCTAAAAACACCTGAAAATTTGATTTTTTTGGGTCCCAGAAGCGATCTGTACATGCCTACTCAGTGTTAGAATATTTCCAAAATACACGCCCAAAATAAGCTGAAAATCGCAATTTTTGGTGCCCAAAATCGATATGTGCATGAATCATCAGCACTCGCTTGTATCACAAATTCAGGCTTAAAACAATTTAAAATTCGATACTTTTTGTTCCCAGAAGGGATCTGTAAATGCCTACTCAATATTAAAATATTTTCAAAATACAGACCCAAAACAAGCTGAAAACCGATATTTTATGTGCCCAAAATCCATATGTGCATTCATCTTCTGTACCCGTTTATATCCCAAATTCAGGCTCAAAACACCCGAAAATTCGATATTTTTTGGTCTCAGAAGCAATCTGAACATGCTTACACAATGCTAGAATACATTCAAAATATAGGGCCAAAACATCCTAAAAATCGATACTTCAGGTGACCAAAGTCGATATGTGAATGTATCTTCAGTACCGGTTTATATCTCAAATTCATGCTCAAAACACCCGAAAATTCGGTATTTTTGGGTCCTAGAAGCGATCTGTACATGCCTACTCCTAGTTAGAATGTTTTCAAGATACAGACCCAAAACATGCTCAAAATCGATATTTTAGGTGCCCAAAAGTCGATATGTGCATGCATCTTCTGTACCCGTTTATATCTCAAATTCAGGCTCAAAACACCAGAAAATTCGATATTTTGGGGTCCCAGAAGCGATCTGTACATGCCTACGCAGTGCTAGAATATTTTCAAAATACAGGCCCAAAACATGCTAAAAATCGATATTTTAGGTGCCCAAAGTCGATATCTGAAATTCAGGCCCAAAACACCCGAAAATTCGCTATTTTGGAGTCCCAGAAGCGATCTGTACATGTCTACTCCGTGTTAGAGTATTTTTAATATACAGGCCCAAACCATACTGAAAATCGATCTTTTAGGTGACCAAAGTCAATATGTGCACGCATTTTCCATACCCGTTTATATCTCAAATTCAAGCTCAAAACACCCGAAAATTCGATATTTTGGGGTCCCAGAAGCGATCTGTACATGCCTACTCAGTGCTAGAATATTTTCAAAATATAGGCCCAAAACATGCTAAAAATCGATATTTTAGGTGCCCAAAGTCAATATGTGCATGCATTTTCTGTACCCGTTTATATCTCAAATTCAGGCTCAAAACACCCGAAAATTCGATATTTTTTGGTCCCAAAAGCGATCTGTACATGCCTACTTAGATACAGGCTCAAAACATGCTAAAAATCGATATTTTAAGTGTCCAAAGTCGATATGTGCATTCATCTTCTGCACCCGTTTATAACCCAAATTCAACCTCGAAACACCCGAAAATTCGATATTTTTGGGTCCCAGAAGCGATCTGCACATGCCTACTCCGTGTTAGATTATTTTCAAAATACAGGCCCAAAACATGCTGAAAATCGATATTTTAGGTGCCCAAAGTCAATATGTGCATGCATTTTCTGTACCCGTTTATATCTCAAATTCAGGCTCAAAACACCCGAAAATTCGATATTTTGGGGTCCCAGAAGCGATCTGTACATGCTTACTCAGTGCTAGAATATTTTCAAAATATAGGCCCAAAACATGCTAAAAATCGATATTTTAGGTGCCCAAAGTCGATATCTCAAATTTATCCCCAAAACACCCAAAAATTCGATATTTTGGGGTCACAGAAGCGATCTGTACATGCCTACTCCGTGTTAGAGTATTTTCAAAATACAGGCCCGAAACATACAGAAAATCGATATTTTAGGTGCCCAAAAGTCGATATGTGCATGCATCTTCTATACCCGTTTATATCTTAAATTCAGGCTCCAAACACCCGAAAATTCGATATTTTTGGGTTCCAGAAGCGATCTGTACATGCCTACTAAGTGCTAGAATGTTTTCAAAATATAGGCTCAAAACATACTAAAAATTGATATTTTAAGTGTCCAAAGTCGATATGTGCATGCATCTTCTGTACCCGTTTATATCTCAAATTCATGCTCAAAACACCCGAAAATTCGGTATTTTTTGGTCCTAGAAGCGATCTGTACATGCCTACTCCTAGTTAGAATGTTTTCAAGATACAGACCCAAAACATGCTTAAAATCGATATTATAGGTGCCCAGAATTCGATATGTGCATGCATCTTCTGTACCCGTTTGTATCTCAAATTCAGGCTTAAAACACCCGAAAATTCGATATTTTGGGGTCCCAAAAGCGATCTGTACATGCCTAATCAGTGCAAGAATATTTTCAAAATTCAGGCCCAAAACATGCTAAAAATCGATATATTAGGTGCCCAAAGTCGATATCTCAAATTCAGGCCCAAAACACCCGAAAATTCGATATTTTCGGGTCCCAGAAGTGATCTGTACATGCTTACTCCGTGTTAGAGTATTTTCAATATACAGGCCCAAAACATAATGAAAATCGATCTTTTAGGTGCCCAAAAGTCGATATGTGTATGCATCTTCTGCACCTGTTTATATCCCAAATTCAACCTCAAAACACCCGAAAATTCAAAATTTTTGTATCCCAGAAGTGATCTGTACATGCCTACTCAGTCCTAGAATATTTTCAAAATTCAGGCCCAAAACATGCTAAAAATCGATATTTTAGGTGCCCAAAGTCGATATCTCAAATTCAGGCTCCAAACACCCGAAAATTCGATATTTTGGGGTCCCAGAAGCGATCTGTACTTGCCTACTCCGTTTTAGAGTATTTTCAAAATACAGGCCCAAAACATGCTGAGAATCGATATTTTAGGTGCCCAAAGTCAATATGTGCACGCATTTTCTGTACCCGTTTATATCTCAAATTCAGGCTCAAAACACCCGACAATTCGATATTTTGGGGTCCCAGAAGCGATCTGTACATGCCTACATAGTGCTAGAATATTTTCAAAATATAGCCCCAAAACATGCTAAAAATCGATATTTTAAGTGTCCAAAGTCAATATGTGCATGCATCTTCTGTACCCGTTTATATCTCAAATTCAGGCTCAAAACACCCGAAAATTCGATATTTTGGGGTCCCATAAGAGATCTGTACATGCCTACTTAGTGCTAGAATATTTTCAAAATATAGGCCCAAAACATGCTAAAAATCGATATTTTAAGTGTCCAAAGTCGATATTTCAAATTCAGGCCCAAAACACCCGAAAATTCGATGTTTTGGGGTCCCAGAAGCGAACTGTACATGCCTACTCCGTGTTAGAGTATTTTCAAAATACAGGCCCAAAACATACTGAAAATCGATATTATAGGTGCCAAAAAGTCGATATGTGCATGCATCTTCTGTACCCGTTTATATCTCAAATTCAGGCTCCAAACACCCTAAAATTCGATATTTTGGGGTCCCAGAAGCAATCTGTACATGCCTAATTAGAATGTTTTCAAGATACAGACCAAAAACATGCTAAAAATCGATATTTTAGGTGCCCAAAGTCGATATCTCATATTCAGGCCCAAAACACCCGAAAATCGATATTTTGGGGTCCTAGAAGCGATCTGTACATGCCTACTCAGTGCTAGAATATTTTCAAAATATAGGCCCAAAACGTGCTAAAAATTGATATTTTAGGTGCCCTAAGTCGATATCTCAAATTCAGGCTCAAAACACCCGAAAATTCGATATTTTGGGGTCCCAAAAGCGATCTGTACATGCCTACTTCGTGTTAGAGTATTTTCAAAATACAGGCCCAAAACGTGCTAAAAATCGATATTTTATGTGCCCAAAGTCGATATCTCAAATTAAGGGCCAAAACACCCGAAAATTCGATATTTTTGGTTCTAGAAGCGATCTGTACGTGCCTACTCAGTGCTAGAATGTTTTCAAAATATGGGCTCAAAACATGCTAAAAATCGATATTTTAAGTGTCCAAAGTCGATATCTCAAATTCAGGCCCAAAACACCCGAAAATTCGATATTTTTGGTTCTAGAGGCGATCTGTACGTGCCTACTCAGTGCTAGAATGTTTTCAAAATATGGGCTCAAAACATGCTAAAAATCGATATTTTAAGTGTCCAAAGTCGATATGTGCATGCATCTTCTGTACCTGTTTATATCTCAAATTCAGGCTCAAAACACCCGAAAATTCGATATTTTGGGGTCCCATAAGAGATCTGTACATGCCTACTTAGTGCTAGAATATTTTCAAAATATAGGCCCAAAACATGCTAAAAATCGATATTTTAAGTGTCCAAAGTCGATATTTTAAATTCAGGCCCAAAACACCCGAAAATTCGATATTTTGGGGTCCCAGAAGCGAACTGTACATGCCTACTCCGTGTTAGAGTATTTTCAAAATACAGGCCTAAAACATACTGAAAATCGATATTTTAGGTGCCAAAAAGTCGATATGTGCATGCATCTTCTGTACCCGTTTATATCTCAAATTCAGGCTCCAAACACCCGAAAATTCGATATTTTGGGGTCCCAGAAGCAATCTGTACATGCCTAATTAGAATGTTTTCAAGATACAGACCAAAAACATGCTCAAAATCGATATTTTAGGTGAACAAAAGTCGATATGTGCATGCATCTTCAGTACCTGTTTATATCTCAAATTCGGGCTCAAAACATCCGAAAATTCGATATTTTTGTGCCTAAGAAGTGATCTGTACATGCCTACTCAGTGCTAGAATGTTTTCAAAATATAGGCCCAAAACAAGCTAAAAATCGATATTTTAAGTGTCCAAAGTCAATTTGTGCATGCATCTTCTGTACCCGTTTATATCTCAAATTCAGGCTCAAAACACCCGAAAATTCGATATTTGGGGGTCCCATAAGAGATCTGTACTTGCCTACTAAGTGCTAGAATATTTTCAAAATATAGGTCCAAAACATGCTAAATATCGATATTTTAGGTGCCTAAAGTCGATATATCAAATTCAGGCACAAAACACCCGAAAATTCGATATTTTGGGGTCCCAGAAGCGATCTGTACATGCCTACTCCGTGTTAGAGTATTTTCAAAATACAGGCCCAAAACATACTGAAAATCGATCTTTTAGGTGCCCAAAAGTCGATATGTGCATGCATCTTCTGTACCCGTTTATATCTCAAATTTAGGCTCAAAACACCCGAAAATTCGATATTTTGGGGTCCTAGAAGCGATCTGTACATGCCTACTTTGTGTTAGAATATTTTCAAAATACAGGCCCAAAACATGCTGAAAATCGATATTTTAGGTGCCAAAAGTCGATATCTCAAATTAAGGCCCAAAACACCCGAGAATTCGATAATTTGGGGTCCCAGAAGAGATCTGTACATGCCTACTCCGTGTTAGAGTATTTTTAAAAATACAGGCCCAAAACATACTGAAAATCGATCTTTTAGGTGCCCAAAGTCGATATGTGCATGCATCTTCTGTACCCGTTTATATCTCAAATTCAGGCTCAAAACACCCGGAAATTCGGTATTTTTGGGTCCTTGAAGCGATCCATACATGCCTACTCCGTGTTAGAGTATTTTCAAAATACAGGCCCAAAACATACTGAAAATCGATCTGTTAGGTGCCCAAAGTCAATATGAGCATGCATCTTCTGTACCCGTTTATATCTTAAATTCAGGCTCAAAACACCCGAAAATTCGATATTTTGGGGTCCCAGAAGCGATCTGTACATACCTACTCATTGCTAGAATATTTTCAAAATACAGGCCCAAAACATGCTAAAATTGATATTTTAGGTGCCCAAAGTCGATATCTCAAATTCAGGCTCAAAACACCCGAAAATTCTATATTTTTGGGTCCCAGAAGCGATCTGTACATGCCTACTGAGTGCTAGAATATTTTCAAAATATAGGACCAAAACATGCTAAAAAT
This sequence comes from Petrolisthes cinctipes, assembly GCA_033782935.1. Classification (NCBI taxonomy): domain Eukaryota; kingdom Metazoa; phylum Arthropoda; class Malacostraca; order Decapoda; family Porcellanidae; genus Petrolisthes; species Petrolisthes cinctipes. The sequence goes on from JAWQEG010000095.1 coordinate 416,654, forward strand.
CGATATTTTAGGTGCCGAAAGTCGATATCTCAAATTTATCCCTAAAACACCGAAAATTCGATATTTTGGGGTACCAGAAGCGATCTGTACATGTCTACTCCGTGTTAGAGTATTTTCAAAATACAGGCCCATAACATACAGAAAATCGATATTTTAGGTGCCCAAAAGTCGATATGTTCATGAATCTTCTATACCCGTTTATATCTCAAATTCAGGCTCCAAACACCCGAAAATTCGATATTTTGGGGTCCCAGAAGCGATCTGTACATGCCTACTCAGATACAGGCCCGAAACATGCTGAAAATCGATATTTTAGGTGCCAAAAGTCAATATGTGTATGCATCTTCTGCACCCGTTTATTTCCCAAATTCAACCTCAAAACACCCGAAAATTCGATATTTTTGGGTCCCAGAAGCGATCTGTACATGCCTACTCAGTGCTAGAATGTTTTCAAAATATAGGCTCAAAACATACTAAAAATCGATATTTTAAGTGTCCAAAGTCGATATGTGCATGCATCTTCTGTACCCGTTTATATCTCAAATTCATGCTCAAAACACCCGAAAATTCGGTATTTTTGGGTCCTAGAAGCGATCTGTACATGCCTACTCCTAGTTAGAATGTTTTCAAGATACAGACCCAAAACATGCTCAAAATCGATATTTTAGTTGCCCAAAAGTCGATATGTGCATGCATCTTCTGTACCCGTTTGTATCTCAAATTCAGGCTCAAAACACCCGAAAATTCGATCTTTTGAGGTCCCAGAAGCGATCTGTACATGCTTACTCAGTGCTAGAATATTTTCAAAATTCATGCCCAAAACATGCTAAAAATCGATATTTTAGGTGCCCAAAGTCGATATCTCAAATTTATCCCCAAAACACCCGAAAATTCGATATTTTGGGTTCCCAGAAGCGATCTGTACATGCCTACTCCGTGTTAGAGTATTTTCAAAATACAGGCCCAAAACATGCTTAAAATCGATATTTTAGGTGCCTAAAAGTCGATATGTGCATGCATCTTCTGTACCCGTTTATATCTCAAATTCAGGCTCAAAACACCAGAAAATTCGATATTTTGGAGTCCCAGAAGCGATCTGTACATGTTTACTCAGTGCAAGAATATTTTCAAAATATATGCCCAAAACATGCTAAAAATCGATATTTTAGGTGCCTAAAGTCGATATCTCAAATTTATCCCCAAAACACCGAAAATTCGTTATTTTGGGGTCCCAGAAGCGATCTGTACATGTCTACTCCGTGTTAGAGTATTTTCAAAATACAGGCCCATAACATACAGAAAATCGATATTTTAGGTGCCCAAAAGTCGATATGTTCATGAATCTTCTATACCCGTTTATATCTCAAATTCAGGCTCCAAACACCCGAAAATTCGATATTTTGGGGTCCCAGAAGCGATCTGTACATGCCTACTCAGATACAGGCCCGAAACATGCTGAAAATCGATATTTTAGGTGCCAAAAGTCAATATGTGTATGCATCTTCTGCACCCGTTTATTTCCCAAATTCAACCTCAAAACACCCGAAAATTCGATATTTTTGGGTCCCAGAAGCGATCTGTACATGCTTACTCAGTGCTAGAATGTTTTCAAAATATAGGCTCAAAACATACTAAAAATCGATATTTTAAGTGTCCAAAGTCGATATGTGCATGCATCTTCTGTACCCGTTTATATCTCAAATTCAGGCTCAAAACACCCGATAATTCGGTATTTTTGGGTCCTAGAAGCGATCTGTACATGCCTACTCCTAGTTAGAATATTTTCAAGATACACACCAAAACATGCTCAAAATCGATATTTTAGTTGCCCAAAAGTCGATATGTGCATGTATCTTCTGTACCCGTTTGTATCTCAAATTCTGGCTCAAAAAACCCGAAAATTCTATATTTTGAGGTCCCAGAAGCGATCTGTACATGCTTACTCAGTGCTAGAATATTTTCAAAATTCAGGCCCAAAACATGCTAAAAATCGATATTTTAGGTGCCCAAATTCGATATCTCAAATTCAGGCCCAAAACACCCGAAAAATCGGTATTTTTGGGTCCTAGAAGCGATCTGTACATGCTCACTCTGTGCTAGAATATTTTACAAAATATAGGCCTAAAACATGCTGAAAATCGTTTTTTTTTTTGTGAAGAAAGTCGATATGTGCATGCATCTTCTGTACCCGTTTATATCCCAAATTCATTCTCAGAACATCAGAAAATTCGGTATTTTTGCGTCCCAGAAGCAATCTCCGCATGCATAGTCAGTGCTAGAATATTTTCAAATTACAGGCCCAAAACATGCTTAAAATCGATATTATAGGTGATCAAAGTCGATATCTGCATGCATCTTCTGTTCCCGTTAATATCCCAAATTCAGGCTAAAAACACCTGAAAATTTGATTTTTTTGGGTCCCAGAAGCGATCTGTACATGCCTACTCAGTGTTAGAATATTTCCAAAATACACGCCCAAAATAAGCTGAAAATCGCAATTTTTGGTGACCAAAATCGATATGTGCATGAATCATCAGCACTCGCTTGTATCACAAATTCAGGCTTAAAACAATCTAAAATTCGATACTTTTTGTTCCCAGAAGGGATCTGTAAATGCCTACTCAATATTAAAATATTTTCAAAATACAGACCCAAAACAAGCTGAAAACCGATATTTTATGTGCCCAAAATCCATATGTGCATTCATCTTCTGTACCCGTTTATATCCCAAATTCAGGCTCAAAACACCCGAAAATTCGATATTTTTGGTCTCAGAAGCAATCTGAACATGCTTACACAATGCTAGAATACATTCAAAATATAGGGCCAAAACATCCTAAAAATCGATACTTCAGGTGACCAAAGTCGATATGTGAATGTATCTTCAGTACCGGTTTATATCTCAAATTCATGCTCAAAACACCCGAAAATTCGGTATTTTTGGGTCCTAGAAGCGATCTGTACATGCCTACTCCTAGTTAGAATGTTTTCAAGATACATACCCAAAACATGCTAAAAATCGATATTTTAGGTGCCCAAAGTCGATATCTGAAATTCAGGCCCAAAACACCCGAAAATTCGCTATTTTGGAGTCCCAGAAGCGATCTGTACATGTCTACTCCGTGTTAGAGTATTTTTAATATACAGGCCCAAAACATACTGAAAATCGATCTTTTAGGTGACCAAAGTCAATATGTGCACGCATTTTCCATACCCGTTTATATCTCAAATTCAAGCTCAAAACACCCGAAAATTCGATATTTTGGGGTCCCAGAAGCGATCTGTACATGCCTACTCAGTGCTAGAATATTTTCAAAATATAGGCCCAAAACATGCTAAAAATCGATATTTTAGGTGCCCAAAGTCAATAAGTGCATGCATTTTCCATACCCGTTTATATCTCAAATTCAAGCTCAAAACACCCGAAAATTCGATATTTTGGGGTCCCAGAAGCGATCTGTACATGCCTACTCAGTGCTAGAATATTTTCAAAATATAGGCCCAAAACATGCTAAAAATCGATATTTTAGGTGCCCAAAGTCAATATGTGCATGCATTTTCTGTACCCGTTTATATCTCAAATTCAGGCTCAAAACACCCGAAAATTCGATATTTTTTGGTCCCAAAAGCGATCTGTACATGCCTACTTAGATACAGGCTCAAAACATGCTAAAAATCGATATTTTAAGTGTCCAAAGTCTATATGTGCATGCATCTTCTGCACCCGTTTATAACCCAAATTCAACCTCAAAACACCCGAAAATTCGATATTTTTGGGTCCCAGAAGCGATCTGTACATGTCTACTCCGTGTTAGAGTATTTTCAAAATACAGGCCCAAAACATGCTGAAAATCGATATTTTAGGTGCCCAAAGTCAATATGTGCATGCATTTTCTGTACCCGTTTATATCTCAAATTCAGGCTCAAAACACCCGAAAATTCGATTTTTTGGGGTCCCAGAAGCGATCTGTACATGCTTACTCAGTGCTAGAATATTTTCAAAATATAGGCCCAAAACATGCTAAAAATCGATATTTTAGGTGCCCAAAGTCGATATCTCAAATTTATCCCCAAAACACCCACAAATTCGATATTTTGGGGTCACAGAAGCGATCTGTACATGCCTACTCCGTGTTAGAGTATTTTCAAAATACAGGCCCAAAACATACAGAAAATCGATATTTTAGGTGCCCAAAAGTCGATATGTGCATGCATCTTCTATACCCGTTTATATCTTAAATTCAGGCTCCAAACACCCGAAAATTCGATATTTTGGGGTCCCAGAAGCGATCTGTACATGCCTACTCAGATACAGGCCCAAAACATGCTGAAAATCGATATTTTAGGTGCCCAAAGTCAATATGTGTATGCATCTTCTGCACCCGTTTATATCCCAAATTCAACCTCAAAACACCCGAAAATTCGATATTTTTGGGTTCCAGAAGCGATCTGTACATGCCTACTAAGTGCTAGAATGTTTTCAAAATATAGTCTCAAAACATACTAAAAATTGATATTTTAAGTGTCCAAAGTCGATATGTGCATGCATCTTCTGTACCCGTTTATATCTCAAATTCATGTTCAAAACACCCGAAAATTCGGTATTTTTTGGTCCTAGAAGCGATCTGTACATGCTTACTCCGTGTTAGAGTATTTTCAATATACAGGCCCAAAACATAATGAAAATCGATCTTTTAGGTGCCCAAAAGTCGATATGTGTATGCATCTTCTGCACCTGTTTATATCCCAATTTCAACCTCAAAACACCCAAAAATTCAAAATTTTTGTATCCCAGAAGTGATCTGTACATGCCTACTCAGTCCTAGAATATTTTCAAAATTCAGGCCCAAAACATGCTAAAAATCGATATTTTAGGTGCCCAAAGTCGATATCTCAAATTCAGGCTCCAAACACCCGAAAATTCGATATTTTGGGGTCCCAGAAGCGATCTGTACTTGCCTACTCCGTTTTAGAGTATTTTCAAACAACAGGCCCAAAACACGCTGAGAATCGATATTTTAGGTGCCCAAAGTCAATATGTGCACGCATTTTCTGTACCCGTTTATATCTCAAATTCAGGCTCAAAACATCCGACAATTCGATATTTTGGGGTCCCAGAAGCGATCTGTACATGCCTACATAGTGCTAGAATATTTTCAAAATATAGCCCCAAAACATGCTAAAAATCGATATTTTAAGTGTCCAAAGTCAATATGTGCATGCATCTTCTGTACCCGTTTATATCTCAAATTCAGGCTCAAAACACCCGAAAATTCGATATTTTGGGGTCCCATAAGAGATCTGTACATGCCTACTTAGTGCTAGAATATTTTCAAAATATAGGCCCAAAACATGCTAAAAATCGATATTTTAAGTGTCCAAAGTCGATATTTCAAATTCAGGCCCAAAACACCCGAAAATTCGATATTTTGGGGTCCCAGAAGCGAACTGTACATGCCTACTCCGTGTTAGAGTATTTTCAAAATACAGGCCCAAAACATACTGAAAATCGATATTATAGGTGCCAAAAAGTCGATATGTGCATGCATCTTCTGTACCCGTTTATATCTCAAATTCAGGCTCCAAACACCCTAAAATTCGATATTTTGGGGTCCCAGAAGCAATCTGTACATGCCTAATTAGAATGTTTTCAAGATACAGACCAAAAACATGCTAAAAATCGATATTTTAGGTGCCCAAAGTCGATATCTCAAATTCAGGCCCAAAACACCCGAAAATCGATATTTTGAAGTCCTAGAAGCGATCTGTACATGCCTACTCAGTGCTAGAATATTTTCAAAATATAGGCCCAAAACGTGCTAAAAATTGATATTTTAGGTGCCCTAAGTCGATATCTCAAATTCAGGCTCAAAACACCCGAAAATTCGATATTTTGGGGTCCCAGAAGCGATCTGTACATGCTTACTCAGTGCTAGAATATTTTCAAAATATAGGCCCAAAACATGCTAAAAATCGATATTTTAGGTGCCCAAAGTCGATATCTCAAATTTATCCCCAAAACACCCACAAATTCGATATTTTGGGGTCACAGAAGCGATCTGTACATGCCTACTCCGTGTTAGAGTATTTTCAAAATACAGGCCCAAAACATACAGAAAATCGATATTTTAGGTGCCCAAAAGTCGATATGTGCATGCATCTTCTATACCCGTTTATATCTTAAATTCAGGCTCCAAACACCCGAAAATTCGATATTTTGGGGTCCCAGAAGCGATCTGTACATGCCTACTCAGATACAGGCCCAAAACATGCTGAAAATCGATATTTTAGGTGCCCAAAGTCAATATGTGTATGCATCTTCTGCACCCGTTTATATCCCAAATTCAACCTCAAAACACCCGAAAATTCGATATTTTTGGGTTCCAGAAGCGATCTGTACATGCCTACTAAGTGCTAGAATGTTTTCAAAATATAGTCTCAAAACATACTAAAAATTGATATTTTAAGTGTCCAAAGTCGATATGTGCATGCATCTTCTGTACCCGTTTATATCTCAAATTCATGTTCAAAACACCCGAAAATTCGGTATTTTTTGGTCCTAGAAGCGATCTGTACATGCTTACTCCGTGTTAGAGTATTTTCAATATACAGGCCCAAAACATAATGAAAATCGATCTTTTAGGTGCCCAAAAGTCGATATGTGTATGCATCTTCTGCACCTGTTTATATCCCAATTTCAACCTCAAAACACCCAAAAATTCAAAATTTTTGTATCCCAGAAGTGATCTGTACATGCCTACTCAGTCCTAGAATATTTTCAAAATTCAGGCCCAAAACATGCTAAAAATCGATATTTTAGGTGCCCAAAGTCGATATCTCAAATTCAGGCTCCAAACACCCGAAAATTCGATATTTTGGGGTCCCAGAAGCGATCTGTACTTGCCTACTCCGTTTTAGAGTATTTTCAAACAACAGGCCCAAAACACGCTGAGAATCGATATTTTAGGTGCCCAAAGTCAATATGTGCACGCATTTTCTGTACCCGTTTATATCTCAAATTCAGGCTCAAAACATCCGACAATTCGATATTTTGGGGTCCCAGAAGCGATCTGTACATGCCTACATAGTGCTAGAATATTTTCAAAATATAGCCCCAAAACATGCTAAAAATCGATATTTTAAGTGTCCAAAGTCAATATGTGCATGCATCTTCTGTACCCGTTTATATCTCAAATTCAGGCTCAAAACACCCGAAAATTCGATATTTTGGGGTCCCATAAGAGATCTGTACATGCCTACTTAGTGCTAGAATATTTTCAAAATATAGGCCCAAAACATGCTAAAAATCGATATTTTAAGTGTCCAAAGTCGATATTTCAAATTCAGGCCCAAAACACCCGAAAATTCGATATTTTGGGGTCCCAGAAGCGAACTGTACATGCCTACTCCGTGTTAGAGTATTTTCAAAATACAGGCCCAAAACATACTGAAAATCGATATTATAGGTGCCAAAAAGTCGATATGTGCATGCATCTTCTGTACCCGTTTATATCTCAAATTCAGGCTCCAAACACCCTAAAATTCGATATTTTGGGGTCCCAGAAGCAATCTGTACATGCCTAATTAGAATGTTTTCAAGATACAGACCAAAAACATGCTAAAAATCGATATTTTAGGTGCCCAAAGTCGATATCTCAAATTCAGGCCCAAAACACCCGAAAATCGATATTTTGAAGTCCTAGAAGCGATCTGTACATGCCTACTCAGTGCTAGAATATTTTCAAAATATAGGCCCAAAACGTGCTAAAAATTGATATTTTAGGTGCCCTAAGTCGATATCTCAAATTCAGGCTCAAAACACCCGAAAATTCGATATTTTGGGGTCCCAAAAGCGATCTGTACATGCCTACTTCGTGTTAGAGTATTTTCAAAATACAGGCCCAAAACGTGCTAAAAATCGATATTTTAGGTGCCCAAAGTCGATATCTCAAATTAAGGGCCAAAACACCCGAAAATTCGATATTTTTGGTTCTAGAAGCGATCTGTACGTGCCTACTCAGTGCTAGAATGTTTTCAAAATATGGGCTCAAAACATGCTAAAAATCGATATTTTAAGTGTCCAAAGTCGATATCTCAAATTCAGGCCCAAAACACCCGAAAATTCGATATTTTTGGTTCTAGAGGCGATCTGTACGTGCCTACTCAGTGCTAGAATGTTTTCAAAATATGGGCTCAAAACATGCTAAAAATCGATATTTTAAGTGTCCAAAGTCGATATGTGCATGCATCTTCTGTACCTGTTTATATCTCAAATTCAGGCTCAAAACACCCGAAAATTCGATATTTTGGGGTCCCATAAGAGATCTGTACATGCCTACTTAGTGCTAGAATATTTTCAAAATATAGGCCCAAAACATGCTAAAAATCGATATTTTAAGTGTCCAAAGTCGATATTTTAAATTCAGGCCCAAAACACCCGAAAATTCGATATTTTGGGGTCCCAGAAGCGAACTGTACATGCCTACTCCATGTTAGAGTATTTTCAAAATACAGGCCTAAAACATACTGAAAATCGATATTTTAGGTGCCAAAAATTCGATATGTGCATGCATCTTCTGTACCCGTTTATATCTCAAATTCAGGCTCCAAACACCCGAAAATTCGATATTTTGGGGTCCCAGAAGCAATCTGTACATGCCTTATTAGAATGTTTTCAAGATACAGACCAAAAACATGCTCAAAATCGATATTTTAGGTGCACAAAAGTCGATATGTGCATGCATCTTCAGTACCTGTTTATATCTCAAATTCGGGCTCAAAACATCCGAAAATTCGATATTTTTGTGCCTAAGAAGTGATCTGTACATGCCTACTCAGTGCTAGAATGTTTTCAAAATATAGGCCCAAAACAAGCTAAAAATCGATATTTTAAGTGTCCAAAGTCAATTTGTGCATGCATCTTCTGTACCCGTTTATATCTCAAATTCAGGCTCAAAACACCCGAAAATTCGATATTTGGGGGTCCCATAAGAGATCTGTACTTGCCTACTAAGTGCTAGAATATTTTCAAAATATAGGTCCAAAACATGCTAAATATCGATATTTTAGGTGCCTAAAGTCGATATATCAAATTCAGTCACAAAACACCCGAAAATTCGATATTTTGGGGTCCCAGAAGCGATCTGTACATGCCTACTCCGTGTTAGAGTATTTTCAAAATACAGGCCCAAAACATACTGAAAATCGATCTTTTAGGTGCCCAAAAGTCGATATGTGCATGCATCTTCTGTACCCGTTTATATCTCAAATTTAGGCTCAAAACACCCGAAAATTCGATATTTTGGGGTCCTAGAAGCGATCTGTACATGCCTACTTTGTGTTAGAATATTTTCAAAATACAGGCCCAAAAAATGCTGAAAATCGATATTTTAGGTGCCAAAAGTCGATATCTCAAATTAAGGTCCAAAACACCCGAGAATTCGATAATTTGGGGTCCCAGAAGCGATCTGTACATGCCTACTCCGTGTTAGAGTATTTTTAAAACTACAGGCCCAAAACATACTGAAAATCGATCTTTTAGGTGCCCAAAGTCGATATGTGCATGCATCTTCTGTACCCGTTTATATCTCAAATTCAGGCTCAAAACACCCGGAAATTCGGTATTTTTGGGTCCATGAAGCGATCCATACATGCCTACTCCGTGTTAGAGTATTTTCAAAATACAGGCCCAAAACATACTGAAAATCGATCTGTTAGGTGCCCAAAGTCAATATGAGCATGCATCTTCTCTACCCGTTTATATCTTAAATTCAGGCTCAAAACACCCGAAAATTCGATATTTTGGGGTCCCAGAAGCGATCTGTACATACCTACTCATTGCTAGAATATTTTCAAAATACAGGCCCAAAACATGCTAAAATTGATATTTTAGGTGCCCAAAGTCGATATCTCAAATTCAGGCTCAAAACACCCGAAAATTCTATATTTTTGGGTCCCAGAAGCGATCTGTACATGCCTACTGAGTGCTAGAATATTTTCAAAATATAGGGCCAAAACATGCTAAAAATCGATATTTTAGGTGCCCAAAGTCGATATCTCAAATTCAGGCTCCAAACACCCGAAAATTCGATATTTTGGGGTCCCAGAAGCGATCTGTACTTGCCTACTCCGTTTTAGAGTATTTTCAAACAACAGGCCCAAAACACGCTGAGAATCGATATTTTAGGTGCCCAAAGTCAATATGTGCACGCATTTTCTGTACCCGTTTATATCTCAAATTCAGGCTCAAAACATCCGACAATTCGATATTTTGGGGTCCCAGAAGCGATCTGTACATGCCTACATAGTGCTAGAATATTTTCAAAATATAGCCCCAAAACATGCTAAAAATCGATATTTTAAGTGTCCAAAGTCAATATGTGCATGCATCTTCTGTACCCGTTTATATCTCAAATTCAGGCTCAAAACACCCGAAAATTCGATATTTTGGGGTCCCATAAGAGATCTGTACATGCCTACTTAGTGCTAGAATATTTTCAAAATATAGGCCCAAAACATGCTAAAAATCGATATTTTAAGTGTCCAAAGTCGATATTTCAAATTCAGGCCCAAAACACCCGAAAATTCGATATTTTGGGGTCCCAGAAGCGAACTGTACATGCCTACTCCGTGTTAGAGTATTTTCAAAATACAGGCCCAAAACATACTGAAAATCGATATTATAGGTGCCAAAAAGTCGATATGTGCATGCATCTTCTGTACCCGTTTATATCTCAAATTCAGGCTCCAAACACCCTAAAATTCGATATTTTGGGGTCCCAGAAGCAATCTGTACATGCCTAATTAGAATGTTTTCAAGATACAGACCAAAAACATGCTAAAAATCGATATTTTAGGTGCCCAAAGTCGATATCTCAAATTCAGGCCCAAAACACCCGAAAATCGATATTTTGAAGTCCTAGAAGCGATCTGTACATGCCTACTCAGTGCTAGAATATTTTCAAAATATAGGCCCAAAACGTGCTAAAAATTGATATTTTAGGTGCCCTAAGTCGATATCTCAAATTCAGGCTCAAAACACCCGAAAATTCGATATTTTGGGGTCCCAAAAGCGATCTGTACATGCCTACTTCGTGTTAGAGTATTTTCAAAATACAGGCCCAAAACGTGCTAAAAATCGATATTTTAGGTGCCCAAAGTCGATATCTCAAATTAAGGGCCAAAACACCCGAAAACTCGATATTTTTGGTTCTAGAAGCGATCTGTACGTGCCTACTCAGTGCTAGAATGTTTTCAAAATATGGGCTCAAAACATGCTAAAAATCGATATTTTAAGTGTCCAAAGTCGATATCTCAAATTCAGGCCCAAAACACCCGAAAATTCGATATTTTTGGTTCTAGAGGCGATCTGTACGTGCCTACTCAGTGCTAGAATGTTTTCAAAATATGGGCTCAAAACATGCTAAAAATCGATATTTTAAGTGTCCAAAGTCGATATGTGCATGCATCTTCTGTACCTGTTTATATCTCAAATTCAGGCTCAAAACACCCGAAAATTCGATATTTTGGGGTCCCATAAGAGATCTGTACATGCCTACTTAGTGCTAGAATATTTTCAAAATATAGGCCCAAAACATGCTAAAAATCGATATTTTAAGTGTCCAAAGTCGATATTTTAAATTCAGGCCCAAAACACCCGAAAATTCGATATTTTGGGGTCCCAGAAGCGAACTGTACATGCCTACTCCATGTTAGAGTATTTTCAAAATACAGGCCTAAAACATACTGAAAATCGATATTTTAGGTGCCAAAAATTCGATATGTGCATGCATCTTCTGTACCCGTTTATATCTCAAATTCAGGCTCCAAACACCCGAAAATTCGATATTTTGGGGTCCCAGAAGCAATCTGTACATGCCTTATTAGAATGTTTTCAAGATACAGACCAAAAACATGCTCAAAATCGATATTTTAGGTGCACAAAAGTCGATATGTGCATGCATCTTCAGTACCTGTTTATATCTCAAATTCGGGCTCAAAACATCCGAAAATTCGATATTTTTGTGCCTAAGAAGTGATCTGTACATGCCTACTCAGTGCTAGAATGTTTTCAAAATATAGGCCCAAAACAAGCTAAAAATCGATATTTTAAGTGTCCAAAGTCAATTTGTGCATGCATCTTCTGTACCCGTTTATATCTCAAATTCAGGCTCAAAACACCCGAAAATTCGATATTTGGGGGTCCCATAAGAGATCTGTACTTGCCTACTAAGTGCTAGAATATTTTCAAAATATAGGTCCAAAACATGCTAAATATCGATATTTTAGGTGCCTAAAGTCGATATATCAAATTCAGTCACAAAACACCCGAAAATTCGATATTTTGGGGTCCCAGAAGCGATCTGTACATGCCTACTCCGTGTTAGAGTATTTTCAAAATACAGGCCCAAAACATACTGAAAATCGATCTTTTAGGTGCCCAAAAGTCGATATGTGCATGCATCTTCTGTACCCGTTTATATCTCAAATTTAGGCTCAAAACACCCGAAAATTCGATATTTTGGGGTCCTAGAAGCGATCTGTACATGCCTACTTTGTGTTAGAATATTTTCAAAATACAGGCCCAAAAAATGCTGAAAATCGATATTTTAGGTGCCAAAAGTCGATATCTCAAATTAAGGTCCAAAACACCCGAGAATTCGATAATTTGGGGTCCCAGAAGCGATCTGTACATGCCTACTCCGTGTTAGAGTATTTTTAAAACTACAGGCCCAAAACATACTGAAAATCGATCTTTTAGGTGCCCAAAGTCGATATGTGCATGCATCTTCTGTACCCGTTTATATCTCAAATTCAGGCTCAAAACACCCGGAAATTCGGTATTTTTGGGTCCATGAAGCGATCCATACATGCCTACTCCGTGTTAGAGTATTTTCAAAATACAGGCCCAAAACATACTGAAAATCGATCTGTTAGGTGCCCAAAGTCAATATGAGCATGCATCTTCTCTACCCGTTTATATCTTAAATTCAGGCTCAAAACACCCGAAAATTCGATATTTTGGGGTCCCAGAAGCGATCTGTACATACCTACTCATTGCTAGAATATTTTCAAAATACAGGCCCAAAACATGCTAAAATTGATATTTTAGGTGCCCAAAGTCGATATCTCAAATTCAGGCTCAAAACACCCGAAAATTCTATATTTTTGGGTCCCAGAAGCGATCTGTACATGCCTACTGAGTGCTAGAATATTTTCAAAATATAGGGCCAAAACATGCTAAAAATCTATATTTTAGGTGCCCAAAGTCGATATCTCAATTTCAGGCCCAAAACACCCGAAAATTCGATATTATTGGGTCTAGAAGCGATCTGTACATGCCTACTCCGTGTTAGAGTATTTTCAAAATACTGGACCAAAACATACTGAAAATCGATCTTTTAGGTGCACAAAAGTCGATATGTGCATGCATCTTCTGTACCCGTTTATATCTCAAATTCAGGCTCCAAACACCCGAAAATTCGATATTTTGGGGTCCCAGAAGCGATCTGTACATGCCTACTCGGTGTTAGAGTATTTTCAAAATACAGGCCCAAAACATGCTAAAAAAAAATATTTTAGGTGCCCAAAGTCGATATCTCAAATTAAGCATCAAAACACCCGAAAATTCGATATTTTGGGGTCCCAGAAGCGATCTGTACATGCCTACTCGGTGTTAGAGTATTTTCAAAATACAGGCCCAAATCATGCTGAAAATCGATATTTTAGGTACCCAAAGTCAATATGTGCATGCATCTTCAGTACCCGTTTATATCTCAAATTCAGGCTCAAAACGCCCGAAAATTCGATATTTTGGGGTCCTTGAAGCGATCTGTACATGCCTACTCCGTGTTAGAGTATTTTCAAAATACAGGCCCAAAACATACTGAAAATCGATATTTTAGGTGCCCAAAGTTAATATGTGCATGCATCTTCTGTACCCGTTTATATCTCAAATTCAGGCTCAAAACACACGAGCATTCAATGTTTTGGGGTCCCACAAGCGATCTCTACATACCTACTCATTGCTAGAATATTTTCAAATTATAGGTCCAAAACATGCTAAATATCGATATTTTAGGTGCCTAAAGTTAATATCTCAAATTCAGGCCCAAAACACTCGAAAATTCGATATTTTTGGGGTCCAAGAAGCGATCTGTACATGCCTACTTCGTGTTAGAGTATTTTCAAAATACAGGCCCAAAACATGCTAAAAAAAAATATTTTAGGTGCCCAAAGTCGATATCTCAAATTAAGGCCCAAAACACCCGAAAATTCGATATTTTGGGGTCCTAGAAGCGATCTGTACATGCCTACTCCGTGTTAGAGTATTTTCAAAATACAGGCCCAAAACATGTTGAAAATCGATATTTTAGGTGCCCAAAGTCAATATGTGCATGCATCTTCTGTACCCATTTATATCTCAAATTCAGTCTCAAAACACCCGATAATTCGATATTTTGGGGTCCCAGAAGCGATCTGTACATGCCCACTCCGTGTTAGTGTATTTTCAAAATACTGGCCCAAAACTTACTGAAAATCGATCTTTTAGGTGCCCAAAAGTGGATATCTGCATGCATCTTCTGTACCCGTTTATATCTCAAATTTAGGCTCAAAACACCCGAAAATTCGATATTTTGGGGTCCCAGAAGCGATCTGTACATGCCTACTTCGTGTTAGAGAATTTTCAAAATACAGGCCCATAACATGCTGAAAATCGATATTTTAGGTGCCTAAAGTTATTATGTACATGCATCTTGTGTACCCGTTTATATCTCAAATTAAGGCTCCAAACACCCGAAAATTCGATATTTTGGGGTCCCAGAAGCGATCTGTACATGCCTACTCCGTGTTAGAGTATTTTCAAAATAAAGGCCCAAAACATGCTGAAAATCGATATTTTAGGTGCCCAAAGTCAATACCTGCATGCATCTTCTGTACCCGTTTATATCTCAAATTCAGGCTCAAAACACCCGAAAATTCGAGATTTTTGTGTCCCAGAAGGGATCTGTACATGCCTACTAAGATACAGGCCCAAAACATGCTGAAAAAAGATATTTTAGGTGCCCAAACTCAATATGTGTATGCATCTTTTGCACCCGTTTATATCCCAAATTTAACCTCAAAACACCCGAAAATTCGATATTTTGGGGTCCCAGAAGCGATTTGTACATGCCTACTCCGTGTTAGAGTATTTTCAAAATATAGGCCTAAAACATGCTGAAAATCGATCTTTTAGGTGCCCAAAGTCAATATGTGCATGCATCTTCTGTACCCGTTTTTATTTAAAATTTAGGCTCAAAACACCCGAAAATTCGATATTTTGGGGTCCCAGAAGCGATCTGTACATGCCTACTCAGTGCTAGAATATTTTCAAAATATTGGCCCAAAACGTGCTAAAAATTGATATTTTAGGTGCCCTAAGTCGATATCTCAAATTCAGGCTCAAAACACCCGAAAATTCGATATTTTGGGGTCCCAGAAACGATCTGTACAGGCCCAAAACACCCGAAAATTCGATATTTTTGGTTCTAGAAGCGATCTGTACGTGCCTACTCAGTGCTAGAATGTTTTTAAAATATGGGCTCAAAACATGCTAAAAATCGATATTTTAAGTGTCCAAAGTCGATATGTGCATGAATCTTCTGTACCTGTTTATATCTCAAATTCAGGCTCAAAACACCCAAAAATTCGGTATTTTTGGGTCCTGGAAGCGATCTGTACATGCCTACTCCTAGTTAGAATGTTTTCTAGATACAGACCCAAAACATGCTAAAAATCGATATTTTCGGTGCCCAAAAGTCGATATGTGCATGCATCTTCAGTACCCGTTTATATCTCAAATTTAGGCTCAAAACGCCCGAAAATTCGATATTTTGGGGTCCTTGAAGCGATCTGTACATGCCTACTCCGTGTTAGAGTATTTTCAAAATACAGGCCCAAAACATACTGAAAATCGATATTTTAGGTGCCCAAAGTCAATATGTGCATGCATCTTCTGTACCCGTTTATATCTCAAATTCAGGCTCAAAACACCCGAACATTCAATATTTTGGGGTCCCACAAGCGATCTCTACATACCTACTCATTGCTAGAATATTTTCATATTATAGGTCCAAAACATGCTAAATATCGATATTTTAGGTGCCTAAAGTTAATATCTCAAATTCAGGCCCTAAACACTCGAAAATTCGATCTTTTTAGGGTCCAAGAAGCGATCTGTACATGCCTACTTCGTGTTAGAGTATTTTCAAAATACAGGCCCAAAACATGCTAAAAAAAAATATTTTAGGTGCCCAAAGTCGATATCTCAAATTAAGGCCCAAAACACCCGAAAATTCGATATTTTGGGGTCCTAGAAGCGATCTGTACATGCCTACTCCGTGTTAGAGTATTTTCAAAATACAGGCCCAAAACATGTTGAAAATCGATATTTTAGGTGCCCAAAGTCAATATGTGCATGCATCTTCTGTACCCATTTATATCTCAAATTCAGTCTCAAAACACCCGAAAATTCGATATTTTGGGGTCCCAGAAGCGATCTGTACATGCCCACTCCGTGTTAGAGTATTTTAAAAATACAGGCCCAAAACATACTGAAAATCGATCTTTTAGGTGCCCAAAAGTCGATATCTGCATGCATCTTCTGTACCCGTTTATATCTCAAATTTAGGCTCAAAACACCCGAAAATTCGATATTTTGGGGTCCCAGAAGCGATCTGTACATGCCTACTTCGTGTTAGAGAATTTTCAAAATACAGGCCCATAACATGCTGAAAATCGATATTTTAGGTGCCCAAAGTTAATATGTACATGCATCTTGTGTACCCGTTTATATCTCAAATTAAGGCTCCAAACACCCGAAAATTCGATATTTTGGGGTCCCAGAAGCGATCTGTACATGCCTACTCCGTGTTAGAGTATTTTCAAAATAAAGGCCCAAAACATGCTGAAAATCGATATTTTAGGTGCCCAAAGTCAATACGTGCATGCATCTTCTGTACCCGTTTATATCTCAAATTCAGGTTCAAAACACCCGAAAATTCGATATTTTGGGGTCCCAGAAGGGATCTGTACATGCCTACTAAGATACAGGCCCAAAACATGCTGAAAATAGATATTTTAGGTGCCCAAACTCAATATGTGTATGCATCTTTTGCACCCGTTTATATCCCAAATTTAACCTCAAAACACCCGAAAATTCGATATTTTGGGGTCCCAGAAGCGATTTGTACATGCCTACTCCGAGTTAGAGTATTTTCAAAATATAGGCCTAAAACATGCTGAAAATCGATCTTTTAGGTGCCCAAAGTCAATATGTGCATGCATTTTCTGTACCCGTTTTTATTTAAAATTTAGGCTCAAAACACCCGAAAATTCGATATTTTGGGGTCCCCGAAGCGATCTGTACATGCCTACTCAGTGCTAGAATATTTTCAAAATATAGGCCCAAAACGTGCTAAAAATTGATATTTTAGGTGCCCTAAGTCGATATCTCAAATTCAGGCTCAAAACACCCGAAAATTCGATATTTTGGGGTCCCAAAAGCGATCTGTACATGCCTACTTCGTGTTAGAGTATTTTCAAAATACAGGCCCAAAACGTGCTAAAAATCGATATTTTAGGTGCCCAAGGTCGATATCTCAAATTAAGGGCCAAAACACCCGAAAATTTGATATTTTTGGGTCCCAGAAGCGATCTGTACATGCCTACTCAGTGCTAGAATATTTTCAAAATATAGGTCCAAAACATGCTAAAAATTTATATTTTAGGTGCCCTAAGTCGATATCTCAAATTCAGGCTCGAAACACCCGAAAATTCGATATTTTCGGGTCCCAGAAGCGATCTGTACAGGCCCAAAACACCCGAAAATTCGATATTTTTGGTTCTAGAAGCGATCTGTACGTGCCTACTCAGTGCTAGAATGTTTTTAAAATATGGGCTCAAAACATGCTAAAAATCGATATTTTAAGTGTCCAAAGTCGATATGTGCATGAATCTTCTGTACCTGTTTATATCTCAAATTCAGGCTCAAAACACCCGAAAATTCGGTATTTTTGGGTCCTGGAAGCGATCTGTACATGCCTACTCCTAGTTAGAATGTTTTCTAGATACAGACCCAAAACATGCTAAAAATCGATATTTTCGGTGCCCAAAAGTCGATATGTGCATGCATCATCAGTACTCGTTTATATCTCAAATTTAGGCTCAAAACGCCCGAAAATTCGATATTTTGGGGTCCTTGAAGTGATCTCTACATGCCTACTCCGTGTTAGAGTATTTTCAAAATACAGGCTCAAAACATACAGAAAATCGATATTTTAGGTGCCCAAAGTCAATATGTGCATGCATCTTCTGTACCCGTTTATATCTCAAATTCAGGCTCAAAACACCCGAACATTCAATATTTTGGGGTCCCACAAGCGATCTCTACATACCTACTCATTGCTAGAATATTTTCAAATTATAGGTCCAAAACATGCTAAATATCGATATTTTAGGTGCCTAAAGTTAATATCTCAAATTCAGGCCCAAAACACTCGAAAATTCGATCTTTTTAGGGTCCAAGAAGCGATCTGTACATGCCTACTTCGTGTTAGAGTATTTTCAAAATACAGGCCCAAAACATGCTAAAAAAAAATATTTTAGGTGCCCAAAGTCGATATCTCAAATTAAGGCCCAAAACACCCGAAAATTCGATATTTTGGGGTCCTAGAAGCGATCTGTACATGCCTACTCCGTGTTAGAGTATTTTCAAAATACAGGCCCAAAACATGTTGAAAATCGATATTTTAGGTGCCCAAAGTCAATATGTGCATGCATCTTCTGTACCCATTTATATCTCTAATTCAGTCTCAAAACACCCGAAAATTCGATATTTTGGGGTCCCAGAAGCGATCTGTACATGCCCACTCCGTGTTAGAGTATTTTAAAAATACAGGCCCAAAACATACTGAAAATCGATCTTTTAGGTGCCCAAAAGTCGATATCTGCATGCATCTTCTGTACCCGTTTATATCTCAAATTTAGGCTCAAAACACCCGAAAATTCGATATTTTGGGGTCCCAGAAGCGATCTGTACATGCCTACTTCGTGTTAGAGAATTTTCAAAATACAGGCCCATAACATGCTGAAAATCGATATATTAGGTGCCCAAAGTTAATATGTACATGCATCTTGTGTACCCGTTTATATCTCAAATTAAGGCTCCAAACACCCGAAAATTCGATATTTTGGGGTCCCAGAAGCGATCTGTAAATGCCTACTCCATGTTAGAGTATTTTCAAAATAAAGGCCCAAAACATGCTGAAAATCGATATTTTAGGTGCCCAAAGTCAATACGTGCATGCATCTTCTGTACCCGTTTATATCTCAAATTCAGGCTCAAAACACCCGAAAATTCGATATTTTGGGGTCCCAGAAGGGATCTGTACATGCCTACTAAGATACAGGCCCAAAACATGCTGAAAATCTATATTTTAGGTGCCCAAACTCAATATGTGTATGCATCTTTTGCAACCGTTTATATCCCAAATTTAACCTCAAAACACCCGAAAATTCGATATTTTGGGGTCCCAGAAGCGATTTGTACATGCCTACTCCGAGTTAGATTATTTTCAAAATATAGGCCTAAAACATGCTGAAAATCGATCTTTTAAGTGCCCAAAGTCAATATGTGAAGGCATCTTCTGTACCCTTTTTTATTTAAAATTTAGGCTTAAAACCCCCCGAAAATTCGATATTTTGGGGTCCCCGAAGCGATCTGTACATGCCTACTCAGTGCTAGAATATTTTCAAAATATAGGCCCAAAACGTGCTAAAAATTGATATTTTAGGTGCCCTACGTCGATATCTCAAATTCAGGCTCAAAACACCCGAAAATTCGATATTTTGGGGTCCCAAAAGCGATCTGTACATGCCTACTTCGTGTTAGAGTATTTTCAAAATACAGGCCCAAAACGTGCTAAAAATTGATATTTTAGGTGCCCTAAGTCGATATCTCAAATTCAGGCTCGAAACACCCGAAAATTCGATATTTTGGGGTCCCAGAAGCGATCTGTACAGGCCCAAAACACCCGAAAATTCGATATTTTGGGGTCCCAGAAGGGATCTGTACATGCCTACTCAGATACAGGCCCAAAACATGCTGAAAATAGATATTTTAGGTGCCCAAACTCAATATGTGCATGCAACTTCTGTACCCGTTTTTATTTAAAATTTAGGCTCAAGACACCCGAAAATTCGATATTTTGGGGTCCCAGAAGCGATCTATACATGCCTACTCAGTGCTAGAATATTTTCAAAATATAGGCCTAAAACATGCTAAAAATCGATATTTTAAGTGTCCAAAGTCGATATATTAAATTAAGGGCCAAAACACCCGAAAACTCGGTATTTTTGGGTCCTGGAAGCGATCTGTACATGCCTACTCCTAGTTAGAATGTTTTCTAGATACAGACCCAAAACATGCTCAAAATCGATATTTTCGGTGCCCAAAAGTCGATATGTGCATGCATCTTCAGTACCCGTTTATATCTCAAATTTAGGCTCAAAACACCCGAAAATTCGATATTTTGGGGTCCCAGAAGCGATCTGTACATGCCTACTTCGTGTTAGAGGATTTTCAAAATACAGGCCCATAACATGCTGAAAATCGATATTTTAGGTGCCCAAAGTCAATACGTGCATGCATCTTCTGTACCCGTTTATATCTCAAATTCAGGCTCAAAACACCCAAAAAATCGATATTTTTGGGTCCCAGAAGGGATCTGTATATGCCTACTCAGATACAGGCCCAAAACATGCTGAAAATAGATATTTTAGGTGCCCAAACTCAATATGTGTATGCATCTTTTGCACCCGTTTATATCCCAAATTTAACCTCAAAACACCCGAAAATTCGATATTTTGGGGTCCCAGAAGCGATTTGTACATGCCTACTCCGTGTTAGAGTATTTTCAAAATACAAGCCCAAAACATGCTGATAATCGATCTTTTAGGTGCCCAAAGTCAATATGTGCATGCATCTTCTGTACCCGTTTTTATTTAAAATTTAGGCTCAAAACACCCAAAAATTCGATATTTTGGGGTCCCAGAAGCGATCTGTACATGCCTACTCAGTGCTAGAATATTTTCAAAATATAGGCCCAAAACGTACTAAAAATTGATATTTTAGGTGCCCTAAGTCGATATCTCAAATTCAGGCTCAAAACACCCGAAAATTCGATATTTTGGGGTCCCAGAAGCGATCTGTACATGCCTACATCGTGTTAGAGTATTTTCAAAATACAGGCCCAAAACGTGCTAAAAATCGATATTTTAGGTGCCCAAAGTCGATATCTCAAATTAAGGGCCAAAACACCCGAAAATTCGATATTTTTGGTTCTAGAAGCGATCTGTACGTGCCTACTCAGTGCTAGAATGTTTTCAAAAAAATGGGCTCAAAACATGCTAAAAATCGATATTTTAAGTGTTCAAAGTCGATATCTCAAATTCAGGCCCAAAACACCCGAAAATTCGATATTTTTGGTTCTAGAAGCGATCTGTACGTGCCGACTCAGTGCTAGAATGTTTTCAAAATATGGGCTCAAAACATGCTAAAAATCGATTTTTTAAGTGTCCAAAGTCGATATGTGCATGCATCTTCTGTACCTGTTTATATCTCAAATTCAGGCTCAAAACACCCGAAAATTCGGTATTTTTGGGTCCTGGAAGCGATCTGTACATGCCTACTCCTAGTTAGAATGTTTTCTAGATACAGACCCAAAACATGCTCAAAATCGATATTTTCGGTGCCCAAAAGTCGATATGTGCAAGCATCTTCAGTACCCGTTTATATCTCAAATTAATGCTCTAAACGCCCGAAAATTCGATATTTTGGGGTCCCAGAAGCGATCTGTACATGCCTACTCCGTGTTAGAGTATTTTCAAAATAAAGGCCCAAAACATGCTGAAAATCGATATTTTAGATGCCCAAAGTCAATACGTGCATGCATCTTCTGTACCCGTTTATATCTCAAAATCAAGCTCAAAACACCCGAAAAATCGATATTTTGGGGTCCCAGAAGGGATCTGTACATGCCTACTCAGATACAGGCCCAAAACATGCTGAAAATAGATATTTTAGGTGCCCAAACTCACTATGTGTATGCATCTTTTGCACCCGTTTATATCCCAAATTTAACCTCAAAACACCCGAAAATTCGATATTTTGGGGTCCCAGAAGCGATTTGTACATGCCTACTCCGTGTTAGAGTATTTTCAAAATACAGGCCCAAAACATGCTGATAATCGATCTTTTAGGTGCCCAAAGTCAATATGTGCATGCATCTTCTGTACCCGTTTTTATTTAAAATTTAGGCTCAAAACACCCAAAAATTCAATATTTTGGGGTCCCAGAAGCGATCTGTACATGCCTACTCAGTGCTAGAATATTTTCAAAATATAGGCCCAAAACGTACTAAAAATTGATATTTTAGGTGCCCTAAGTCGATATCTCAAATTCAGGCTCAAAACACCCGAAAATTCGATATTTTGGGGTCCCAGAAGCGATCTGTACATGCCTACATCGTGTTAGAGTATTTTCAAAATACAGGCCCAAAACGTGCTAAAAATCGATATTTTAAGTGCCCAAAGTCGATATCTCAAATTAAGGGCCAAAACACCCGAAAATTCGATATTTTTGGTTCTAGAAGCGATCTGTACGTGCCTACTCAGTGCTAGAATGTTTTCAAAAAAATGGGCTCAAAACATGCTAAAAATCGATATTTTAAGTGTTCAAAGTCGATATCTCAAATTCAGGCCCAAAACACCCGAAAATTCGATATTTTTGGTTCTAGAAGCGATCTGTACGTGCCGACTCAGTGCTAGAATGTTTTCAAAATATGGGCTCAAAACATGCTAAAAATCGATTTTTTAAGTGTCCAAAGTCGATATGTGCATGCATCTTCTGTACCTGTTTATATCTCAAATTCAGGCTCAAAACACCCGAAAATTCGGTATTTTTGGGTCCTGGAAGCGATCTGTACATGCCTACTCCTAGTTAGAATGTTTTCTAGATACAGACCCAAAACATGCTCAAAATCGATATTTTCGGTGCCCAAAAGTCGATATGTGCATGCATCTTCAGTACCCGTTTATATCTCAAATTAATGCTCTAAACGCCCGAAAATTCGATATTTTGGGGTCCCAGAAGCGATCTGTACATGCCTACTCCGTGTTAGAGTATTTTCAAAATAAAGGCCCAAAACATGCTGAAAATCGATATTTTAGATGCCCAAAGTCAATACGTGCATGCATCTTCTGTACCCGTTTATATCTCAAAATCAGGCTCAAAACACCCGAAAAATCGATATTTTGGGGTCCCAGAAGGGATCTGTACATGCCTACTCAGATACAGGCCCAAAACATGCTGAAAATCTATATTTTAGGTGCCCTAACTCACTATGTGTATGCATCTTTTGCACCCGTTTATATCCCAAACTTAACCTCAAAACACCCGAAAATTCGATATTTTGGGGTCCCAGAAGCGATTTGTACATGCCTACTCCGTGTTAGAGTATTTTCAAAATATAGGCCCAAAACATGCTGAAAATCGATCTTTTAGGTGCCCAAAGTCAATATGTGCATGCATCTTCTGTACCCGTTTATATCTAAAATTCAGGCTCAAAACACCCGAAAATTCGATATTTTTGGGTACCAGAAGCGATCTGTACATGCCTACTCAGTGTTAGAATATTTTCAAAATATAGGTCCAAAACATGCTAAATATCGATATTTTAAGTGCCTAAAATCGATATCTCAAATTCAGGCCCAAAACACCCGAAAATTCGATATTTTGGTGTCCCAGAAGCGATCTGTACATGCCTACTCCGTGTTAGAGTATTTTCAAAATACAGGCCGAAAACATACTGAAAATCGATCTTTTAAGTGCCCAAAAGTCGATAAGTGTATGCATCTTCTATACCCGTTTATATCTCAAATTCAGGCTCAATACACCCGAAAATTCGATATTTTTGGGTCCCAGAAGCGATCTGTACATGCCTACTTCGTGTTAGAGTATTTTCAAAATACAAGCCCAAAACATGCTAAAAAAAAATATTTTAGGTGCCCAAAGTCGATATCTCAAATTAAGGCCCAAAACACCCGAAAATTCGATATTTTGGGGTCCTAGAAGCGATCTGTACATGCCTACTCCGTGTTAGAGTATTTTCAAAATACAGGCCCAAAATATGCTGAAAATCGATATTTTAGGTGCACAAAGTCTATATGTGCATGCATCTTCTGTACCCGTTTATATCTCAAATTAAGGCTCCAAACACCCGAAAATTCGATATTTTGGGGTCCCAGAAGCGATCTGTACATGCCTACTCCGTGTTAGAGTATTTTCAAAATAAAGGCCCAAAACATGCTGAAAATCGATATTTTGGGTGCGCAAAGTCAATACGTGCATGCATTTTCTGTACCCGTTTATATCTCAAATTCA
Source organism: Petrolisthes cinctipes (assembly GCA_033782935.1). NCBI lineage: Eukaryota > Metazoa > Arthropoda > Malacostraca > Decapoda > Porcellanidae > Petrolisthes > Petrolisthes cinctipes. Next base: position 441,138 of record JAWQEG010000095.1, read on the forward strand.
GGCTCAAAACACCCAAAAATTCGATATTTTGGGGTCCCAGAAGGGATCTGTACATGCCTACTCAGATACAGGCCCAAAACATGCTGAAAATAGATATTTTAGGTACCCAAACTCAATGTGTATGCATCTTTTGCACCTGTTTATATCCCAAATTTAACCTCAAAACACCCGAAAATTCGATATTTTGGGGTCCCAGAAGCGATTTGTACATGCCTACTCCGTGTTAGAGTATTTTCAAAATATAGGCCCAAAACATGCTGAAAATCGATCTTTTAGGTGCCCAAAGTCAATATGTGCATGCATTTTATGTACCCGTTTATATTTAAAATTTAGGCTCAAAACACCCAAAAATTCAATATTTTGGGGTCCCAGAAGCGATCTGTACATGCCTACTCAGTGCTAGAATATTTTCAAAATATAGGCCCAAAACGTGCTAAAAATTGATATTATAGGTGCCCTAAGTCGATATCTCAAATTCAGGCTCAATACACCCGAAAATTCGATATTTTTGGGTCCCAGAAGCGATCTGTACATGCCTACTTCGTGTTAGAGTATTTTCAAAATACAAGCCCAAAACATGCTAAAAAAAAATATTTTAGGTGCCCAAAGTCGATATCTCAAATTAAGGCCCAAAACACCCGAAAATTCGATATTTTGGGGTCCTAGAAGCGATCTGTACATGCCTACTCCGTGTTAGAGTATTTTCAAAATACAGGCCCAAAATATGCTGAAAATCGATATTTTAGGTGCACAAAGTCTATATGTGCATGCATCTTCTGTACCCGTTTATATCTCAAATTAAGGCTCCAAACACCCGAAAATTCGATATTTTGGGGTCCCAGAAGCGATCTGTACATGCCTACTCCGTGTTAGAGTATTTTCAAAATAAAGGCCCAAAACATGCTGAAAATCGATATTTTGGGTGCGCAAAGTCAATACGTGCATGCATTTTCTGTACCCGTTTATATCTCAAATTCAGGCTCAAAACACCCAAAAATTCGATATTTTGGGGTCCCAGAAGGGATCTGTACATGCCTACTCAGATACAGGCCCAAAACATGCTGAAAATAGATATTTTAGGTACCCAAACTCAATGTGTATGCATCTTTTGCACCTGTTTATATCCCAAATTTAACCTCAAAACACCCGAAAATTCGATATTTTGGGGTCCCAGAAGCGATTTGTACATGCCTACTCCGTGTTAGAGTATTTTCAAAATATAGGCCCAAAACATGCTGAAAATCGATCTTTTAGGTGCCCAAAGTCAATATGTGCATGCATTTTATGTACCCGTTTATATTTAAAATTTAGGCTCAAAACACCCAAAAATTCAATATTTTGGGGTCCCAGAAGCGATCTGTACATGCCTACTCAGTGCTAGAATATTTTCAAAATATAGGCCCAAAACGTGCTAAAAATTGATATTATAGGTGCCCTAAGTCGATATCTCAAATTCAGGCTCAAAACACCCGAAAATTCGATATTTTGGGGTCCCAGAAGCTATCTGTACATGCCTACTATGTGTTAGAGTATTTTCAAAGTACAGGCCCAAAACATGCTGAAAGTCGATCTTTTAAGTGCCCAAAAGTCGATATGTGCATGCATCTTTTGTACCCGTTTATATCTCAAATTCAGGCTCTAAACACCCGAAAATTCGATATTTTGGGGTCCCAGAAGCGATCTTTACATGCCTAATCAGATACAGGCCAAAAAACATGCTGAAAATCGATATTTTTGGTGCCCAAAGTCAATATGTGTATGCATCTTCTGCACCCGTTTATATCCCAAATTCAGGCTCAAAACACCCGAAAATTCGATATTTTTGGGTCCCAGAAGCGATTTGTACATGCCTACTCAGTGCTAGAGTGTTTTCAAAACATAGGCTCAAAACATGCTAAAAATCGATATTTTAAGTGTCCAAAGTCGATATGTGCATGCATCTTCTGTACCCGTTTATATCTCAAATTGAGGGTCAAAAAACCCGAAAATTCAGTATTTTTTGGTCCTAGAAGCGATCTGTACATGACTACTCCTAGTTATAATGTTTTCAAGATACAGACCCAAAACATGCTAAAAATCGATATTTTCGGTGCCCAAAAATCGATATTTGCATGCATCTTCAGTATCCGTTTATATCTCAAATTCAGGCTCAAAACACTCGAAAATTCGATATTTTGGGGTCCCAGAAGCGATCTGTACATGCCTACTTCGTGTTAGAGTATTTTCAAAATACAGGCCCAAAACATGCTAAAACAAAATATTTGAGGTGCCCAAAGTCGATAACTCAAATAAAGGCCCAAAACACCCGAAAATTCGATATTTTGGGGTCCCAGAAGCGATCTGTACATACCTACTCCGTGTTAGAGTATTTTCAAAATACAGGCCCAAAACATGCTGAAAATCGATATTTTAGGTGCCCAAAGTCAATATGTGTAAGCATCTTCTGCACCCGTTTATATCCCAAATTCAACCTCAAAACACCTGAAAATTCGATATTGTGGGGTCGCAGATGCGATCTGTACATGCCTACCCCGTGTTAGAGAATTTTCTGAATACAGGCGCAAAACATGCTAAAAATCGATCTTTTAGGTGTCCAAAGTCAATATGTGCATACATCTTCTGTACCCGTAAATATCTCAAATTCAGACTCCAAACACCCGAAAATTCGATATTTTGGGGTCCCAGAAGCGATCTGTACATGCCTGCTCCATGTTAGAGTATTTTCAAAATACAGGCCAAAAACATACTGAAAATCGATCTTTTAGGTGCCCAAAAGTCGATATGTGCATGCATCTTCTGTACCCGTTTATATCTCAAATTCAACCTCAAAACACCCGAAAATTCGATATTTTGAGGTCCCAGAAGCGATCGATACATGCCTAATCCGTGTTAGAGTATTTTTTAAATACAGGCAAAAAGCATGCTGAAAATCGATCTTTTAGGTGTCCAAAGTCAATATGTGTATGCATCTTCTGCACCCGTTTCCATCCCAAATTCAGCCTCAAAACACCCGAAAATTCGATATTTTTGGGTCCCAGAAGCGATCTGTACATGCCTACACAGTGCTAGATTTTTTTCAAAATATAGGCTCAAAACATGCTAAAAATCGATATTTTAAGTGTCCAAAGTCGATATGTGCATGCATCTTCTGTACCCGTTTATATATCAAATTCAGGCTCAAAACACCCCAAAATTCGGTATTTCGGGGTCTAAGAAGCGATCTGTACATGCCTTGTCCTAGTTAGAATGTTTTCAAGATACAGACCAAAAACATGCTCAAAATCGATATTTTAGGTGCCCAAAGTCAATACGTGCATGCATCTTCGGCACCAGATTATATTCCAAATTCATCCTCAAAACACCTGAAAATATGATATTTTGGGTTCCTAGAAGCGATCTGTACATGCCTAATAAGTGCTAGAATATTTTCAAAATATAGGCTCAAAACATGCTAACAATCGATATTTTAAGTCTTCAAAGTCGATATGTGCATGCATCTTCAGTACCCGTTTATATCTCAAATTCAGGCTCAAAACACTCTAAAATTCGATATTTTGAGGTTCCAGAAGCGATCTGTACATGCCTACCCCGTGTTAGAGAATTTTCTGAATACAGGCGCAAAACATGCTGAAAATCGATCCTTAAGGTGCCCAAAGTCAATATGTGCATTCATCTTCTGTACCCGTTTATATCCCAAATTCAGCCTCAAAACACCCGAAAATTTGATATTTTTGGGTCCCTGAAGCGATCTGTACATGCCTACTCAGATACAGGCTCAAAACATGCTGAAAATCGATATTTTAGGTGCCCAAAGTCAATATGTGTATGCATCTTCTCCACGCGTTTATATCTCAAATTCACCCACAAAACACCCGAAAATTCGATATTTTTCAGTCCCAGAAGCGATCTGTACATGCCTACTCAGTGCTAGAATGTTTTCAAAATATAGGCTCAAAACATGCTAAAAATCGATATTTTAAGTGTCCAAAGTCGATATGTGCATGCATCTTATGTACCCGTTTATATCTCAAATTCAGGCTCAAAACCCCCGAAAATTCTATATTTTTGGGTCCTAGAAGCAATCTGTACATGCCTACGCAGTGCTAGAATATTTTCATAATACAGGCCAAAAACATGCTAAAAATCGATATTTTAGGTGCCCAAAGTCGATATCTCAAATTCATGTCCAAAACACCCGAAAATTCGATATTTTGGGGTCCCAGAAGCGATCTGTACATGCCTACTCCGTGTTAGAGTATTTTTAATATACAGGCTCAAAACATACTGAAAATCGATCTTTTAGGTGCCCAAAAGTCGATATGTGTATGCATCTTCTGCACTCGTTTATATCCCAAATTCAACCTCAAAACACCCTAAAATTCGATATTTTAGGGTCCCAGAAGCGATCTGTACATACCTACTCAGTGCTAGAATGTTTTCAAAATATAGGCTCAAAAACATGCTCAAAATCGATATTATAGGTGCCCAAAGTCAATACGTGCATGCATCTTCGGCACCAGATTATATTCCAAATTCATCCTCAAAACAACTGAAAATATGATATTTTGGGTTCCCAGAAGCGATCTGTACATGCCTAGTCAGTGCTAGAATATTTTCAAAATATAGGCTCAAAACATGCTAACAATCGATATTTTAAGTCTGCAAAGTCGATATGTGCATGCATCTTCAGTACCAGTTTATATCTCAAATTCAACCTCAAAACACCCAAAAATTCGATATTTTGGGGGCCCAGAAGCGATCTGTACATGCCTACTCCGTATTAGAGTATTTTCAAAATACAGGCCCAAAACATACTGAAAACCGATCTTTTAGGTGCCCAAAAGTCGATATGTGCATGCATCTTCTGTACCCGTTTATATCTCAAATTCAACCTCAAAACCCCCTAAAATTCGATATTTTTGGGTCCCAGAAGCGATCTGTACATGCCTACTCAGTGCTAGAATTTTTTTAAAAATATAGGCTCAAAACATGCTAAAAATCGATATTTTTATGGTCCAAAGTCGTACTTTTGTACCCATTTATATCTTAAATTCAGGCTCAAAACACTCGAAAATTCGGTATTTTGGGGTCCTAGAAGCGATATGTACATGTCTACTCCTAGTTAGAATGTTTTCAAGATACAGACCCAAAACATGCTCAAAATCGATATTTTAGGTGCCCAAAGTTGATAGGTGCATGCATCTTCAGTACCCGTTTATATATCAAATTCAGGGTCAAAACACCCGAAAATTCAATATTTTGGGGTCCCAAAAGCGATCTGTACATGCCTACTCACTGCTAGAAATTTTCAAAATATAGTCCCAAAACATGCTAAAAATCGATATTTTAGGTGCCCAAAGTCGATATCTCAAATTCAGGCCCAAAACACCCGAAAATTCGATATTTTGGGGTCCCAGAAGCGATCTGTACATGCTTACTCCATATTAGAGTATTTTCAAAATACAGGCCCAAAACATACTGAAAATCGATCTTTTAGGTGCCCAAAAGTCGATATGTGCATGTATCTTCTGTACCCGTTTATATCTCAAATTCAGGGTCAAAACACCCGAAAATTCAATATTTTGGGGTCCCAAAAGCGATCTGTACATGCCTACTCACTGCTAGAATATTTTCAAAATATAGTCCCAAAACATGCTAAAAATCGATATTTTAGGTGCCCAAAGTCGATATCTCAAATTCAGGCCCAAAACACCCGAAAATTCGATATTTTGGGGTCCCAAAAGCGATCTGTACATGCCTACTAAGTGCTAGAATATTTTCAAAATATAGACCGAAAACATGCTAGAAATAGATATTTTAGGTGTAAAAAAAGTCGATATCTCAAATTCAGGCCCAAAACACCCGAAAATCCGATATTTTGGAGTCCCAGAAGCGATCTGTACATGTTTACTCCGTGTTAGAGTATTTTCAAAATACAGGCCCAAATTACTGTATAGTGAAAATCGATCTTTTAGGTGCCCAAATTCGATATGTGCATGCATCTTCTGTTTCCGTTTATATCTCAAATTCAGGTTCCAAACACCCGGAAATTCGATATTTTGGGATCCCAGAAGCGATCTGTACATGCCTACTCAGGGCTAGAATGTTTTCAAAATATAGGCTCAAAACATGCTTAAAATCGATATTTTAGGTGCCCAAAAGTTTATATGTGCATGCATCTTCAGTACCCGTTTATATCTCAAATTCAGGCTCAAAACACCCGAAAATTTGATATTTTGGGGTCCCAGAAGCGATCTGTACATGCCTACTCAGTGCTAGAATATTTTCCAAAAATAGGCCCAAAACATGCTAAAAATCGATATTTTAGGTGCCCAAAGTCGATATCTCAAATTCAGGCCAAAAACACCCGAAAATTCGTTATTTTGGGGTCCCAGAAGCGATCTGTACATGCCTAATCCGTGTTAGAGTATTTTCAAAATACAGGCCCAAAACATACTGAAAATCGATCTTTTAGGTGCCCAAAAGTCGATATGTGCATGCATCTTCTGTACCCGTTTAAATCTCAAATTCAGGTTCCAAACACCCGGAAATTCGATATTTTGGGGTCCCTGAAGCGATCTGTACATGCCTATTCAGATACAGGCCCAAAACATGCTGAAAATCGATATTTTAGGTGCCCAAAGTCAGTATGTGTATGCATCTTCTGCAACCGTTTATATCCCAAATTCAACCCCAAAACACCCAAAAATTCGATATTTTTCGGTCCCAGAAGCGATCTGTACATGCCTACTCAGTGCTAGAATGTTTTCAAAATATAGGCTCAAAACAAGCTAAAAATCGATATTTTTAGTGTCCAAAGTCGATCTTCTGTACCCGTTTATATCTTAAATTCAGGCTCAAAACACCCGAAAATTCGGTATTTTTGGGTACTCGAAGCGATATGTACATGCCTACTCCTAGTTAGAATGTTTTCAAGATACAGACCCAAAATATGCCCAAAATCGATATTTTAGGTGCCCACAAGTCGATATGTGCATGCATCTTCAGAACCCGTTTATATCTCAAATTCAGGCTCAAAACACCCGCAAATTCGATATTTTGAGGTCCCAGAAGCGATCTGTACATGCCTACCCCGTGTAAGAGTATTTTCAAAATACAGGCTTAAAACATGCTCAAAATCGATATTTTAAGTGTCCAAAGTCGATATGTGCATACATCTTCTGTACCCGTTTATATCTCAAATTCAGGCTCAAAACACCCGAAAATTCGGTATTTTTGGGTCCTAGAAGCGATCTGAACATGCCTACTCCTAGTAAGAATGTTTTCAAGATACAGACCCAAAACATGCTCAAAATCGATATTTTAGGAGCCCCAAAGGCGATATGTGCATGCATCTTCTGTACCCGTTTATATCTCAAATTCAGGCCCAAAACACCTGAAAATTCGATATTTTGGGGTCCCAGAAGCGATCTGTACATGCCTACTCAGTGCTAGAATGTTTTCAAAATATAGGCTCAAAACATGCTAAAAATCGATATTTTAAGTGTTCAAAGTCGATATGTGCATACATCTTCTGTACCCGTTTATATCTCAAATTCAGGTTCAAAACACCCGAAAATTCGGTATTTCTGGGTCCTAGAAGCGATCAGTACATGCCTACTCCTAGTTAGAATGTTTTCAAGATACAGACCCAAAACATACTTAAAAATCGATATTTTAGGTGCCCAAAAGTCGATATGTGCCTGCATCTTCTGTACCCGTTTATATCTCAAATTCAACCTCAAAACACCCTAAAATTCGATATTTTTGGGTCCCAGAAGCGATCTGTACATGCCTACTCAGTGCTAGAATTTTTTTAAAAGTATAGGCTCAAAACATGCTAAAAATCGATATTTTTAGTGTCCAAAGTCGTACTTTTGTACCCGTTTATATCTTAAATTTTAGGCTCAAAACACTCGAAAATTCGGTATTTTTGGGTCCTAGAAGCGATATGTACATGCCTACTCCTAGTTAGAATGTTTTCAAGATACAGACCCAAAACATGCTCAAAATCGATATATTAGGTGCCCAAAGTTGATATGTGCATGCATCTTCAGTACCCGTTTATATATCAAATTCAGGGTGAAAACACCCGAAAATTCAATATTTTGGGGTCCCAAAAGCGATCTGTACATGCCTACTCACTGCTAGAATATTTTCAAAATATAGTCCCAAAACATGCTAAAAATCGATATTTTAGGTGCCCAAAGTCGATATCTCAAATTCAGGCCCAAAACACCCGAAAATTCGATATTTTGGGGTCCCAGAAGCGATCTGTACATGCTTACTCCATATTAGAGTATTTTCAAAATACAGGCCCAAAACATACTGAAAATCGATCTTTTAGGTGCCCAAAAGTCGATATGTGCATGCATCTTCTGTACCCGTTTATATCTCAAATTTAGGTTCCAAACACCCGGAAATTCGATATTTTGGGGTCCCAGAAGCGATCTGTACTGGCCTATTCAGATACAGGCCCAAAACATGGTGAAAATCGATATTTTAGGTGCCCAAAGTCAATATGTGCATGCATCTTCTCAAAACACCCGAAAATTCGATATTTTGGAGTCCCAGAAGCGATATGTACATGCTTACTCCGTGTTAGAGTATTTTCAAAATATAGGCTCAAAACATGCTAAAAATCGATATTTTAAGTGTCGAAAGTCGATATGTGCATGCATCTTCTGTTCCCGTTTATATCTCAAATTCAGGATCAAAACACCCGAAAATTCGGTATTTCGGTGTCCTAGAAGCGATCAGTACATGCCTACTCCTAGTTAGAATGTTCTCAAGATACAGATCCAAAACATACTTAAAAATCGATATTTTAGGTGCCCAAAAGTCGATATGTGCATGCATCTTCAGTACCCGTTCATATCTCAAATTCAGGCTGAAAACACCCGAAAATTCGATATTTTGAGGTCCCAGAAGCGATCTGTACATGCATACTCCGTGTTAGAGTATTTTCAAAATACAGGCTTAAAACATGCTGAAAATCGATATTTTATGTGCCCAAAAGTCGATATGTGCATGCATCTTCAGTTCCCGTTTATATATCAAATTCAGGCTCAAAACACCCGAAAATTCGATATTTTGGGGTCCCAGAAGCGATCTGTACATGCCTACACCGTGTTAGAGTATTTTCAAAATACAGGCCCAAATTACTGTATACTGAAAATCGATCTTTTAGGTGCCCAAAAAAGATGTGTGCATGCATCTTCTGTTTCCGTTTATATCTCAAATTCCGGTTCCTAACACCCGGAAATTCGATATTTTGGGGTCCCACAAGCGATCTGTACATGCCTACTCAGATACAGGCCCAAAACATGCTGAAAATCGATATTTTAGGTGCCCAAAGACGATATGTGTATGCATCTTCTGCAACCGTTTATATCCCAAATTCAACCTCAAAACACCCGAAAATTCGATATTTTTGGGTCCCAGAAGCGATCTGTACATGCCTACTCAGGGCTAGAATGTTTTCAAAATATAGGCTCAAAACATACTCAAAATCGATATTTTAGGTGCCCAAAAGTTGATATGTACATGCATCTTCAGTACCCATTTATATATCAAATTCAGGCTCAAAACACCCGAAAATTTGATATTTTGGGGTCCCAAAAGCTATCTGTACATGCCTACTCAGTGATAGAATATTTTCAAAATATAGACCCAAAACATGCTAAAAATCGATATTTTAGGTGCCCAAATTCGATATATCAAATTCAGGCCCAAAACACCCGAAAATCCGATATTTTGGAGTCCCAGAAGCGATCTGTACATGCCTACTCCGTGTTAGAGTATTTTCAAAATACAGGCCCAAATTACTGTATACTGAAAATCGATCTTTTAGGTGCCCAAAAACGATATATGCATGCATCTTCTGTACCCGTTTAAATCTCAAATTCAGTTTCCAAACACCCGGAAATTCGATATTTTGGGGTCCCACAAGCGATCTGTACATGCCTATTCAGATACAGGCCCAAAACATGCTGAAAATCGATATTTTAGGTGCCCAAAGTCAATATGTGTATGCATCTTCTGCAACCGTTTATATCCCAAATTCAACCCCAAAACACCCGAAAATTCGATATTTTTCGGTCTCAGAAGCGATCTGTACATGCCTACTCAGTGCTAGAATGTTTTCAAAATATAGGCTCAAAACAAGCTAAAAATCGATATTTTTAGTGTCCAAAGTCGATCTTCTGTACCCGTTTATATGTTAAATTCAGGCTCAAAACACCTGATAATTCGGTATTTCGGGGTCCTAGAAGCGATCAGTACATGCCTACTCCTAGTTAGAATGTTTTCAAGATACAGACCCAAAACATACTTAAAAATCGATATTTTAGGTGCCCAAAAGTCGATATGTGCCTGCATCTTCTGTACCCGTTTATATCTCAAATTCAGGCTGAAAACACCCTAAAATTCGATATTTTGAGGTCCCAGAAGCGATCTGTACATGCCTACTCCTAGTTAGAGTATTTTCAAAATACAAGCCCAAAACATGCTGAAAATCGATATTTTAGGTGCCCAAAAGTCGATATGTGCATGCATCTTCAGTACCCGTTTATATATCAAATTCAGGCTCAAAACACCCGAAATTTCGATATTTTGGGGTCCCAGAAGCGATCTGTACATGCCTACTCAGTGCTAGAATATTTTCAAAATATAGACCCAAAACATGCTAGAAATAGATATTTTAGGTGCCCAAAGTCGATATCTCAAATTCAGGCCCAAAACACCCGAAAATCCGATATTTTGGAGTCCCTTAAGCGATCTGTACATGCCTACTCCGTGTTAGAGTATTTTAAAAATACAGGCCCAAATTACTGTATACTGAAAATCGATCTTTTAGGTGCCCAAAGTCGATATGTGCATGCATCTTCTGTTTCCGTTTATATCTCAAATTCCGTTTCCTAACACCCGGAAATTCGATATTTTGGGGTCCCAGAAGCGATCTGTACATGCCTACTCAGATACAGGCCAAAAAACATGCTGAAAATCGATATTTTAGGTGCTTAAAGTCGATATGTGTATGCATCTTCTGCAACCGTTTATATCCCAAATTCAACCTCAAACTACCCGAAATATCGATATTTTTGGGTCCCAGAAGCGATCTGTACATGCCTACTCCATGTTAGAGTGTTTTAAAAATACATGCCCAAAACATGCTCAAAATCGATATTTGGGATGCCCAAAGTCAATATGTGTAGGCATCTTCGGTACCCGTCTATATCCCAAATTCAGGTTCAAAACATTCGAAAATTCGGTATTTTTGGGTCCCAGGAGCGATCTGTACTTGCCTACTCCTTGCTAGAATTTTTTCAAAATACAGACCCATAACAAGATCAAAATCGATATTTTAGGTGCAAAAAGTCGATATGTGCATGCATCTTCTGTACCCGTTTATATCTCAAATTCAAGCTCAAAACACCCGAAAATTCCATGTTTTTGGGTCCCTTAAGCAAACTGTACATGCATACTCAGTGCTAGAATGTTTTCAAGATACAGACCCAAAACATGCTCAAAATCGAAATTTTAGGTGCAAAAAGTCGATATGTGCATGCATCCTCTGTACCCGGTTATATCCCAAATTCTGGCTTAAAACCCCCGAAAATTCGATATTTTTGGGTCCCAGAAGCAATCTGTACATGCCTACTCAGTGCTAGAATATTTTCAAATTATACGCCAAAAACATACTAAAAATCGATATTTTGGGTGCCAAAGTCGATATGTGTATGCATCTTCAGTACCCGTTTATATCTCAAATTCATGCTCAAAACACTCAAAAAATCGATATTTTTGTGTCCCAGAAGCGATCTGTACATGTCTACACCGTGTTAGAGTATTTTCAAAATACAGGCCCAAAACATGCTCAAAATCGATATTTTAGGTGTCCAAAGTCGATATGTGCATGCATCTTCTGTACCCGTTTATATCTCAAATTCAGGCTCAAAACACCCGAAAATTCGATATTTTTGGGTCCCAAAAGCGACCTGTACATGCCTACTCCGTGTTAAACTATTTTCAAAATACAGGCCCACAACATGCTAAAAAATCAATATTTTAGGTGCCCAAAGTCAATATGTGTATGCATCTTCTGTACCCATCTATATCCCAAATTCATGTTCAAAACACCAGAAAATTCGATATTTTTGAGTCCCAGAAGCGATCTGTACATGCCTACTCCTTGCTAGAATGTTTTCAAGATACAAACCCAAAACATGCTCAAAATCGATATTTTAGGTGCAAAAAGTCGATATGTGCATGCATCCTCTGTACACGGTTATATCCCAAATTCAGGCTCAAAACACCCGAAAATTCGATATTTTTAGGTCCCAAAAGCAATCTGTACATGCCTTCTCAGTGCTAGAATATTCTTAAAATATATCCCCAAAACATGCTGAAAATCGATATTTTACGTGCCCAAAGTCGATATGTGCATGCATCTTCAGTACCCGTTTATATCTCAAATTCAGGCTCAAAACACCCGAAAATTCAATGTTTTTGAATCCCAGGAGCGATATGTACATGCCTACTCAGTGCTAGAATATTTTCAAAATATAGGCCCAAAACATACTAAAAATCGATATTTTGGCTGCAAAAGTCGATATGTGCATGCATCTTCTGTACCCGTTTATATCTCAAATTCAGGCTCAAAACACCCAAAAAATCGATATATTTTTGTCCCAGAAGCGATCTGTACATGTCTACACCGTGTTAGAGTATTTTCAAAATACAGGCCCAAAACATGCTCAAAACCGATATTTTAGGTGCACAAAGTCGATATGTGCATGCATCTTCTGTACCCGTCTATATCCCAAATTCAGGTTCAAAACATTCGAAAATTCGATATTTTTGGGTCCCAAAAGCCATCTGTACATGCATACTCCTTGTTAGAGTATTTTCAAAATACAGGCCCAAAACGTGCTCAAAACCGATATTTTAGGTGCCCAAAGTCGATATGTGCATGCATCTTCTGTATCCGTCTATATCCCAAATTCAGGTTCAAAACACCCGAAAATTCGATATTTTTGGGTACCAGAAGCGATCTGTATATGCCTACTCCTTGCTAGAATTTTTTCAAGATACAGACCCAAAACATGATCAAAATAGATATTTTAGGTGCAAAAAGTCGATATGTGCATGCATCTTCTGTACCCGTTTATATCTCAAATTCAGGCTCAAAACACTCGAAAATTCCATATTTTTGGGTCCTTTAAGCGATCTGTACATGCATACTCAGTGCTAGAATGTTTTCAAAATATAGGCTCAAAACATGCTAAAAATCGATATTTTAGGTGTCCAAAGTCGATATGTGCATGCATCTTCTGTACCCGTTTATATCTCAAATTCAGGCTCAAAACACCCGAAAATTCAATATTTTTAGGTCCCGGAAGCGATCTGTACATGCCTACTCAGTTCTAGAATGTTTTCAAAATATCGGCTCAGAACATGCTAAAAATCGATATTTTGGGTGCCTAAAGTCGATATGTGCATGCATCTTCTGTACCCGTTTATATCTCAAATTCAGGCTCAAAACACCCAAAATTTCGATATTTTTGTGTCCCAGAAGCGATCTGTACGTGTCTACTCCGTGTTAGAGTATTTAAAACATACAGGCCCAAAATATGCTCAAAATCGATATATTGGGTGCCCAAAGTCGATATGTGCATGCATCTTCTGTACCCGTTTATATCTCAAATTCAGACTCAAAACACCCGAATATTCGATATTTTTGGGTCCCAAAAGCCATCTGTACATGCCTACTCCGTGTCAGAGTATTTTTAAAATACAAGCCTAAAACATGCTAAAAATCGATATTTTAGCTGCCCAAAGTCAATATGTGTATGCATCTTCTGTACCCGTCTATATCCCAAATCCAGGTTCAAAATATTCAAAAATTCGATATTTTTGGGTCCCAGAAGCAATCTGTACATTCCTACTTCTTGCTAGAATGTTTTCAAGATACAGTCCCAAAACATGTTTAAAATCGATATTTTATGTGCAAAAAGTCGATATGTGCATGCATCTTCTGTACCCGTCTATATCTCAAATTCAGGTTCAAAACACCAGAAAATTCGGTATTTTTGGGTCCCAGAAGCGATCTGTACATGCCTACTCAGTGCTAGAATATTTTCAAATTATACGCCCAAAACATACTAAAAATCGATATTTTGGGTCCCAAAGTCGATAAGTGCATGCATCTTCTGTACCCGTTTATATCTCAAATTCAGGCTCAAAACACCCAAAAAATCGATATTTTTGTGTCCCAGAAGCGATCTGTACATGTCTACACCGTGTTTGAGTATTTTCAAAATACAGGCCCAAAACATGCTCAAAATCGATATTTTAGGTGCCCAAAGTCGATATGTGCATGCATCTTCTGTACCCGTTTATATCTCAAATTCATGCTCAAAACACCCGAAAATTCAATGTTTTTGGGTCCCAGAAGCGATCTGTACGTGCATACTCCGTGTTAGAGTGTTTTTAAAATACAGGCCCAAAACATGCTGAAAATCGATATTTTATGTGCCCAAAGTCAATATGTGTATGGATCTTCTGTACCCGTGTATATCCCTAATTCTGGTACAAAACATCAGAAAATTCGATATTTTTGGGTCCCAGAAGAGATCTGTACATGCCTACTCCTTGCTAGAATGTTTTCAAGATACAGACCCAAAACATGCTTAAAATCGATATTTTAATTAAGTGCAAAAAGTCGATATGTGCATGCATCTTCTGTACCCGGTTATATCTCAAATTCAGGCTCAAAACTCCCGAAAATTCGATATTTTTGGGTCCCAAAAACGATCTGTACATGTCTACTCCGTGTTAGAGTATTTTTAAAATACAGGCCCAAAACATACTAAAAATCGATATTTTAGGTGTCCAAAGTCGATATGTGCATGCATCTTCTGTACCCGTTTATATCTCAAATTCAGGCTCAAAACACCCAAAAAATCCATATTTTTGTGTCCCAGAAGCGATCTGTACATGCCTACTCCGTGGTACAGTATTTTCAAAATACAGGCCCAAAACATGCTCAAAATTGATATTTTAGGTGCCCAAAGTCAATATGTGCATGCATCTTCTGTATCCGTTTATATCTCAAATTCAGGCTCAAAACCCCCGAAAATTCGATATTTTTGGGTCCCAGAAGCGATCTGTACATGCCTTCTCCGTGTTAAAGTATTATCAAAATACAGGCTTAAAACATGCTGAAAATCTATATTTTAGGTGCCAAAAGTCAATATGTGTATGCATCTTCTGTACCCGTCTATATCTCAAATTCAGGTTCAAAACACCAGAAAATTCGGTACTTTTTTGTCCCAGAAGCGATCTGTACATGCCTACTCCTTGCTAGAATGTTTTCAAGATACAGACCTAAAACATGCTCAAAATCGATATTTTAGGTGCAAAAAGTCGATATGTGCATGCATCCTCTGTACCCGGTTATATCCCAAATTCAGGCTCAAAACACCCCAAAATTCGATATTTTTGGGTTCCAGAAGCGATCTGTACATGCCTACTCAGTGTAAGAATATTTTCAAATTATACGCCCAAAACATACTAAAAATCGATATTTTGGGTCCCAAAGTCGATATGTGCATGCATCTTCTGTACCCGTTTATATCTCAAATTCTGGCTCAAAACCCCCCAAAAATCGATATTTTTGTGTCCCAGAAGCGATCTATACATGTCTACACCGTGTTTGAGTATTTTCAAAATACAGGCCCAAAAGATGCTCAAAATCGATATTTTAGGTGCCCAAAGTCGATATGTGCATGCATCTTCTGTTCCCGTTTATATCTCAAATTAATGCTCAAAACACCCGAAAATTTAATGTTTTTGGGTCCCAAAAGCGATCTGTACGTGCATACTCCGTGTTAGAGTGTTTTTAAAATTCAGGCCTAAAACATGCTGAAAATCGATATTTTATATGCCCAAAGTCAATATGTGTATGCATCTTCTGTACCCGTCTATATCCCAAATTGAGGTTAAAAACATTCGAAAATTCGATATTTTTGGGTCCCAAAAGCGATCTGTACATGCCTACTCCGTGTTAGAGTATTTTCAAAATACAGGTCCAAAACATGCTCAAAATCCATATTTTAGGTGACCAAAGTCGATATGTGCATGCATCTTCTGCATCCGTCTATATCCCAAATTCAGGTTCAAAACATCCAAAAATTCGATATTTTTGGGTCCCAGGAGCAATCTGTACATGCCTACTCTTTGCTAGAATTTTTTCAAGATACAGGCCCAAAACATGCTCAAAACCGATATTTTAGGTGCCCAAAGTCAATATGTGTATGCATCTTCTGTACCCGTCTATATCTCAAATTCAGGTTCAAAACACCAGAAAATTCGGTATTTTTGGGTCCCAGAAGCGATCTGTACATGCTTACTCCTTGCCAGAATGTTTTCAAGATACAGACCCAAAACATGCTCAAAATCGATATTTTAGGTGCAAAAAGTCGATATGTGCATGCATCTTCTGTACCCGGTTATATCCCAAATTCTGGCTCAAAACCCCCGAAAATTCGATATTTTTGGGTCCCAGAAGCGATCTGTACATGCCTACTCAGTGCTAGAATATATTCAAATTATACGCCCAAAACATGCTCAAAATCGATATTTTAGGTGCCCAAAGTCGATATGTGCATGCATCTTCTGTACCCGTTTATATCTCAAATTCATGCTCAAAACACCCGAAAATTCAATGTTTTTGGGTCCCAGAAGCGATCTGTACGTGCATACTCCGTGTTAGAGTGTTTTTAAAATACAGGCCCAAAACATGCTGAAAATCGATATTTTATGTGCCCAAAGTCAATATGTGTATGGATCTTCTGTACCAGTCTATATCCCTAATTCTGGTACAAAACATCAGAAAATTCGATATTTTTGGGTCCCAGAAGAGATCTGTACATGCCTACTCCTTGCTAGAATGTTTTCAAGATACAGACCCAAAACATGCTCAAAATCGATATTTTAATTAAGTGCAAAAAGTCGATATGTGCATGCATCTTCTGTTCCCGGTTATATTATTATTATTATTATTATAGAAGCTGTCACAGCCTCCCAACAGGGTGCAGACACATCAATAGATGGATCCACACAAAATACCTGGGGAGTACTGAAGAGAGACTACAACAACTAAGAAAAAGGAAAGGGGCTACTGAGTATAGAGAGCCCAAAAGAGAAAACAAGTTGTCAATGAAAGCTTATACAAAAGAAAAGATATGATTTTTAAAAAATAGACAAACTACTGTTGCAATAAGACATTAACTTTAGATTTAAAACCAGTAATATCAGTTGACTGTACAACCTCGTTAGGCAGATGATTCCATAAGGTAATCATAGAAGGAATAAAACAACGAGAAAATTGAGATGTAGAAGCATTAATTAGAGTCATGGCAAAGTCATTAAGACTCCTTGTAAACCTTGTTATGCGAGTCGGAATAAAACGTTCAGGTAAAACACTATGCAGGGGATGCCGAGTATTGTTAAAAATTTTGAATACAAGACTAAGGGCACCAACCTGACGCCGATGATGGAGATCAAGAGATACAGCAGGTAGAACAAATTTTATAGAAGTAAGAGCTCTGTCAAGCAACTTTAGATGACAGTCAGCAGCAGAGTTCCAAACAGAAGAGCAATATTCAAAGTGAGGCAAAATAAAAGCATAAAAAGATTTTAAGACTATGGTTTCACACGCAAATTTTTTAAAACACTTGCGGAGTAAACCAATCTTTTGTGCAATAGTAGAAGATAAGGAACGAATATGCCTTTCAAAGGTCAACTTGGGATCAAGAGTCACTCCCAACAAATGCAAACCTGTCACATCCTCAATTTGTTCACCAGAAATATGCAAACAAGGATGAGGAGGAACCAAAGTGCGTGATCTGCTAATAATCATGGAGTGAGTTTTCTTGGCATTAAGCTTCATACCCCAAAGTTCACACCAAGAAGTAATCTTAGCTAAGTCCCTGCTTAGGGATGCTGCAACTTCAATTCTACTCCCTGGTAATGGAATGGGTGAATATAAAGTTGTGTCATCAGCATAAGAAATAAGCTTATTTTCGAGCTCAAAGCCCAAGTCAGCAGTAAAGAGAATAAAAAACAGAGGCCCAAGTACACTGCCCTGTGGAACACCCGAAACAACAGGTACAGGGACAGAAGTGCACCCATCAATGACAACACATTGTGACCTGTTCATCAGAAATTCTTTAAAAATTGATAAGAGACTACCACCAATACCAATAAGTTGCAGCTTATGTAAAAGTGCTTTATGATTAACCCGATCAAAAGCAGAGCTAAAATCAATAGCCACAACACGAGATTCATATCCCTTGTCCAACGAAGATTGAAGTGCGTGAGACAAGGTCAAAAGTGCATCGCAGGTACCCAAACCTTTGCGAAAACCAAATTGTGAAATGGGTATTAAATCATTATTATTACAATAAGAGTTAAGACGCCTCGCTAAAAGCCTCTCAAAGATCTTAGAAAGAATAGGTGTAATGGAAATGGGACGATACTCGGATGGATTTGATGACGCAGTGGCTCCCTTTGGAATTGGGGTAATTCTGGCTTTACGCCAGCAAAGAGGAAAACTACCAGATTTCAAGAGCAACCTAAATACCACAGCCAATTTAGGTGCTAAAACAACAGCAATCTTCTTAAGGAAGAGAGGGAAAAATCCATCAGGGTCAGTCCCACCATAAGTGTCAAGATCCAATAGATATTGTTTCAATTCAGCTGATTTAAAAGCCATTGACTTTAGACCAGGACTAGGGTAACATGTTGAAGGTAATTGCAATTCCTGATCACTCTGCTTACCAATGAATATATTTGAAAGCATATTAGCCTTAATCAATGGGTCAAAAGAAACAGAACCATCAGAATCACGAAGTGCAGGCATGGAGGAATCAATACCAAATAATGAGGCCTTAAGTGAAGCCCACCATTTATGTGGCTGAGTAGCACCTGCAAGAACCTCCTGTAAATGGGAATTGTAATCCCTCTCAGCATTACTATAAACTCTCTGCGCAACTGACCTAAGATGTATATAGTCATCCCAAAGCAACTGGTTTCGACCACGTCTCCAGCGATGGTATGCAGCCTGCTTGTTATTAAAAGCACGTTTGCAGTCATCATCAAACCAAGCTTTATCTTTTATACGGGATTTGATTAATTTTGATGGGACTCTTCTGTTAAGAATTTCCAAGAGAGAGTTATTGAGTGATGAAACTGGGTCATCAGATCTTAGTATGTGGTTCCACTGGATATTAGTAACATCATCACATTCATTATCCCAGTTAACCCGAGATTTAAGATAGACTTTACGAGTGATAGTGATATCAGGCACAGTAAATTCAAGATTGATTTTACAGGATATGGAATTATGGTCAGAAGTACCCACAGGTGCAAGAACTATAGTCTCCACAACACCAGGAACATCTGTCAAAACGAGATCCAGACAGTTTCCAGAAATATGTGTAGGTCCAGTAATCAACTGTTCACACCCAGATAAATTAGTAAAATCCAGGGCAGCATGACCGTGTCTATTTGTTGGAGAAACAGAGTTCAGCCACTCTTGATGATGTGCATTTACATCTCCAACAAAGATGAAAGAGGACTTGACATCAACAGACTGAATTAATGCCATGGCATTTAAGAGACAGTCATATAGGTTGTCATTGGCGTCAGGATTTCTGTATAGGCTAAAAATGTAGAGGTTATGATATTTACTGGAAACTTTAACTAACTGGATCTCATGGCAACCCCAAATAAATTTTGTTAAAGGCTGGGCATTGAAGCCAGATCGGATGTACAAACTCATTCCACGAACACGAGGAAAAGAGTCACGACGAATAAGAAGTGGTTTATTAAAGCCAGGCATAAGAAGTTCTGAAACGTGTCTATGGTTAGAGACAAGAGTTTCTGAACAAAAAACAATGTCATAATCTACTGATGCCAAAGTTAGATCTTTAATGTTCTTATGAAGTCCGCGGATGTTAGAATACAAAATACGGCAGCTTCTCACATGATGGGTAGGTCTACGTGGACCGGGATTTAATTCAATATCACCGGACAAAATAACAAGTAAAAACTTGAATAACTGAAAGAAGTAAAATGGGAAGATGAGAAGTAGAGAAATCGTGAAGCAAGTCCAAGTACAAGCAAAGGTCATATAACCGGAAGAACCAAGTATAAGGAAACCTGAGTCAGCAAGCTAGTAAAATTAACGTCATCCCTTTCAGACATTGGCCTAGAAGAGCTAGCTCAAACTCTCCAGGGGTGACGGGCAGGAGAAGAACCTACTGGCAAGGGACTGCCTTGCTTAGGCGGGCGTTACTTCTCAATAGATCAAAAATGATCTTCCCACCTTCACTATCTGAGCATGGCGACCAGAATAACTGCCATAATCTGATCTTATAACCGGATCAAAGATAGTAGATGCGTGACTGCGGTTTGCACCAAGATGAGCAGCTTCACCTTTATAAGAGTAAGAATAAGAAAGAATAAATTGGAAAGTAAAGGTGAAATTAGTTAGATTGTGCCATCTAATAGTAGGGAAATGGAGGAGTTGCGGAAAATCAGGCACATGACTATGGCATCAACCCATGACTCCATTTCAGAGATGCCGTTGGCAGCATAAAGCTGCTCTTCCGCCTTAAGGGCTACCCTGAACCCTACTAAGAAGAACACTCATACGCCCAATAAGAGCATTGGCCGGTGGTGTACTAATAGGATTTTGAGTGGCATTTCCTCCAACCCAGGGTTCCCAAACCCACCCAGGAAGACTCATCTGCTAAAAGAACCATTGGTCTTCCAGGGTTGCTGAGATATCCCGCCCAGCACGGATATATCTCAAATTCAGGCTCAAAACTCCCGAAAATTCGATATTTTTGGGTCCCAAAAACGATCTGTACATGTCTACTCCGTGTTAGAGTATTTTTAAAATACAGGCCCAAAACATACTAAAAATCGATATTTTAGGTGTCCAAAGTCGATATGTGCATGCATCTTCTGTACCCGTTTATATCTCAAATTCAGGCTCAAAACACCCGAAAATTTAATGTTTTTGGGTCCCAGAAGCGATCTGTACGTGCATACTCCGTGTTAGAGTGTTTTTAAAATACAGGCCCAAAACATGCTGAAAATCGATATTTTATGTGCCCAAAGTCATTATGTGTATGGATCTTCTGTACCCGTGTATATCCCTAATTCTGGTTCAAAACATCAGAAAATTCGATATTTTTGGGTCCCAGAAGAGATCTGTACATGCCTACTCCTTGCTAGAATGTTTTCAAGATACAGACCCAAAACATGCTCAAAATCGATATTTTAATTAAGTGCAAAAAGTCGATATGTGCATGCATCTTCTGTACCCGTTTATATCTCAAATTCAGGCTCAAAACTCCCGAAAATTCAATATTTTTGGGTCCCAGAAGAGATCTGTACATGCCTACTCAGTGCTAGAATGTTTTCAAAATATAGGCTCAGAACATGCTAAAAATCGATATTTTGGGTGCCCAAAGTCGATATGTGCATGCAACTTCTGTACCCGTTTATATCTCAAATTCTGGATCAAAATACACAAAAATTCGATATTTTTGTGTCCCAGAAGCAATCTGTACATGCCTAGTTCTTGCTAGAATGTTTTCAAGATACAGTCCCAAAACATGCTCAAAATCGATATTTTAGGTGCAAAAAGTCGATATGTGCATGCATCTTCTGTACCCGTTTATATCTCAAATTCAGGCTCAAAACATCCGAAAATTCGATATTTTTTGGGTCCCAGAAGCGATCTCTACATGCCTTCTCCGTGTTAAAGTATTTTCAAAATACAGGCTTAAAACATGCTAAAAATCTATATGTTTGGTGCCCAAAGTCAATATGTTTATGCATCTTCTGTACCCGTGTATATCCCAAATAAATTCAGGTTCAAAACACCAGAAAATTCGGTATTTTTGGGTCCCAGAAGCGATCTGTACATGCCTACTCCTTGCTAGAATGTTTTCAAGATACAGACCCAAAACATGCTCTAAATCGATATTTTAGGTGCAAAAAGTCGATATGTGCATGCATCCTCTGGACCCGTTTATATCCCAAATTCTGGCTCAAATTCCCCGAAAATTCGATATTTTTGGGTTCCAGAAGCAATCTGTACATGCCTTCTCCGTGTTAAAGTATTTTCAAAATACAGGCTCAAAACATGCTGAAAATCTATATTTTAGGTGCACAAAGTCAATATGTGTATGCATCTTCTGTACCCGTGTATATCCCAAATAAATTCAGGTTCAAAACACCAGAAAATACGGTATTTTTGGGTCCCAGAAGCGATCTGTACATGCCTACTCCTTACTAGAATGTTTTCAAGATACAGACCCAAAACATGCTCAAAATCGATATTTTAGGTGCAAAAAGTCGATATGTGCATGCATCCTCTGTACCCGGTTATATCCCAAATTCTGGCTCAAACCCCCCGAAAATTCGATATTTTTGGGTTCCAGAAGCGATCTGTACATGCCTACTCAGTGCTAGAATATTTTCAAATTATACACCCAAAACAAACTAAAAATCGATATTTTGGGTGCCAAAGTCGATATGTGCATGCATCTTCTGTACCCGTTTATATCTCAAATTCAGGCTCAAAACACCCAAAAAATCGATATTTTTGTGTCCCAGAAGCGATCTGTACGTGCATACTCCGTGTTAGAGTGTTTTTAAAATACAGGCCCAAAACATGCTGAAAATCGATATTTTATGTGCCCAAAGTCAATATGTGTATGGATCTTCTGTACCCGTGTATATCCCTAATTCTGGTTCAAAACAACAGAATATTCGATATTTTTGGGTCCCAGAAGAGATCTGTACATGCCTACTCCTTGCTAGAATGTTTTTAAGATACAGACCCAAAATATGCTCAAAATCGATATTTTAATTAAGTGCAAAAAGTCGATATGTGCATGCATCTTCTGTACCCGGTTATATCTCAAATTCAGGCTCAAAACTCCCGAAAATTCGATATTTTTGGGTCCCAAAAGCGATCTGTACATGTCTACACCGTGTTAGAGTATTTTCAAAATACAAGCCTAAAACATGCTGAAAATCGATATTTTAGCTGCCCAAAGTCCATATGTGTATGCATCTTCTGTACCCGTCTATATCCCAAATTCAGGTTCAAACCATTCGAAAATTCGATATTTTTGGGTCCGAGAAGCAATCTGTACATGCCTACTTCTTGCTAGAATGTTTTCAAGATACAGTCCCAAAACATGCTCAAAATCGATATTTTATGTGCAAAAAGTCGATATGTGCATGCATCTTCTGTACCCGTTTATATCTCAAATTCAGGTTCAAAACATCCGAAAATTCGACATTTTTGGGTCCCAGAAGCGATCTGTACATGCCTTCTCCGTGTTAAAGTATTTTCAAAATACAGGCTCAAAAAATGCTGAAAATCTATATTTTAGGTGCCCAAAGTCAATATGTGTATGCATCTTCTTTACCCGTGTATATCCCAAATAAATTCAGGTTCAAAACACCAGAAAATTCGGTACTTTTGGGTCCCAGAAGCGATCTGTACATGCCTACTCCTTGCTAGAATGTTTTCAAGATACAGACCCAAAACATTCTCAAAATCGATATTTTAGGTGCAAAAAGTCGATATGTGCATGCATCCTCTGGACCCGTTTATATCCCAAATTCTGGCTCAAAACCCCCGAAAATTCGATATTTTTGGGTTCCAGAAGCGATCTGTACATGCATACTCCGTGTTGGAGTGTTTTTAAAATACAGGCCCAAAACATGCTAAAAAATTGATATTTTAGGTGCACAAAGTCAATATGTGTATGCATTCTCTGTACCCGGTTATATCTCAAATTCAGGCTCAAAACTCCCGAAAATTCGATATTTTTGGGTCCCAGGAGCGATCTGTACATGCCTACTCCGTGTTAAAGTATTTTCAAAATACAGGTCCAAAACATGCTGAAAATCTATATTTTAGGTGCCCAAAGTCAATATGTGTATGCATCTTCTGTACCCATCTATATCCCAAATTCAGGTTCAAAACACCCGAAAATTCGATATTTTTGGGTCCCAGAAGCGATCTGTACATGAATACTTCGTAGTACAGTATTTTCAAAATACAGGCCCAAAACATGCTCAAAATCGATATTTTAGGTGCCCAAAGTCAATATGTGCATGCATCTTCTGTATCCGTTTATATCTCAAATTCAGGCTCAGAACACCCGAAAATTCGATTTTTTTGGGTCCTAGAAGCGATCTGTACATGCCTTCTCCGTGTTAAAGTATTTTCAAAATACAGGCTTTAAACATGCTGAAAATCTATATTTTAAGTGCCCAAAGTCAATATGTGTATGCATCTTCTGTACCCGTCTATATCTCAAATTCAGATTCAAAACACCGGAAAATTCGGTATTTTTGGGTCCCAGAAGCGATCTGTACATGCCTACTCCTTTCTAGAATGTTTTCAAGATACAGACCCAAAACATGCTCAAAATCGATATTTTAGGTGCAAAAAGTCGATATGTGCATGCATCCTCTGTACCCGGTTATATCCCAAATTCAGGCTCAAAACTCCCGAAAATTCGATATTTTTGGGTCCTAAAAGCGATCTGTACATGCCTACTGAGTGCTAGAATATTTTCATATTTTGCGCCCAAAACATACTAAAAATCGATATTTTGGGTCCCAAAGTCGATATGTGCATGCATCTTCTGTAACCGTTTATAACTCAAATTCATGCTCAAAACACCCGAAAATTCAATGTTTTTGGGTCCCAGAAGCGATCTGTACGTGAATACTCCGTGTTAGAGTATTTTTTAAAATACAGGCCCAAAACATGCTGAAAATCGATATTTTATGTGCTCAAAGTCAATATGTGTATGCATCTTCTGTACCCGTGTATATCCCTAATTCTGGTTCAAAACATCAGAAAATTCAATATTTTTGGGTCCCAGAAGCGATCTGTACATGCCTACTCCTTGCTAGAATGTTTTTAAGATACAGACCCAAAACATATTCAAAATCGATATTTTAATTAAGTGCAAAAAGTCGATATGTGCATGCATCTTCTGTACCCGTTTATATCTC
Source organism: Petrolisthes cinctipes (assembly GCA_033782935.1). Classification (NCBI taxonomy): domain Eukaryota; kingdom Metazoa; phylum Arthropoda; class Malacostraca; order Decapoda; family Porcellanidae; genus Petrolisthes; species Petrolisthes cinctipes. The sequence goes on from JAWQEG010000095.1 coordinate 466,269, forward strand.
AAATTCAGGCTCAAAACTCCGAAAATTCGATATTTTTGGGCCCAAGAAGCGATCTGTACATTCATACTCTGTGTTAGAGTGTTTTTAAAGTACAGGCCCATAACATGCTAAAAATTTGATATTTTAGGTGCACAAAGTCAATATGTGTATGCATTCTCTGTACCCGTTTATATCTCAAATTCAGGCTCAAAACTCCCAAAAATTCAATATTTTTGGGTCCCAGAAGCGATCTGTACATGCCTACTCAGTGCTAGAATGTTTTCAAAATATAGGTCCAAAACATGCTAAAAATCGATATTTTGCGTGCCCTAAGTCGATATGTGCATGCAACTTCTGTACCCGTTTATATCTCAAATTCAGGCTCAAAACACCCAAAAATTCGATATTTTTGTGTCCCAGAAGCGATCTGTACGTGTCTACTCCGTGTTAGAGTATTTTAAAAATACAGGCCCAAAATATGCTCAAAATCGATATATTGGGTGCCTAAAGTCGATATGTGCATGCATCTTCTGTACCCGTTTATATCTCAAATTCAGACTCAAAACACCGGAATATTCGATATTTTTGGTTCCCAAAAGCCATCTGTACATGCATACTCCGTGTCAGAGTATTTTCAAAATACAAGCCTAAAACATGCTGAAAATCGATATTTTAGCTGCCCAAAGTCAATATGTCTATGCATCTTCTGCACCCGTCTATATCCCAAATTCAGGTTCAAAACATTCGAAAATTCGATATTTTTGGGTCTCAGAAGCAATCTGTACATGCCTACTTCTTGCTAGAATGTTTTCAAGATACAGTCCCAAAACATGCTCAAAATCGATATTTTATGTGCAAAAAGTCGATATGTGCATGCATCTTCTGTACCCGTTTATATCTCAAATTCAGGCTCAAAACCCCCGAAAATTCGATATTTTTGGGTCCCAGAAGCGATCTGTACATGCCTTCTCCGTGTTAAAGTATTTTCAAAATACAGGCTCAAAACATGCTGAAAATCTATATTTTAGGTGCCCAAAGTCAATATGTGTATGCATCTTCTGTACCAGTGTATATCCCAAATTCAGATTCAAAACACCAGAAAATTCTGTATTTTTGGGTCCCAGAAGCGATCTGTACATGCCTACTCTTTGCTAGAATGTTTTCAAGATACAGACCCAAAACATGCTCAAAATCGAAATTTTAAGTTAAAAAAGTCGGTATGTGCATGCATCTTCTGTACCCGTTTATATCTCAAATTCAGGCTCAAAACTCTGTAAATTCGATATTTTTGGGTCCCAGAAACGATCTGTACATGCCTACTCCTTGCAAGAATTTTTTCAAGATACAGACCCAAAACATGATCAAAATCGATATTTTAGGTGCCCAAAGTCGATATGTGCATGCATCTTCTGTACCCGTTTATATCTCAAATTCAAGCTCAAAACACCCGAAAATTCCATATTTTTGGGTCCCTTAAGCGATCTGTACATGCATACTCCGTGGTAGAGTATGTTCAAAATACAGGCTTAAAACATGCTGTAAATCGATATTTTAGCTGCCCAAAGTCAATATGTGTATGCATCTTCTGTACCAGTCTATATCCCAAATTCAGGTTCAAAACACTCGAAAATTCGATATTTTTGGGTCCCAGAAGCGATCTGTACATGCATACTCCGTGTTAGAGTGTTTTTAAAATACAGGCCTAAAACATGCTGAAAATTGATATTTTAGGTGCACAAAGTCAATATGTGTATGCATTCTCTGTACCCGGTTATATCTCAAATTCAGGCTCAAAACACCCGAAAATTTAATATTTTTGGGTCCCAGAAGCGATCTGTACATGCCTACTCAGTGCTAGAATATTTTCAAATTATACGCCCAAAACAAACTAAAAATCGATATTTTGGGTGCCAAAGTCGATATGTGCATGCATCTTCTGTACCCGTTTATATCTCAAATTCAGGCTCAAAACACCCAAAAAATCGATATTTTTGTGTCCCAGAAGCGATCTGTACGTGCATACTCCGTGTTAGAGTGTTTTTAACTTACAGGCCCAAAACATGTTGAAAATCGATATTTTATGTGCCCAAAGTCAATATGTGTATGCATCTTCTGTACCCGTGTATATCCCTAATTATGGTTCAAAACACCAGAAAATTCGATATTTTTGGGTCCTGAAGCGATCTGTACATGCCTACTCCTTGCTAGAATGTTTTCAAGATACAGACCCAAAACATGCTCAAAATCGATATTTTAAGTGCAAAAAGTCGATATGTGCATGCATCTTCTGTACCCGTTTATATCTCAAATTCAGGCTCAAAACTCCGAAAATTCGATATTTTTGGGTCCCTTAAGCAATCTGCACATGCCTACTCAGTGCTAGAATGTTTTTAAAATAGAGGCTTAAAACATGCTATAAATCGATATTTTAGGTGTCCAAAGTCGATATGTGCATGCATCTTCTGTACCCGTTTATATCTCAAATTCAGGCTCAAAACACCCGAAAATTCGATATTTTTGGGTCCCAGAAGCGATCTGTACATGCCTATTTCGTGTTAAAGTATTTTCAAAATACAGGCCCAAAACATGCTGAAAATCTATATTTTAGGTGCCCAAAGTCAATATGTGTATGCATCTTCTGTACCCATCTATATCCCAAATTCAGGTTTAAAACACCCGAAAATTCGATATTTTTGGGTCCCAGAAGCGATCTGTACATGCCTTCTCCGTGTTAAAGTATTTTCAAAATACAGGCTTAAAACATGCTAAAAATCTATATTTTAGGTGCCAAAAGTCAATATGTGTATGCATCTTCTGTACCCGTCTATATCTCAAATTCAGGTTCAAAACTCCAGAAAATTCGGTATTTTTGGGTCTCAGAAGCGATCTGTACATGCCTACTCTTTGCTAGAATGTTTTCAAGATACAGACCAAAAACATGTTCAAAATCGATATTTTAGGTGGAAAAAGTCGATATGTGCATGCATCTTCTGTTCCCGTTTATATCTCAAATTCAGGCTCAAAACACCCGAAAATTCGATATTTTTGGGTCCCTGAAGCGATCTGTACATGCCTACTCCTTGCTAGAATGTTTTCAAGATACAGACCAAAAACATGCTCAAAATCGATATTTTAATTAAGAGCAAAAAGTCGATATGTGCATGCATCTTCTGTACCCGTTTATATATCAAATTCAGGCTCAAAACTCCGAAAATTCGATATTTTTGGGTCCCAGGAGCGATCTGTACATGCCTACTCAGTGCTAGAATGTTTTCAAAATGTAGGCTCAAAACATGCTAAAAACCGATATATTAGGTGCCCAAAGTCGATATGTGCATTCAACTTTTGTACCCGGTTATATCTCAAATTCAGGCTCAAAACTCCCGAAAATTCGATATTTTTGGGTCCCAGGAGCGATCTGTACATGCCTACTCCTTGCTAGAATTTTTTCAAGATACAGACCCAAAAAATGATCAAAATCGATATTTTAGGTGCAAAAAGTCGATATGTGTATGCATCTTCTGTACCCGTTTATATCTCAAAGTCAAGCTCAAAACACCCGAAAATTCCATATTTTTGGGTCCGTTAAGCGATCTGTACATGCATACTCAGTGCTAGAATGTTTTCAAAATGTAGGCTCAAAACATGCTAAAAACCGATATTTTAGGTGTCCAAAGTCGATATGTGCATGCATCTTCTGTACCCGTTTATATCTTAAATTCAGGCTCAAAACACTCAAAAAATCGATATTTTTGTGTCCCAGAAGCGATCTGTACATGCCTACTCCGTGTTTGAGTATTTTCAAAATAAAGGCCCAAAACATGCTCAAAATCGATACTTTAGGTGCCCAAAGTCGATATGTGAATGCATCTTCTGTATCCGTTTATATCTCAAATTCAGGCTCAAAACACAAGAAAATTCAATATTTTTGGGTCCCAGAAGCGATCTGTACATGCCTACTCCGTGTTAAAGTATTTTCAAAATACAGGCCCAAAACATGCTGAAAATCGATATTTTAGGTGCCCAAAGTCAATATGTCTATGCATCTTCTGTACCCGTCTATATCATAGATTCAGGTTCAAAGCGCCCAAAAATTCGATATCTTTGGGTCCCAGAAGCGATCTGTACATGCCTACTCCTTGCTAGAATGTTTTCAAGATACAGACCCAAAACATGCTCAAAATCGATATTTTAGGTGCCCAAAGTCGATATGTGCATGCATCCTCTGTACCCGGTTACATCCCAAATTCTGGCTCAAAACCTACGAAAATTCGATATTTTTGTGTCCCAGAAGCGATCTGTACATGTCTACACCGTATTTGAGTATTTTCATAATACAGGCCCAAAAGATGCTCAAAATCGATATTTTAGGTGCCCAAAGTCGATATGTGCATGCATCTTCTGTACCCGTTTATATCTCAAATTCAGGCTTAAAACATCCGAAAATTCAATGTTATCGGGTCCCAGAAGCGATCTGTACGTGCATACTCCGTGATAGAGTGTTTTTAAAATACAGGCCCAAAACATGCTGAAAATCGATATTTTATGTGCCCAAAGTCAATATGTGTATGCATCTTCTGTACCCGTGTATATCCCTAATTCTGGACCATAACACCAGAAAATTCGATATTTTTGGGTCCCAGAAGCGATCTGTACATGCCTACTCAGTGCTAGAATATTTTCAAATTATACGCACAAAACATACTAAAAATCGATATTTTGGGTGCCAAAGTCGATATGTGCATGCATCTTCTGTACCCGTTTATATCTCAAATTCAGGCTCAAAACCCCCAAAAAATCGATATTTTTGTGTCCCAGAAGCGATCTGTACATGTCTACACCATGTTAGAGTATTTTCAAAATATAGGCCCAAAACATGCTTAAAATCGATATTTTAGGTGCCCAAAGTCAATATGTGCATGCATCTTCTGTACCCGTTCATATCTCAAATTCAGGCTCAGAACACCCGAAAATTCGATTTATTTGGGTCCCAGAAGCGATCTGTACATGCCTACTCAGTGCTAGAATATTTTCAAATTATACGCCCAAAACATACTAAAAATCGATATTTTGGGTGCCAAAGTCGATATGTGCATTCATCTTCTGTACCCGTTTATATCTCAAATTCAGGCTCAAAACACCAAAAAATCGATATGTTTGTGTCCCAGAAGCGATCTGTACATGTCTACACCGTGTTTGAGTATTTTCAAGACACAAATCCCAAAACATGCTCAAAATCGATATTTTAAGTGCATAAAGTCGATATGTGCATGCATCTTCTGTACCCGTTTATTTCTCAATTTCAAGCTCAAAACACCCGAAAATTCGATATTTTTGGGTCCCAGAAGCGATCTGTACAGGTCTACTCCGTGTTTAAGTATTTTTAAAATACAGGCCCAAAACATACTAAAAATCGATATTTTAGGTGCCCAAAGTCGATATGTGCATGCATCTTCTGTACCCGTTTATATCTCAAATTCAGGCTCAAAACACCCGAAAATTCGATATTTTTGGGTCCCAAAAGCGATCTGTACATGTCTACTCCGTGTTAGAGTACTTTTATAATATAGGCCTATAACATGCTAAAAATCGATATTTTAGGTGCCCAAAGTCGATATGTGCATGCATCTTCTGTACCCGTTTATATCTCAAATTCAGGCTCTAAACACCCAAAAATTGATATTTTTGTGTCCCAGAAGCGATCTGTATATGCATACTCCGTGTTAGAGTATTTTCAAAATACAGGCCCAAAACATGCTGAAAATCTATATTTTAGGTGCAAAAAGTCGATATGTGCATGCATCCTCTGTACCCGGTTATATCCCAAATTCTGGCTCAAAACCCCCGAAAATTCGATATTTTTGGGTCCCAGAAGCGATCTGTACATGCCTACTTCTTGCTAGAAAGTTTTAATGATACAGACCCAAAACATGCTCAAAATCGATATTTTAGGTGCAAAAAGTCGATATGTGCATGTATCTTCTGTACCCGTTCATATTTCAAATTCTGGCTCAGAACACCCGAAAATTCGATTTATTTGGGTCCCAGAAGCGATCTGTACATGTCTACTCAGTGTTAGAGTATTTTAAAAATTCAGGCCCAAAACATGCTCAAAATCGATATTTTGGGTGCCCAAAGTCGATATGTGCATGCATCATCTGTACCCGTTTATATCACAAATTCAGGCTCAAAACACCCAAAAATTCAATGTTTTTGGGTCCCAGAAGCGATCTGTACGTGCGTACTCCGTGTTAGAGTGTTTTTTAAATACAAGCCCAAAACATGCTGAAAATCGATATTTTATGTGCCCAAAGTCAATATGTGTATGCATCTTCTGTACCCGTGTATATCCCAAATTCTGGTTAAAAACACCAGAAAATTCGATATTTTTGGGTCCCAGAAGCGATCTGTACATGCCTACTCCGTGTTAGAGTATTTTCAAAATACAGGCCCAAAACATGCTCAAAATCGATATTTTAGTTGCCCAAAGTCGATATGTGTCTGCATCTTCTGTACCCGTTTATATCTCAAATTCAGGCTTAAAACACCCGAAAATTCAATATTTTTGGGTCCCAGATGCGATCTGTACGTGCACACTCCGTGTTAGAGTGTTTTTAAAAAAAAGGCCCGAAAAATGCTCAAAATCGATATTTTATGTGCCCAAAGTCAAAATGTGTATGCATCTTCTGTACACGTGTATATCCCTAATTCAGGTTCAAAACACCAGTAAATTCGATTTTTTTGGGTCCCAGAAGCGATCTGAACATGCCTACTCCTTGCTAGAATATTTTCAAGATACAGACACAAAACATGATCAAAATCGATATTTTAAGTGCAAAAAGTCGATATGTGCATGCATCTTCTGTACCCGTTTATATCTCAAATTCAGGCTCAAAACTCCGAAAATTCGATATATTTGGGTCCCTTAAGCAATCTGCACATGCCTACTCAGTACTAGAATGTTTTTGAAATAAAGGCTCAAAACATGCTATAAATCGATATTTTAGGTGTCCAAAGTCGATATGTGCATGCATCTTCTGAACCCGTTTATATCTCAAATTCAGGCTCAAAACACCCAAAAAATCAATATTTTTGTGTCCCAGAAGCGATCTGTACATGCCTACTCCGTGTTAGAGTATTTTCAAAATACAGGCCCAAAACATGCTCAAAATCGATATTTTAGGTGCCCAAAGTCGATATGTGCATGCATCTTCTGAATCCATTTATATCTCAAATTCAGGCTCAAAACACCCGAAAATTCAATATATATTTGGGTCCCAGAAGCGATCTGTACATGCCTACTCCTTGCTAAAAAATTTTCAAGAAACAGACCCAAAACATGCTCAAAATCGATATTTTAGGTGCAAAAAGTCGATATGTGCATGCATCCTCTGTACCCGGTTATATCTCAATATCTGGCTCAGAACACCCGAAAATTCGATATTTTTGTGTCCCAGAAGCGATCTGTACATGTCTACACCGTGTTATAGTATTTTCAAAATACAGGCCCAAAACATGCTCAAAATCGATATTTTAGGTGCCCAAAGTCGATATGTGCATGCATCTTCTGTACCCGTTTATATCTCAAATTCATGCTCAAAACACCCAAAAAATCGATATTTTTGTGTCCCAGAAGCGATCTGTACATGCCTACTCCGTGTTAGAGTATTTTAAAAATACAGGCCCAAAACATGCTCAAAATCGATATTTTAGGTGCCCAAAGTCGATATGTGCATGCATCTTCTGTACCCGTTTATATCTCAAATTCAGGCTCAAAACACCAGAAGAGTCGATATTTTTGGGTCCCAGAAGTAATCTGTACATGCCTACTCCGTGTTAATGTATTTTCAAAATACAGGCCCAAAACATGCTGAAAATCTATATTTTAGGTGCAAAAAGTCGATATGTGCATGCATCTTCTGTACCCGGTTATATCCCAAATTCTGGCTCAAAACCCCCGAAAATTCGATATTTTTGGGTCCCAGAAGTAATCTGTACATGCCTACTCAGTGCTAGAATATTTTCAAATTATACGCCCAAAACATACTAAAAATCGATATTTTGGGTGCCAAAGTCTATATGTGCATGCATCTTCTGTACCAGTTTATATCTCAAATTCAAGCTCAAAACACCCAAAAAATCGAAATTTTTGTGTCCCAGAAGCGATCTGTACATGTCTACACCGTGCTATAGTTTTTTTCAAAATACAGGCCCAAAACATGCTCAAAATCGATATTTTAGGTGCCCAAAGTCGATATGTGCATGCATTTTCTGTATCCGTTCATATCTCAAATTCAGGCTCAGAACACCCTAAAATTCGATTTATTTGGGTTCCAGAAGCGATCTGTACGTGTCTACTCAGTGTTAGAGTATTTTAAATATACGGGCCAAAAACATGCTCAAAATCGATATTTTAGGTGCCCAAAGTCGATATGTGCATGCATCTTCTGTACCCGTTCATATCTCAAATTCAGGCTCAGAACACCCGAAAATTCGATTTATTTGGGTCCCAGAAGCGATCTGTACGTGTCTACTCAGTGTTAGAGTATTTTAAAAATTCAGGCTCAAAACATGCTATAAATCGATATTTTAGGTGTCCAAAGTCGATATGTGCATGCATCTTCTGAACCCGTTTATATCTCAAATTCAAGCTCAAAACACCCAAAAATTCGATATTTTTGTGTCCCATAAGCGATCTGTACATGCCTACTCCGTGTTAGAGTATTTTCAAAATACAGGCCCAAAACATGCTCAAAATCGATATTTTATGTGCCCAAAGTCAAAATGTGTATGCATCTTCTGTACACGTGTATATCCCTAATTCAGGCTCACAACACCAGAAAATTCGATTTTTTTGGGTCCCAGAAGCGATCTGTACATGCCTACTCCTTGCTAGAATATTTTCAAGATACAGACCCAAAACATGAACAAAATCGATATTTTAAGTTCAAAAAGTCGATATGTGCACGCATCTTCTGTACCCGTTTATATCTCAAATTCAGGCTCAAAAACTCCGAAAATTCGATATATTTGGGTCCCTTAAGCAATCTGTACATGCCTACTCAGTACTAGAATGTTTTTAAAATACAGGCTCAAAACATGCTATAAATCGATATTTTAGGTGTCCAAAGTCGATATGTGCATGCATCTTCTGAACCCGTTTATATCTCAAATTCAGGCTCAAAACACCCAAAAACTCGATATTTTTGTGTCTTAGAAGCGATCTGTACATGCCTACTCCGTGTTAGAGTATTTCCAAAATACAGTGCCAAAACATGCTAAAAATCGATATTTTAGGTGCAAAAAGTCGATATGTGCATGCATCCTCTGTACCCGGTTATATCCCAATATCTGGATCAGAACACCCGAAAATTCGATATTTTTGTGTCCCAGTAGCGATCCGTACATGTCTACACCGTGTTTGAGTATTTTCAAAATACAGGACCAAAAGATGCTCAAAATCGATATTTTAGGTGCCCGAAGTCGATATGTGCATGCATCTTCTGTACCTGTTCATATCTCAAATTCAGGCTCAGAACTACCGAAAATTCGATTTATTTGGGTCCCAAAAGCCATCTGTACATGCATACTCCGTGTTAGAGTATTTTTAAAATACAGGCCTAAAACATGCTGTAAATCGATATTTTAGCTGCCCAAAGTCAATATGTGTATGCATCTTCTGTACCCGTCTATATCCCAAATTCAGGTTCAAAACACTCGAAAATTCGATATTTTTGAGTCCCAGAAGCAATCTGTACATGCCTACTCCTTGCTAGAATATTTTCAAGATACAGACCCAAAACATGATCAAAATCGATATTTTAAGTGCAAAAAGTCCATATGTGCATGCATCTTCTGTACGCGTTCATATCTCAAATTCTGGCTCAGAACACCCGAAAATTCGATTTTTTTGGGTCCCAGAAGCGATCTGTACATGTCTACTCAGTGTTAGAGTATTTTAAAAATTCAGGCTAAAAACATGCTCAAAATCGATATTTTGGGTGCCCAAAGTCGATATGTGCATGCATCTTCTGTACCCGTTTTTTATCACAAATTCAGGCTCAAAACACCCGAAAATTCAATGTTTTTGGGTCCCAGAAGCGATCTGCACGTGCTTACTCCGTGTTAGAGTGTTTTTAAAATACAAGCCCAAAACATGCTGAAAATCGATATTTTGTGTGCCAAAGTCAATATGTGTATGCATCTTCTGTACCCATGTATATCCCTAATTCTGGTTCAAAACACCAGAAAATTCGATATTTTTGGGTCCCTTAAGCGATCTGCACATGCCTACTCAGTACTAGAATGTTTTTAAAATACAGGCTCAAAACATGCTATAAATCGATATTTTAGGTGTCCAAAGTCGATATGTGCATGCATCTTCTGAACCCGTTTATATCTCAAATTCAGGCTCAAAACACCCAAAAATTCGATATTTTTGTGTCCCAGAAGCGATCTGTACATGCCTACTCCGTGTTAGAGTATTTTCAAAATACAGACCCAAAACATGCTCACAATCGATATTTTAGGTGCCCAAAGTCGATATGTGCATGCATCTTCAGTATCCGTTCATATCTCAAATTCAGGCTTAGAACACCCTAAAATTCGATTTATTTGGGTTCCAGAAGCGATCTGTACGTGTCTACTCAGTGTTAGAGTATTTTAAAAATACAGGCCAAAATTATGCTGAAAATCTATATTTTAGGTGCCCAAAGTCAATATGTGTATGCATCTTCTGTACACGTCTATATCCCAAATTCAGGTTCAAAACACCAGAAAATTCGGTATTTTTGGGTCCCAGAAGCGACCTGTACATGCCTACTCCTTGCTAGAATGTTTTCAAGATACAGACCCAAAACATGATTAAAATCGATATTTTAGGTGCAAAAAGTCGATATGTGCATGCATCCTCTGTACCCGGTTATATCCAAAATTCTGGCTCAAAACCCCCGAAAATTCGATATTTTTTTGTCCCAGAAGCGATCTGTACATGCCTACTCAGTGCTAGAATATTTTCAAATTGTACGGCCAAAACATACTAAAAATCGATATTTTGGGTGCCAAAGTCGATATGTGCATGCATCTTCTGTACCCGTTTATATCTCAAATTCAGGCTCAAAACACCCAAAAAATCTATATTTTTGTATCCCAGAAGCGATCTGTGCATGTCTACACTGTGCTATAGTTTTTTCAAAATACAGGCCCAAAACATGCTCGAAATCGATATTTTAGGTTCCCAAAGTCGATATGTGCATGCATCTTCAGTATCCGTTCATATCTCAAATTCAGGCTCAGAACACCCTAAAATTCGATTTATTTGGGTTCCAGAAGCGATCTGTACGTGTCTACTCAGTGTCAGAGTATTTTAAAAATACAGGCCAAAATCATGCTCAAAATCGATATTTTGGGTGCCCAAAGTCGATATGTGCATGCATCTTCTGTACCCGTTTATATCTCAAATTCAGACTCAAAACACCCGAATATTCGATATTTTTGGGTCCCAAAAGCAATGTGTACATGCATACTCCGTGTTAGAGTATTTTCAAGATACAGAACTAAAACATGCTGAAAATCGATATTTTAGCTGCCCAAAGTCAATATGTGAATGCATCTTCTGTACACGTCTATATCCCAAATTCAGGTTCAAAACACTCTAAAATTCGATATTTTTGGGTCCCAGAAGCAATCTGTACATGCCTACTTCTTGCTAGAATGTTTTCAAGATACAGACCCAAAACATGCTCAAAATTGATATTTTAGGTGCAAAAAGTCGAAATGTGCATGCATCTTCTGTACCCGTTTATATCTCAAATTTAGGCTCAAAACACCCGAAAATTCGATATTTTTGGGCCCACGAAGTGATCTTTACATGCCTACTCCGTGTTAGAGTATTTTCAAAATACAGGCCCAAAGCATGCTCAAAATCGATATTTTAGGTGCCCAAAGTCGATATGTGCATGCATCTTCTGTATCCGTCTATATCCCAAATTCAGGTTCAAAAAACCCTAAAATTCGATATTTTTGGGTCCCTGAAGCGATCTGTACATGCCTACTCCTTGCTAGAATTTTTTAAGATACAAACCCAAGACATGCTCAAAATCGATATTTTAGGTGCAAAAAGTCGATATGTGCATGCATCTTCTGTTCCCGTTTATATCTCAAATTCATGCTTAAAACACCCGAAAATTCAATATTTTTGGGTCCCTTAAGCGATCTGTACATGCATACTCAGTGCTAGAATGTTTTCAAAATATAGGCTCAAAACATGCTAAAAATCGATATTTTAGGTGTCCAAAGTCGATATGTGCATGCATCTTCTGTACCCGTTTATATCTAAAATTCAGGCTCAAAAAAACCCGAAAATTCGACACTTTTAGGTCCCAAAAGCGATCTGTACATGTCTACTCCGAGTTAGAGTATTTTTTAAATACAGGCCCAAAACATGCTAAAAATCGATATTTTATGTGCAAAAAGTCGATATGTGCATGCATTTTCTGTACCCGTTTATATCTTAAATTCAGGCTCAAAACTCCGAAAATTCGATATTTTTGGGTCCCTTAAGCAATCTGCACATGCCTACTCAGTGCTAGAATGTTTTTAAAATACAGGCTTAAAACATGCTATAAATCGATATTTTAGGTGTCCAAAGTCGTTAAGTGCATGCATCTTCTGTACCCGTTTATATCTCAAATTCAGGCTCAAAACACAGGAAAAATCGATCATTTTTTCAGTCCCAGAAACGATCTGTACATGCCTACTCCGTGTTAGAGTATTTTCAAAATACCGGCCCAAAACATGCTCAAAATCGATATTTTAGGTGCCCAAAGTCGATATGTACATGCATCTACTGTATCCGTTTATATCACAAATTCAGGCTCAAAACACCCGAAAATTCGATATTTTTTGGTCCCAGAAGCGATCTGTACATGCCTACTCCGTGTTAATGTATTTTCAAATTACAGGCCTAAAACATGCTGAAAATCTATATATTAGCTGCCCAAAGTCAATATGAGTATGCATCTTCTGTACCCGTCTATATCCCAAATTCAGGTTCAAAACACTCTAAAATTCGATATTTTTGGGTCCCAGAAGCAATCTGTACATGCCTACTTCTTGCTAGAATGTTTTCAAGATACAGACCCAAAACATGCTCAAAATCGATATTTTAGGTGCAAAAAGTCGAAATGGGAATGCATCTTCTGTACCCGTTTATATCTCAAATTCAGGCTCAAAACACCCGAATATTCGATATTTTTGGGTCCCCGAAGCCATCTGTTCATGCCTACTCCGTGTTAGAGTATTTTCAAAATACAGGCCCAAAACATGCTCAAAATCGATATTTTAGGTGCCCAAAGTCGATATGTGCATGCATCTTCTGTATCCGTCTATATCATAAATTCAGGTTCAAAACACCCGAAAATTCGATATTTTTGGGTCCCAGAAGTGATTTGTACATGCCAACTTCTTGATAGAATTTTTTAAGATACAAACCCAAGACATGCTCAAAATCGATATTTTAGGTGCAAAAAGTCGATATGTGCATGCATCTTCTGTACCCGTTTATATATCAAATTCAGGCTCAAAGCACCCGAAAATTCCATATTTTAGGGTCCCTTAAGCGATCTGTACATGCATACTCAGTGCTAGAATGTTTGTAAATTATAGGCTCAAAACATGCTCAAAATCGATATTTTAGGTGTCCAAAGTCGATATGTGCATGCATCTTCTGTATCCGTTTATATCTCAAATTCAGGCTCAAAACACCCGAAAATTCGATATTTTTGGGTCCCAGAAGCGATCTGTACATGCTGACTCAGTGTTAGAATATTTTCAAATTATACGCAGAAACATACAAAAAATCGATATTTTGGGTGCCAAAGTCGATATGAGCATGCATCTTCTGTACCCGTATATATCTCAAATTCAGGCTCAAAACACCCAAAAAAATCGATATTTTTGTGTCCCAGAAGCGATTTGTACATGTCTACACCGTGCTATAGTATTTTCAAAATACAGGCCCAAAACATGCTCAAAATCGATATTTTAGGTGCCCAAAGTCGATATGTGCATGCATCTTCTGTACCCGTTCATATCTCAAATTCAGGCTCAGAACACCCTAAAATTCGATTTATTTGGGTTCCAGAAGCGATCTGTACGTGTCTACTCAGTGTTAGAGTATTTTTTAAAATACAGGCCCAAAACATGCTTAAAATCGATATTTTGGGTGCACAAAGTCGATATGTGCATGCATCTTCTGTACCCGTTTATATCTCAAATTCAGACTCAAAACAACCGAATATTCGATATTTTTGTGTCCCAGAAGCGATCTGTACATGCCTACTCCGTGTTAGAGTATTTTCAAAATACAGGCCCACAACATGCTCAAAATTGATATTTTATGTGCCCAAAGTCAAAATGTGTATTCATCTTCTGTACACGTGTATATCCCTAATTCAGGTTCAAAACACCAGAAAATTCGATTTTTTTGGGTCCCAGAAGCGATCTGTACATGCCTACTCCTTGCTAGAATGTTTTCAAGATACAGACCCAAAACATGCCTAAAATCGATATTTTAGGTGCAAAAAGTCGATATGTGCATGCATCCTCTGTACCCGGTTATATCCCAAATTCTGGCTCAAAACCCCCGAAAATTCCATATTTTTGTGTCCCAGAAGCGGTCTGTACATGCTGACTCAGTGCTAGAATATTTTCAAATTATACGCAGAAAACATACAAAAAATCGATATTTTGGGTGCCAAAGTCGATATGAGCATGCATCTTCTGTACCCGTATATATCTCAAATTCAGGCTCAAAACACCCAAAAAAATCGATATTTTTGTGTCCCAGAAGCGATTTGTACATGTCTACACCGTGCTATAGTATTTTCAAAATACAGGCCCAAAACATGCTCAAAATCGATATTTTAGGTGCCCAAAGTCGATATGTGCATGCATCTTCTGTACCCGTTCATATCTCAAATTCAGGCTCAGAACACCCTAAAATTCGATTTATTTGGGTTCCAGAAGCGATCTGTACGTGTCTACTCAGTGTTAGAGTATTTTTTAAAATACAGGCCCAAAACATGCTTAAAATCGATATTTTGGGTGCCCAAAGTCGATATGTGCATGCATCTTCTGTACCCGTTTATATCTCAAATTAAGACTCAAAACAACCGAATATTCGATATTTTTGTGTCCCAGAAGCGATCTGTACATGCCTACTCCGTGTTAGAGTATTTTCAAAATACAGGCCCACAACATGCTCAAAATTGATATTTTATGTGCCCAAAGTCAAAATGTGTATGCATCTTCTGTACACGTGTATATCCCTAATTCAGGTTCAAAACACCAGAAAATTCGATTTTTTTGGGTCCCAGAAGCGATCTGTACATGCCTACTCCTTGCTGGAATGTTTTCAAGATACAGACCCAAAACATGTTAAAAATCGATATTTTAAGTGCAAAAAGTCGATATGTGCATGCATCTTCTGTACCCGTTTATATCTCAAATTCAGGCTCAAAACTCCGAAAATTCGATATTTTTTGGTCCCTTAAGCAATCTGCACATGCCTACTCAGTGCTAGAATGTTTTTAAAATACAGGCTTAAAACATGCTATAAATCGATAATTTAGGTGTCCAAAGTCGATATGTGCATGCATCTTCTGAACCCGTATATATCTCAAATTCAGGCTCAAAACACCCAAAAAATCGATATTTTTGTGTACCACAAGCGATCTGTACATGCCTACTCCGTGTTAGATTATTTTTAAAATACAGGCCCAAAACATGTTAAAAATCGATATTTTAGGTGCCCAAAGTCGATATGTGCATGCATCTTCTGAATCCGTTTATATCTCATATTCAGGCTCAAAACACTCAAAAATTCGATATTTTTGGGTCCCAGAAGCGATCTGTACATGCCTACTCCGTGTTAATGTATTTTCAAAATACACTCCCAAAACATGCTGAAAATCTATATTTTAGGTGCCCAAAGTCAATATGTGTATGCATCTTCTGTACCCGTTTATATCCCAAATTCAGGTTCAAAACACCAGAAAATTCGGTATTTTTGGGTCCCAGAAGCGATCTGTACATGCCTACTCCTTGCTAGAATTTTTTCAAGATACAGACCCAAAACATGCTCAAAATCGATTTTTTAGGCGCAAAAAAGTCGATATGTGCATGTATCTTCTGTACCCGTTTATATCTCAAATTCAGGCTCAAAACACCCAAAAAATCGATATTTTTGTGTCCCAGAAGCGATTTGTACATGTCTACACCGTGCTATAGTATTTTCAAAATACAGGCCCAAAACATGCTCAAAATCGATATTTAAGGTGCCCAAAGTCGATATGTGCATGCATCTTCTGTACCCGTTCATATCTCAAATTCAGGCTCAGAACACCCTAAAATTCGATTTATTTGGTTTCCAGAAGCGATCTGTACGTGTCTACTCAGTGTTAGAGTATTTCTAAAAATACAGGCCCAAAACATGCTTAAAATCGATATTTTAGGTGCCCAAAGTCGATATGTGCATGCATCTTCTGTACCCGTTTATATCTCAAATTCAGACTCAAAACACCCAAATATTCGATATTTTTGGGTCCCAAAAGCAATGTGTACATGCATATTCCGTGTTAGAGTATTTTCAAAGTACAGGCCTAAAACATGCTGAAATCGATATTTTAGGAGACCAAAGTCAATATGTGTATGCATCTTCTGTACCCGTCTATATCTCAAATTCAGGTTAAAAACACTCTAAAATACGATATTTTTGGGTCCCAGAAGCAATCTGTACATGCCTACTTCTTGCTAGAATTTGTTCAAGATACAGACCCAAAACATGCTCAAAATCGATATTTTAAATGCAAAATGTCGATATGTGCATGCATCTACTGTACCCGTTTATATCTCAAATTCAGGCTCAAAACACCCGAAAATTCGATATTTTTGGGTCCCTGAAGCGATCTGTAAATGCCTACTCAGTGCTAGAATGTTTTTAAAATACAGGCTTAAAACATGCTATAAATCGATATTTTAGGTGCCCAAAGTCGATATGTGCATGCATCTTCTGTACCCGTTTATATCTCAAATTCATGCTCAAAACACCAGAAAATTCGATATTTTTGGGTCCCAAAAGCGATCTGTACGTGCATACTCCGTGTTAGAGTGTTTTTAAAATACAGGCCAAAAACATGCTCAAAATCGATATTTTAGGTGCCCAAAGTCGATATGTGCATGCATCTTTTGTACCCGTTTATATCTCAAATTCAGGCTCAAAACACCCGAAAATTCCATATTTTTGGGTTCCAGAAGCAATCTGTACTTGCATACTCCGTGTTATAGTGTTTTTAAAATACAGGCCCAAAACATGCTGAAAATCGATATTTTATGTGCAAAAAGTCGATATGTGCATGCATCTTCTGTACCCGTTTATATCTCAAATTCAGGCTCAAAACTCCAAAAATTCAATTTTTTTGGGTCCCTTAAGGAATCTGCACATGCCTATTCAGTGCTAGAATGTTTTTGTAATAAAAGCTTAAAACATGCTATAAATCGATATTTTAGGTGTCCAAAGTCGATATGTGCATGTATCTTCTGAACCCGTTTATATCTCAAATTCAGGCTCAAAACACCCAAAAAATCTATATTTTTGTGTCCCAGTAACGATCTGTACATGCCTACTCCGTGTTAGAGTATTTTCAAAATACAGGCCCAAAACATGCTCAAAATCGATATTTTAGGTGCCCAAAGTCGATATGTGCATGAATCTTCTGTATCCGTTTATATCTCAAATTCAGGCTCAAAACACCCGAAAATTCGATATTTTTGGGTCCCAGAAGCGATCTGTACATGCCTACTCCGTGTTAATGTATTTTCAAAATACAGGCCCAAAACATGCTGTAAATCGATATTTTAGCTGCCCAAAGTCAATATGTGTATGTATCTTCTGTACCCGTCTATATCCCAAATTCAGGTTTAAAACTCCAGAGAATTCGGTATTTTTGGGTCCCAGAAGCGATCTGTACATGCCTACTCCTTGCTAGAATGTTTTCAAGATACAGACCCAAAACATGCTCAAAATCGATATTTTAGGTGCAAAAAGTCGATATGTGCATGCATCCTCTGTACCCAATTATATCCCAAATTATGGCTCAAAACCCCCGAAAATTCGATATTTTTGGGTCCCAGAAGCGATCTGTACATGCCTACTCAGTGCTAGAATATTTTCAAATTTTACGCCCAAAACATACTAAAAATCGATATTTTGGGTGCCAAAGTCGATATGTGCATGCATCTTCTGTACCCGTTTATATCTTAAATTCAGCGTCAAAAAACCCGAAAATTCGATGTTTTTGGGTCCCAGAAGCGATCTGTACATGCCTACTCCTTGCTAGAATATTTCCAAGATACAGACCCAAAACATGTTCAAAATCGATATTTTAAGTGCAAAAAGTCGATATGTGCATGCATCTTCTGTACTCGTTTATATCTCAAATTCAGGCTCAAAACTCCGAAAATTCTATATTTTTGGGTCCCTTAAGCAATCTGCACATGCCTACTCAGTGCTAGAATGTTTTTAAAATACAGGCTTAAAACATGCTATAAATCGATATTTTAGGTGTCCAAAGTCGATATGTGCATGCATCTTCTGAACCCGTTTATATCTCAAATTCAGGCTCAAAACACCCAAAAAATCGATATTTTTGTGTCCCAGAAGCGATCTGTACCTGCCTACACAGTGTTAGAGTATTTTCAAAATACAGGCCCAAAACATGCTCAAAATCGATATTTTAAGTGCCCAAAGTCGATATGTGCATGCATCTTCTGTACCCGTTTATATCTCAAATTATGACTCAAAACACCCTAATATTCGATATTTTTGTGTCCCAAAAGCAATGTGTACATGCATACTCCGTGTTAGAGTATTTTCAAAATACAGGCCTAAAACATGCTGAAAATCGATATTTTAGATTCCCAAAGTCAATATGTGTATGCATCTTCTGTACCCGTCTATATCCCAAATTCAGGTTCAAATCACTCGAAAATTCGGTATTTTTGGGTCCCTGCAGCGATCTGTACATGCCTACTTCTTGCTAGAATGTTTTCAAGATACAGACCCAAAACATGCTAAAAATCGATATTTTAGGTTCAAAAAGTCGATATGTGCATGCATCCTCTGTACACGGTTATATCCCAAATTCTGGCTCAAAACACCCGAAAATTCAATATTTTTCGGTCCCAGAAGCGATCTGTACATGCCTACTCAGTGCTAGATTATTTTCAAATTATACGCCCAAAACATACTAAAAATCGATATTTTGGGTGCCAAAGTCGATATGTGGATGCATCTTCTGTACCCGTTTATATCTCAAATTCAGGCTCATAACACCCAAAAATTCGATATTCTTGTGTCCCAGAAGCGATCTGTACATGTCTAGACTGTGCTAAAGTATTTTCAAAATACAGGCCCAATACATGCTCAAAATCGATATTTTATGTGCTCAATGTCGATATGTGCATGCATCTTCTGTATCCGTTTATATCCCAAATTCAGGTTCAGAACACCCGAAAATTCGATAATTTTGGGTCCCAGAAGCGATCTGTACATGCCTACTCCTTGCTAGAATATTTTCAAGATACAGACCCAAAACATGTTCAAAATCGATATTTTAAGTGCAAAAAGTCGATATGTGCATGCATCTTCTGTACTCGTTTATATCTCAAATTCAGGCTCAAAACTCCGAACATTCGATATTTTTGGGTCCCTTAAGCAATCTGCACATGCCTACTCAGTGCTAGAATGTTTTTAAAATACCGGCTTAAAACATGCTATAAATCGATATTTTAGGTGTCCAAAGTCGATATGTGCATGCATCTTCTTAACCCGTTTATATCTCAAATTCAGGCTCAAAACACCCAAAAAATCGATATTTTTGTGTCCCAGAAGCGATCTGTACATGTCTACACCGTGTTTGAGTATTTTCAAAATACAGGCCCAAAACATGCTCAAAATCGATATTTTAGGTTCCCGAAGTCGATATGTGCATGCATCTTCTGTACCTGTTCATATCTCAAATTCAGGCTCAGAACAACCGAAAATTCGATTTATTTGGGTCCCAGAAGCGATCTGTACGTGTCTACTCAGTGTTAGAGTATTTTAAAAATTCAGGCCCAAAACATGCTCAAAATCGATATTTTGGGTGCCCAAAGTCGATATGTGCATGCATCTTCTGTACCCGTTTATATCTCAAATTCAGGCTCAAAACACCCAAAAATTCAATGTTTTTGGGTCCCAGAAGCGATCTGTACGTGCATACTCAGTGTTAGAGTGTTTTTAAAATACAGGCCCAAAACATGCTGAAAATCGATATTTTATGTGCCCAAAGTCAATATGTGTATGCATCTTCTGTACCCGTGTATATCCTAATTCTGGTTCAAAACACCAGAAAATTCGATATTTTTGGGTCCCATAAGCGATCTGTACATGCCTACTCCTTGCTAGAATGTTTTTAAGATACAGACCCAAAACATGCTCAAAATCGATATTTTAAGTGCAAAAAGTCGATATGTGCATGCATCCTCTGTACCCGGTTATATCCCAAATTCTGGCTCAAAACACCCGAAAATTCGATATTTTTGGGTCCCAGAAGCGATCTGTACATGCCTACTCAGTGCTAGAATATTTTAAAATTATACGCCCAAAACATACTAAAAATCGATATTTTGGGTGCCAAAGTCAATATGTGCATGCATCTTCTGTACCCGTTTATATCTCAAATTCAGGCTCAAAACACCCAAAAAATCGATATTTTTGTGTCCCAGAAGCGATCTGTACATGTCTACACCGTGCTATAGTATTTTCAAAATACAGGCCCAAAACATGCTCAAAATCGATATTTTAGGTGCCCAAAGTCGATATGTGCATGCATCTTCTGTATCCGTTCATATCTCAAATTCAGGCTCAGAACACCCTAAAATTCGATTTATTTGGGTTCCAGAAGCGATCTGTACGTGTCTACTCAGTGTTAGAGTATTTTAAAAATACAGGCACAAAACATGCTCAAAATCGATATTTTGGGTGCCCAAAGTCGATATGTGCATGCATCTTCTGTACCCGTTTATATCTCAAATTCAGACTCAAAACACCCGAATATTCGATATTTTTGGGTCACAAAAGCAATGTGTACATGCATACTCCGTGTTAGAGTATTTTCAAAATATAGGCCTAAAACATGCAGAAAATCGATATTTTAGCTGCCCAAAGTCAATATGTGCATGCATCTTCTGTACCCGTCTATATCCCAAATTCAGGTTAAAACACTCGAAAATTCGATATTTTTGGGTCCCAGAAGCAATCTGTACATGCCTACTTCTTGCTAGAATTTTTACAAGATACTGACCCAAAACATGCTCAAAATCGATATTTAGGTGCAAAAAGTCGAAATGTGCATGCATCTTCTATACCCGTTTATATCTCAAATTCAGGCTCAAAACACCCGAAAATTCGATATTTTTGGGTCCCCGATGCGATCTGTACATGCCTACTCCGTGTTAGAGTATTTTAAAAATACAGGCCCAAAACATGCTCAAAATCGATATTTTAGGTGCAAAAAGTCGATATGTGCATGCATCTTCGGTATCCGTCTATATCCCAAATTCAGGTTCAAAACACCCGAAAATTCGATAAATTTGGGTCCCAGAAGCGATCCGTACATGCCTACTCCTTGCTAGAATTTTTTTAAGATACAGACCCAAAACATGCTCAAAATCGATATCTTAGGTGCAAAAAGTCGATATGTGCATGCATCCTCTGTACCCGGTTATATCCCAATTTCTTGCTCAAAACACTCGAAAATTCGATATTTTTGGGTCCCAGAAGCGATCTGTACATGCCTACTCAGTGATAGAATATTTTCAAATTATACGCCCAAAACATACTAAAAATCGATATTTTGGGTGCCAAAGTCGATATGTGCATGCAACTTCTGTACCCGTTTATATCTCAAATTCAGGCTCAAAACACCCAAAAAATCGATATTTTTGTGTCCCAGAAGCGATCTGTACATGTCTACACTGTGTTTGAGTATTTTCAAAATACAGGCCCAAAACATGCTCAAAATCGATATTTTAGGTGCCCGAAGTCGATATGTGCATGCATCTTCTGTACCTGTTCATATCTCAAATTCAGGCTCAGAACAACCGAAAATTCGATTTATTTGGTTCCCAGAAGCGATCTGTACGTGTCTACTCCGTGTTAGAGTATTTTAAAAATACAGGCTCAAAACATGCTCAAAATCGATATTTTGGGTGCCCAAAGTCGATATGTGCATGCATCTTCTGTACCCGTTTATATCTCAAATTCAGACTCAAAACACCCGAATATTCGATATTTTTGGGTCCCAAAAGCCATCTGTACATGCATACTCCGTGTTAGAGTATTTTTAAAATACAGGCCTAAAACATGCAGTAAATCGATATTTTAGCTGCCCAAAGTCAATATGTGTATGCATCTTCTGTACCCGTCTATATCCCAAATTCAGGTTCAAAACACTCAAAAATTCGATATTTTTGAGTCCCAGAAACAATCTGTACATGCCTACTTCTTGCAAGAAAGTTTTCATGATACAGACCCAAAACATGCTCAAAATCGATATTTTAGGTGCAAAAAGTCGATATGTGCATGCATCTTCTGTACCCGTTTATATCTCAAATTCAGGCTCAAAACACCCAAAAAATCGATATTTTTGTGTCCCAGAAGCGATCTGTACATGTCTACACCGTGTTATAGTATTTTCAAAATACAGGCCCAAAACATGCTCAAAATCGATGTTTTAGGTGCAAAAGTCGATATGTGCATGCATCTTCTGTACCCGTTCATATCTCAAATTCAGGCTCAGAACACCGGAAAATTCGATTTATTTGGGTCCCAGAAGCGATCTGTACGTGTCTACTCAGTGTTAGAGTATTTTCAAAATACAGGCCCAAAACATGCTCAAAATCGATATTTTGGGTGCCCAAAGTCGATATGTGCATGCATCTTCTGTACCCGTTTATATCTCAAATTCAGGCTCAAAACACCCGAAAATTCAATGTTTTTGGGTCCCAGAAGCGATCTGTACATGTCTACCCCGTGCTATAGTATTTTCAAAATACAGGCCCAAAACATGCTCAAAATCGATATTTTAGGTGCCCAAAGTCGATATGTGCATGCATCTTCTGTATCCGTTCATATCTCAAATTCAGGCTCAGAACACCCTAAAATTCGATTTATTTGGGTTCCAGAAGCGATCTGTACGTATCTACTCAGTGTTAGAGTATTTTAAAAATACAGGCCCAAAACATGCTCAAAATCGATATTTTGGGTGCCCAAAGTCGATATGTGCATGCATCTTCTGTACCCGTTTATATTTCAAATTCAGACTCAAAACACCCGAATATTCGATATTTTTGGGTCCCAAAAGCAATGTGTACATGCATACTCTGTTTTAGAGTATTTTCAAAATACAGGCCTAAAACATGCTGAAAATCGATATTTTAGCTGCCCAAAGTCAATATGTGTATGCATCTTCTGTACCCGTCTATATTCCAAATTCAGATTCAAAACACTCAAAAATTCGATATTTTTGGGTCCCAGAAGCAATCTGTACATGCCTACTTCTTGCTAGAATTTTTTCAAGATACAGACCCAAAACATACTCAAAATCGATATTTTAGTTGCAAAAAGTCGAAATGTGCATGCATCTTCTGTACCCGTTTATATCTCAAATTCAGGCTCAGAACACCCGAAAATTCGATTTATTTGGGTCCCAGAAGCGATTTGTACGTGTCTACTCAGTGTTAGAGTATTTTAAAAATTCAGGCCCAAAACATGCTCAAAATCGATATTTTGGGTGCCGAAAGTCGATATGTGCATGTATCTTCTGTACCCGTTTATATCTCAAATTCAGGCTCAAAACACCCGAAAATTCAATGTTTTTGGGTCCCAGAAGCGATCTGTACGTGCATACTCCGTGTTAGAGTGTTTTAAAAATACAGGCCCAAAACATGCTGAAAATCGATATTTTATATGCCCAAAGTCAATATGTGTATGCATCTTCTGTACCCGTGTATATCCCTAATTCTGGTTGAAAACACCAGAAAATTCGATATATTTGGGTCCCAGAAGCGATCTGTACATGCCTACTCAGTGCTAGAATATTTTCAAATTATACGCCCAAAACATACTAAAAATCGATATTTTGGGTGCCTAAGTCGATATGTGCATGCAACTTCTGTACCCGTTTATATCTCAAATTCAGGCTCAAAACACCCAAAAAATCGATATTTTTGTGTCCCAGAAGCGATCTGTACATGTCTACACCGTGCTATAGTATTTTATAAATACAGGCCCAAAACATGCTCAAAATCGATATTTTAGATGCCCAAAGTCAATATGTGCATGCATCTTCTGTATACGTTCATATCTCAAATTCAGGCTCAGAACACCCTAAAATTCGATTTATTTGGGTTCCAGAAGCGATCTGTACGTGTCTACTCAGTGTTAGAGTATTTTAAAAATACAGGCCAAAAACATGCTCAAAATCGATATTTTGGGTGCCCAAAGTCGATATGTGCATGCATCTTCTGTACCCGTTTATATCTCAAATTCAGACTCAAAACACCCGAATATTCGATATTTTTGGGTCCCAAAGGATATGTGTACATGCATACTCTGTTTTAGAGTATTTTCAAAATACAGTCCTAAAACATGCTGAAAATCGATATTTTAGCTGCCCAAAGTCAATATGTGTATGCATCTTCTGTACCCGTCTATATCCCTAATTCTGGTTCAAAACACCAGAAAATTCGATATATTTGGGTCCCAGAAGCGATCTGTACATGCCTACTCATTGCTAGAATATTTTCAAATTATACGCCCAAAACATACTAAAAATCGTTATTTTGGGTGCCAAAGTCGATATGCGCATGCAACTTCTGTACCCGTTTATATCTCAAATTAAGGCTCAAAACACCCAAAAAATCGATATTTTTGTGTCCCAGAAGCGATCTGTACATGTCTACACCGTGCTATAGTATTCTCAAAATACAGGCCCAAAACATGCTCAAAATCGATATTTTAGGTGCCCAAGTCGATATGTGCATGCATCTTCTGTATCTGTTCATATCTCAAATTCAGGCTCAGAACACCCTAAAATTCGATTTATTTGGGTTCCAGAAGCGATCTGTACGTGTCTACTCAGTGTTAGAGTATTTTAAAAATACTGGCCCAAAACATGCTCAAAATCGATATTTTGGGTGCCCAAAGTCGATATGTGCATGCATCTTCTGTACCCGTTTATATTTCAAATTCAGACTCAAAACACCCGAATATTCGATATTTTTGGGTCCCAAAAGCAATGTGTACATGCATACTCTGTTTTAGAGTATTTTCAAAATACAGGCCTAAAACATGCTGAAAATCGATATTTTAGCACCCCAAAGTCAATATGTGTATGCATCTTCTTAACCCTTCTATATCCCAAATTCAGATTCAAAACACTCAAAAATTCGATATTTTTTGGTCCCAGAAGCAATCTGTACATGCCTACTTCTTGCTAGAATTTTTTCAAGATACAGACCCAAAACATACTCAAAATCGATATTTTAGGTGCAAAAAGTAAGAAATGTGATTGCATCTTCTGTTCCCGTTTATATCTCAAATTCAGGCTCAAAACACCCAAAAAATCGATATTTTTGTGTCCCAGAAGCGATCTGTACATGTCTATACCGTGTTTGAGTATTTTCAAAATACAGGCCCAAAACATGCTCAAAATCGATATTTTAGGTGCCCGAAGTCGATATGTGCATGCATCTTCTGTACCCGTTTATATCTCAAATTCATTCTCAAAATACCCGAAAATTCGATTTATTTGGGTCCCAGAAGCGATCTGTACGTGTCTACTCAGTGTTAGAGTATTTTAAAAATTCAGGCCCAAAACATGCACAAAATCGATATTTTGGGTGCCCAAAGTCGATATGTGCATGCATCTTCTGTACCCGTTTATATCTCAAATTCATTCTCAAAATACCCGAAAATTCAATGTTTTTGGGTCCCAGAAGCGATCTGTACGTGCATACTCCGTGTTAGAGTGTTTTTAAAATACAGGCCCAAAACATGCTGAAAATCGATATTTTATGTGCCCAAAGTCAATATGTGTATGCATCTTCTGTACCCGTGTATATCCCTAATTCTAGTTCAAAACACCAGAAAATTAATTTTTTTGGGTCCCAGAAGCGATCTGTACATGCCTACTCAGTGCTAGAATATTTTCAAATTATACGCCCAAAACATACTAAAAATCGATATTTTGGGTGCCAAAGTCAATATGTGCATGCATCTTCTGTACCCGTTTATATCTCAAATTCAGGCTCAAAACACCCAAAAAATCGATATTTTTGTGTCCCAGAAGCGATCTGTACATGTCTACACCGTGCTATAGTATTTTCAAAATACAGGCCCAAAACATGCTCAAAATCGATATTTTAGGTGCCCAAAGTCGATATGTGCATGCATCTTCTGTACCCGTTTATATCTCAAATTCAGACACAAAACACCCGAATATTCGATAATTTTGGGTCCCAAAAGCAATGTGTACATGCATACTCCGTGTTAGAGTATTTTCAAAATACAGGCCTAAAACATGCTGAAAATCGATATTTTAGCTGCCCAAAGTCAATATGTGTATGTATCTTCTGTACCCGTCTATATCCCAAATTCAGATTCAAAACACTCAAAAATTCGATATTTTTGGGTCCCAGAAGCAATCTGTACATGTCTACTTCTTGCTAGAATGTTTTCAAGATACAGACCCAAAACATACTCAAAATCGATATTTTAGGTGCAAAAAGTCGAAATGTGCATGCATCTTCTGTACCCGTTTATATCTCAAATTCAGGCTCAGAACACCCGAAAATTCGATTTATTTGGGTCCCAGAAGCGATCTGTACGTGTCTACTCCGTGTTAGAGTATTTTAAAAATTCAGGCCCAAAACATGCTCAAAATCGATATTTTGGGTGCCCAAAGTCGATATGTGCATGCATCTTCTGTACCCGTTTATATCTCAAATTCAGGCTCAAAACACCCGAAAATTCAATGTTTTTGGGTCCCAGAAGCGATCTGTACGTGCATACTCCGTGTTAGAGTGTTTTTAAAATACAGGCCCAAAATATGCTGAAAATCGATATTTTATGTGCCCAAAGTCAATATGTGTATGCATCTTCTGTACCCGTGTATATCCCTAATTCTGGATCAAAACACCAGAAAATTCGATATTTTTGGGTCCCAGAAGCGATCTGTACATGCCTACTCAGTGCTAGAATATTTTCAAATTATACGCCCAAAACATACTAAAAATCGTTATTTTGGGTGCCAAAGTCGATATGTGCATGCATCTTCTGTACCCGTTTATATCTCAAATTCAGGCTCAAAACACCCAAAAAATCGATATTTTTGTGTCCCAGAAGCGATCTGTACATGTCTACACAGTGCTATAGTATTTTCAAAATACAGGCCCAAAACATGCTCAAAATCGATATTTTAGGTGCCCAGAGTCGATAAGTGCATGCATCTTCTGTATCCGTTCATATCTCAAATTCAGGCTCAGAACACCCTAAAATTCGATTTATTTGGGTTCCAGAAGCGATCTGTACGTGTCTACTCAGTGTTAGAGTATTTTAGAAATACAGGTCCAAAACATGCTGAAAATCGATATTTTGGGTGCCCAAAGTCGATATGTGCATGCATCTTCTGTACCCGTTTATATCTCAAATTCAGACTCAAAACACCCGAATATTCGATATTTTTGGGTCCCAAAAGCAATGTGTACATGCATACTCCGTGTTAGAGTACTTTCAAATTACAGGCCTAAAACATGCTGAAAATCGATATTTTAGCTGCCCAAAGTCAATATGTGTATGCATCTTCTGTACACGTCTATATCCCAAATTCAGATTCAAAACACTCAAAAATTCGATATTTTTTGGTCCCAGAAGCAATCTGTACATGCCTACTTCTTGCTAGAATGTTTTCAAGATACAGACCCAAAACATACTCAAAATCGATATTTTAGGTGCCCAAAGTCGAAATGTGCATGCATCTTCTGTATCCGTCTATATCCCAAATTCTGGTTCAAAACACCCGAAAATTCGATATTTTTGGGTCCCAGAAGCGATCTGTACATGGCTACTCCGTGTTAGAGTATTTTCAAAATACAGGCCCAAAACATGCTCAAAATCGATATTTAAGGTGCAAAAAGTCGATATGTGCATGCATCTTCTGTACCCGTTTATATCTCAAATTAAGACTCAAAACACCCGAATATTCGATATTTTTGGGTCCCAAAAGCAATGTGTACATGCATACTCTGTTTTAGAGTATTTTCAAAATACAGGCCTAAAACATGCTGAAAATCGATATTTTAGCTGCCCAAAGTCAATATGTGTATGCATCTTCTGTACCCGTCTATATCCCAAATTCAGATTCAAAACACTCAAAAATTCGATATTTTTGGGTGCCAGAAGCAATCTGTACATGCCTACACCGTGCTAGAGTATTTTCAAAATACAGGCCCAAAACATGCTCAAAATCGATATTTTAGGTGCCCAAAGTCGATATGTGCATGCATCTTCTGTATCCGTTCATATCTCAAATTCAGGCTCAGAACACCCTAAAATTCGATTTATTTGGGTTCCAGAAGCGATCTGTACGTGTCTACTCAGTGTTAGAGTTTTTTAAAAATACAGGCCCTAAACATGCTCAAAATCGATATTTTGGGTGCCCAAAGTCGATATGTGCATGCATCTTCTGTACCCGTTTATATCTCAAATTCAGACTCAAAACACCCGAATATTCGATATTTTTGGGTCCCAAAAGCAATGTGTACATGCATACTCTGTTTTAGAGTACTTTCAAAATACAGGCCTAAAATATGCTGAAAATCGATATTTTAGCTGCCCAAAGTCAATATGTGTATGCATCTTCTGTACCCGTCTATATCCCAAATTCAGATTCAAAACACTCAAAAATTCGATATTTTTGGGTCCCAGAAGCAATCTGTACATGCCTACTTCTTGCTAGAATGTTTTCAAGATACAGACCCAAAACATACTCAAAATCGATATTTTAGGTGCAAAAAGTCGAAATGTGCATGCATCTTCTGTACCCGTTTATATCTCAAAATCAGGCTCAGAACACCCGAAAATTCGAATTATTTGGGTCCCAGAAGCGATCTGTACGTGTCTACTCAGTGTTAGAGTATTTTAAAAATTCAGGCCCAAAACATGCTCAAAATCGATATTTTGGGTGCCCAAAGTCGATATGTGCATGCATCTTCTGTACACGTCTATAACCCAAATTCAGATTCAAAACACTCAAAAATTCGATATTTTTGGGTCCCAGAAGCAATCTGTACATGCCTACTTCTTGCTAGAATGTTTTCAAGATACAGACCCAAAACATACTCAAAATAGATATTTTAGGTGCCCAAAGTCGAAATGTGCATGCATCTTCTGTATCCGTCTATATCCCAAATTCTGGTTCAAAACACTCGAAAATTCGATATTTTTGGGTCCCAGAAGCGATCTGTACATGGCTACTCCGTGTTAGAGTATTTTCAAAATACAGGCCCAAAACATGCTCAAAATCGATATTTTAGGTGCAAAAAGTCGATATGTGCATGCATCTTCTGTAACCGTTTATATCTCAAATTCAGGCTCAAAACACCCGAAAATTCAATGTTTTTGGGTCCCAGAAGCGATCTGTACGTGCATACTCCGTGTTAGAGTGTTTTTAAAATACAGGCCCAAAACATGCTGAAAATCGATATTTTATGTGCCCAAAGTCAATATGTGTATGCATCTTCTGTACCCGTGTATATCCCTAATTCTGGATCAAAACACCAGAAAATTCGATATATTTGGGTCCCAGAAGCGATCTGTACATGCCTACTCAGTGCTAGAATATTTTCAAATTATACGCCCAAAACATACTAAAAATCGATATTTTGGGTGCCAAAGTCGATATGTGCATGCATCTTCTGTACCCGTTTATATCTCAAATTCAGGCTCAAAACACCCAAAAAATCGATATTTTTGTGTCCCAGAAGCGATCTGTACATGTCTACACAGTGCTAAAGTATTTTCATAATACAGGCCCAAAACATGCTCAAAATCGATATTTTAGGTGCCCAAAGTCGATATATGCATGCATCTTCTGTTTCCGTTCATATCTCAAATTCAGGCTCAGAACACCGTAAAATTCGATTTATTTGGGTTCCAGACGCGATCTGTACATACCTACTCCTTGCTAGAATTTTTTCAAGATACAGACCCAAAACATGCTGAAAATCGATATTTTAAGTGCAAAAAGTCGATATGTGCATGCATCTTCTGTACCCGTTTATATCTCAAATTCAGGCTCAGAACACCCGAAAATTCGATATTTTGGGGTCCCCGAAGCGATCTGTACATGCCTACTCCGTGTTAGAGTATTTTCAAAATACAGGACCAAAACATGCTCAAAATCGATATTTTAGGTGCCCGAAGTCGATATGTGCATGCATCTTCTGTACCTGTTCATATCTCAAATTCAGGCTCAGAATACCCGAAAATTCGATTTATTTGGGTCCCAGAAGCGATCTGTACGTGTCTACTCCGTGTTAGAGTATTTTAAAAATTCAGGCCCAAAACATGCTCAAAATCGATATTTTGGGTGCCCAAAGTCGATATGTGCATGCATCTTCTGTACCCGTTTATATCTCAAATTCAGGCTCAAAACACCCGAAAATTCAATGTTTTTGGGTCCCAGAAGCGATCTGTACGTGCATACTCCGTGTTAGAGTGTTTTTAAAATACAGGCCCAAAATATGCTGAAAATCGATATTTTATGTGCCCAAAGTCAATATGTGTATGCATCTTCTGTACCCGTGTATATCCCTAATTCTGGATCAAAACACCAGAAAATTCGATATTTTTGGGTCCCAGAAGCGATCTGTACATGCCTACTCAGTGCTAGAATATTTTCAAATTATACGCCCAAAACATGCTCAAAATCGATATTTTGGGTGCCCAAAGTCGATATGTGCATGCATCTTTTGTACCCGTTTATATCTCAAATTCAGGCTCAAAACACCCGAAAATTCAATGTTTTTGGGTCCCAGAAGCAATCTGTACATGCCTACTTCTTGCTAGAATGTTTTCAAGATACAGACCCAAAACATACTCAAAATCGATATTTTAGGTGCAAAAAGTCGATATGTGCATGCATCTTCTGTACACGTTTATATCTCAAATTCAGACTCAAAACACCCGAATATTCGATATTTTTGGGTCCCAAAAGCAATGTGTACATGCATACTCTGTTTTAGAGTATTTTCAAAATACAGGCCTAAAACATGCTGAAAATCGATATTTTAGCTGCCCAAAGTCAATATGTGTATGTATCTTCTGTACCCGTCTATATCCCAAATTCAGATTCAAAACACTCAAAAATTCGATATTTTTGGGTCCCAGAAGTAATCTGTACATGCCTACACCGTGCTAGAGTATTTTCAAAATACAGGCCCAAAACATGCTCAAAATCGATATTTTAGGTGCCCAAAGTCGATATATGCATGCATTTTCTGTATCCGTTCATATCTCAAATTCAGGCTCAGAACACCCTAAAATTCGATTTATTTGGGTTCCAGAAGCGATCTGTACGTGTCTACTCAGTTTTAGAGTATTTTAAAAATAAATGCCCAAAACATGCTCAAAATCGATATTTTGGGTGCCCAAAGTCGATATGTGCATGTATCTTCTGTACCCGTTTATATCTCAAATTCAGACTCAAAACACCCGAATATTCGATATTTTTGGGTCCCAAAAGCAATGTGTACATGCATACTCTGTTTTAGAGTATTTTCAAAATACAGGCCTAAAACATGCTGAAAATCGATATTTTAGCTGCCCAAAGTCAATATGTGTATGCATCTTCTGTACCCGTCTATATCCCAAATTCAGATTCAAAACACTCAAAAATTCGATATTTTTTGGTCCCAGAAGCAATCTGTACATGCCTACTTCTTGCTAGAATGTTTTCAAGATACAGACCCAAAACATACTCAAAATCGATATTTTAGGTGCCCAAAGTCGAAATGTGCATGAATCTTCTGTATCCGTCTATATCCCAAATTCTGGTTCAAAACACCCGAAAATTCGATAATTTTGGGTCCCAGAAGCGATCTGTACATACCTACTCCTTGCTAGAATTTTTTCAAGATACAGACCCAAAACATGCTCAAAATCGATATTTTAGGTGCAAAAAGTCGATATGTGCATGCATCCTCTGTACCCGGTTATATCCAAATTTCTGGCTCAAAACACCCGAAAATTCGATATTTTTGGGTCCCAGAAGCGATATGTACATGCCTACTCAGTGCTAGAATATTTTCAAATTATACGCCCAAAACATACTAAAAATCGATATTTTGGGTGCCAAAGTCGATATGTGCATGCATCTTCTGTACCCGTTTATATCTCAAATTCAGGCTCAAAACACCCAAAAAATCGATATTTTTGTGTCCCACAACTGATCTCTACATGTCTACACCGTGTTTGAGTATTTTCAAAATACAGGCCCAAAACATGCTCAAAATCGATATTTTAGGTGCCCGAACTCGATATGTGCATGCATCTTCTGTACCTGTTCATATCTCAAATTCAGGCTCAGAACAACCGAAAATTCGATTTATTTGGGTCCCAGAAGCGATCTGTACGTTTCTACTCAGTGTTAGAGTATGTTCAAAATACAGGTCCAAAACATGCTCAAAATCGATATTTTGGGTGCCCAAAGTCGATATGTGCATGCATCTTCTGTACCCGTTTATATCTCAAATTCAGAATCAAAACACCCAAAAAATCGATATTTTTGTGTCCCACAACTGATCTCTACATGTCTACACCGTGTTTGAGTATTTTCAAAATACAGGCCTAAAACATGCTGAAAATCGATATTTTAGCTGCCCAAAGTCAATATGTGTATGCATATTCTGTACACGTCTATATCCCAAATTCAGATTCAAAACACTCAAAAATTCGATATTTTTGGGTCCCAGAAGCAATCTGTACATGCCTACTTCTTGCTAGAATGTTTTCAAGATACAGACCCAAAACATACTGAAAATCGATATTTTAGGTGCTAAAAGTCGAAATGTGCATGCATCTTCTGTACCCGTTTATATCTCAAATTCAGGCTCAAAACACCCGAAAATTCGATATTTTTGGGTCCCAGAAGCGATCTGTACATGGCTACTCCGTGTTAGAGTATTTTCAAAATACAGGCCCAAAACATGCTCAAAATCGATATTTTAGGTGCAAAAAGTCGATATGTGCATGCATCTTCTGTACCCGTTTATATCTCAAATTCAGACTCAAAACACCCGAATATTCGATATTTTTGGGTCCCAAAAGCAATGTGTACATGCATACTCTGTTTTAGAGTATTTTCAAAATACAGGCCTAAAACATGCTGAAAATCGATATTTTAGCTGCCCAAAGTCAATATGTGTATGCATCTTCTGTACCCGTCTATATCCCAAATTAAGATTCAAAACACTAAAAAATTCGATATTTTTTGGTCCCAGAAGTAATCTGTACATGCCTACACCGTGCTAGAGTATTTTCAAAAAACAGGCCCAAAACATGCTCAAAATCGATATTTTAGGTGCCCAAAGTCGATATATGCATGCATTTTCTGTATCCGTTCATATCTCAAATTCAGGCTCAGAACACCCTAAAATTCGATTTATTTGGGTTCCAGAAGCGATCTGTACGTGTCTACTCAGTTTTAGAGTATTTTAAAAATACAGGCCCAAAACATGCTCAAAATCGATATTTTAGGTGCCCAAAGTCAATATGTGCATGTATCTTCTGTACCCGTTTATATCTCAAATTAAGACTCAAAACACCCGAATATTCGATATTTTTGGGTCCCAAAAGCAATGTGTACATGCATACTCTGTTTTAGAGTATTTTCAAAATACAGGCCTAAAACATGCTGAAAATCGATATCTTAGCTGCCCAAAGTCAATATGTGTATGCATCTTCTGTACCCGTCTATATCCCAAATTCAGATTCAAAACACTCAAAAATTCGATATTTTTGGGTCCCAGAAGCAATCTGTACATGCCTACTTCTTGCTAGAATGTTTTCAAGATACAGACCCAAAACATACTCAAAATCGATATTTTAGGTGCAAAAAGTCGAAATGTGCATGCATCTTCTGTACCCGTTTATATCTCAAATTCAGGCTCAGAACACCCGAAAATTCGATTTATTTGGGTCCCAGAAGCGATCTGTACGTGTCTACTCCGTGTTAGAGTATTTTAAAAATTCAGGCCCAAAACATGCTCAAAATCGATATTTTGGGTGCCCAAAGTCGATATGCGCATGCATCTTCTGTACCCGTTTATATCTCAAATTCAGGCTCAAAACACCCGAAAATTCAATGTTTTTGGGTCCCAGAAGCGATCTGTACGTGCATACTCCGTGTTAGAGTGTTTTTAAAATACAGGCCCAAAATATGCTGAAAATCGATATTTTATGTGCCCAAAGTCAATATGTGTATGCATCTTCTGTACCCGTGTATATCCCTAATTCTGGATCAAAACACCAGAAAATTCGATATTTTTGGGTCCCAGAAGCGATCTGTACATGCCTACTCAGTGCTAGAATATTTTCAAATTATACGCCCAAAACATGCTCAAAATCGATATTTTGGGTGCCCAAAGTCGATATGTGCATGCATCTTCTGTACCCGTTTATATCTCAAATTCAGGCTCAGAACACCCGAAAATTCGATAATTTTGGGTCCCAGAAGCGATCTGTACATACCTACTCCTTGCTAGAATTTTTTCAAGATACAGACCCAAAACATGCTCAAAATCGATATTTTAGGTGCAAAAAGTCTATATGTGCATGCATCCTCTGTACCCGGTTATATCCCAATTTCTGGCTCAAAACACCCGAAAATTCGATATTTTTGGGTCCCAGAAGCGATCTGTACATGCCTACTCAGTGCTAGAATATTTTCAAATTATACGCCCAAAACATACTAAAAATCGATATTTTGGGTGCCAAAGTCGATATGTGCATGCATCTTCTGTACCCGTTTATATCTCAAATTCAGGCTCAAAACACCCAAAAAATCGATATTTTTGTGTCCCAGAAGTGATCTGTACATGTCTACACCGTGTTTGAGTATTTTCAAAATACAGGCCCAAAACATGCTCAAAATCGATATTTTAGGTGCCCGAAGTCGATATGTGCATGCATCTTCTGTACCTGTTCATATCTCAAATTCAGGCTCAGAACAACCGAAAATTCGATTTATTTGGGTCCCAGAAGCGATCTGTACGTTTCTACTCAGTGTTAGAGTATGTTCAAAATACAGGTCCAAAACATGCTCAAAATCGATATTTTGGGTGCCCAAAGTCGATATGTGCATGCATCTTCTGTACCCTTTTATATCTCAAATTCAGACTCAAAACACCCGAATATTCGATAATTTTGGGTCCCAAAAGCAATGTGTACATGCATACTCCGTGTTAGAGTATTTTCAAAATACAGGCCTAAAACATGCTGAAAATCGATATTTTAGCTGCCCAAAGTCAATATGTGTATGCATATTCTGTACACGTCTATATCCCAAATTCAGATTCAAAACACTCAAAAATTCGATATTTTTGGGTCCCAGAAGCAATCTGTACATGCCTACTTCTTGCTAGAATGTTTTCAAGATACAGACCCAAAACATACTGAAAATCGATATTTTAGGTGCTAAAAGTCGAAATGTGCATGCATCTTCTGTACCCGTTTATATCTCAAATTCAGGCTCAAAACACCCGAAAATTCGATATTTTTGGGTCCCAGAAGCGATCTGTACATGGCTACTCCGTGTTAGAGTATTTTCAAAATACAGGCCCAAAACATGCTCAAAATCGATATTTTAGGTGCAAAAAGTCGATATGTGCATGCATCTTCTGTACCCGTTTATATCTCAAATTCAGACTCAAAACACCCGAATATTCGATATTTTTGGGTCCCAAAAGCAATGTGTACATGCATACTCTGTTTTAGAGTATTTTCAAAATACAGGCCTAAAACATGCTGAAAATCGATATTTTAGCTGCCCAAAGTCAATATGTGTATGCATCTTCTGTACCCGTCTATATCCCAAATTCAGATTCAAAACACTCAAAAATTCGATATTTTTGGGTCCCAGAAGCAATCTGTACATGCCTACTTCTTGCTAGAATGTTTTCAAGATACAGACCCAAAACATGCTCAAAATCGATATTTTAGGTGCTAAAAGTCGAAATGTGCATGCATCTTCTGTACCCGTTTATATCTCAAATTCAGGCTCAAAACACCCGAAAATTCGATATTTTTTGGTCCCAGAAGCGATCTGTACATGGCTACTCCGTGTTAGAGTATTTTCAAAATACAGGCCCAAAACATGCTCAAAATCGATATTTTAGGTTCAAAAAGTCGATATGTGCATGCATCTTCTGTACCCGTTTATATCTCAAATTCAGACTCAAAACACCCGAATATTCGATATTTTTGGGTCCCAAAAGCAATGTGTACATGCATACTCTGTTTTAGAGTATTTTCAAAATACAGGCCTAAAACATGCTGAAAATCGATATTTTAGCTGCCCAAAGTCAATATGTGTATGCATCTTCTGTACCCGTCTATATCCCAAATTCAGATTCAAAACACTCAAAAATTCGATATTTTTGGGTCCCAGAAGTAATCTGTACATGCCTACACCGTGCTAGAGTATTTTCAAAATACAGGCCCAAAACATGCTCAAAATCGATATTTTAGGTGCCCAAAGTCGATATGTGCATGCATCTTCTGTATCCGTTCATATCTCAAATTCAGGCTCAGAACACCCTAAAATTCGATTTATTTGGGTTCCAGAAGCGATCTGTACGTGTCTACTCAGTGTTAGAGTATTTTAAAAATACAGGCCCAAAACATGCTGAAAATCGATATTTTGGGTGCCCAAAGTCGATATGTGCATGCATCTTCTGTACCCGTTTATATCTCAAATTCAGACTCAAAACACCCGAATATTCGATATTTTTGGGTCCCAAAAGCAATGTGTACATGCATACTCTGTTTTAGAGTACTTTCAAAATACAGGCCTAAAACATGCTGAAAATCGATGTTTTAGCTGCCCAAAGTCAATATGTGTATGCATCTTCTGTACCCGTCTATATCCCAAATTCAGATTCAAAACACTCAAAAATTCGATATTTTTGGGTCCCAGAAGCAATCTGTACATGCCTACTTCTTGCTAGAATGTTTTCAAGATACAGACCCAAAACATACTCAAAATCAATATTTTAGGTGCAAAAAGTCGAAATGTGCATGCATCTTCTGTACCCGTTTATATCTCAAATTAAGGCTCAGAACACCCGAAAATTCGAATTATTTGGGTCCCAGAAGCGATCTGTACGTGTCTACTCAGTATTAGAGTATTTTAAAAATTCAGGCCCAAAACATGCTCAAAATCGATATTTTGGGTGCCCAAAGTCGATATGTGCATGCATCTTCTGTACCCGTTTATATCTCAAATTCAGGCTCAAAACACCCGAAAATTCAATGTTTTTGGGTCCCAGAAGCGATCTGTACGTGCATACTCCGTGTTAGAGTGTTTTTAAAATACAGGCCCAAAACATGCTGAAAATCGATATTTTATGTGCCCAAAGTCAATATGTGTATGCATCTTCTGTACCCGTGTATATCCCTAATTCTGGATCAAAACACCAGAAAATTTGGGTCCCAGAAGCGATCTGTACATGCCTACTCAGTGCTAGAATATTTTCAAATTATACGCCCAAAACATACTAAAAATCGATATTTTGGGTGCCAAAGTCGATATGTGCATGCATCTTCTGTACCCGTTTATATCTCAAATTCAGGCTCAAAACACCCAAAAAATCGATATTTTTGTGTCCCAGAAGCGATCTGTACATGTCTACACAGTGCTATAGTATTTTCAAAATACAGGCCCAAAACATGCTCAAAATCGATATTTTAGGTGCAAAAAGTCGATATATGCATGCATCTTCTGTATCCGTTCATATCTCAAATTCTGGCTCAGAACACCGTAAAATTCGATTTATTTGGGTTCCAGACGCGATCTGTACATACCTACTCCTTGCTAGAATTTTTTCAAGATACAGACCCAAAACATGCTCAAAATCGATATTTTAGGTCCAAAAAGTCGATATGTGCATTCATCCTCTGTACCCGGTTATATCCCAATTTTTGGCTCAAAACACCCGAAAATTCGATATTTTTGGGTCCCAGAAGCGATCTGTACATGCCTACTCAGTGCTAGAATATTTTCAAATAATACGCCCAAAACATACTAAAAATCGATATTTTGGGTGCCAAAGTCGATATGTGCATGCATCTTCTGTACCCGTTTATATCTCAAATTCAGGCTCAAAACACCCAAAAAATCGATATTTTTGTTTCCCAGAAGTGATCTGTACATGTCTACACCGTGTTTGAGTATTTTCAAAATACAGGCCCAAAACATGCTCAAAATCGATATTTTAGGTGCCCGAACTCGATATGTGCATGCATATTCTGTACCTGTTCATATCTCAAATTCAGGCTCAGAACAACCGAAAATTCGATTTATTTGGGTCCCAGAAGCGATCTGTACGTGTCTACTCAGTGTTAGAGTATTTTAAAAATGCAGGTCCAAAACATGCTCAAAATCGATATTTTAGGTGCCCAAAGTCGATATGTGCATGCATCTTCTGTACCCGTTTATATCTCAAATTCAGACTCAAAACACCCGAATATTCGATATTTTTGGGTTCCAAAAGCAATGTGTACATGCATACTCCGTGTTAGAGTATTTTCAAAATACAGGCCTAAAACATGCTGAAAATCGATATTTTAGCTGCCCAAAGTCAATATGTGTATGCATCTTCTGTACACGTCTATATCCCAAATTTTGATTCAAAACACTCAAAAATTCGATATTTTTGGGTCCTAGAAGCAATCTGTACATGCCTACTTCTTGCTAGAATGTTTTAAAGATACAGACCCATAACATGCTCAAAATCGATATTTTAGGTGCAAAAAGTCGAAATGTGCATGCATCTTCTGTACCCGTTTATATCTCAAATTCAGGCTCAAAACACCCGAAAATTCGATATTTTGGGGTCCCCGAAGCGATCTGTACATGCCTACTCCGTGTTAGAGTATGTTCAAATTACAGGCCCAAAACATGCTCAAAATCGATATTTTAGGTGCCCAAAGTCGATATGTGCATGAATCTTCTGTATCCGTCTATATCCGACATTCAGGTTCAAAACACCCGAAAATTCGATAATTTTGGGTCCCAGAAGCGATCTGTACATACCTACTCCTTGCCAGAATTTTTTCAAGATACAGACCCAAAACATGCTCAAAATCGATATTTTAGGTGCAAAAAGTCGATATGTGCATGCATCCTTTGTACCCGGTTATATCCCAATTTCTGGCTCAAAACACCCGAAAATTCGATAT
Organism: Petrolisthes cinctipes; assembly: GCA_033782935.1. Lineage (NCBI taxonomy): Eukaryota > Metazoa > Arthropoda > Malacostraca > Decapoda > Porcellanidae > Petrolisthes > Petrolisthes cinctipes. Next base: position 505,870 of record JAWQEG010000095.1, read on the forward strand.
TTTTGGGTCCCAGAAGCGATCATTACATGCCTACTCAGTGCTAGATGATTTTCAAATTATACGCCCAAAACATACTAAAAATCGATATTTTGGGTGCCAAAGTCGATATGTGCATGCATCTTCTGTACCCGTTTATATCTCAAATTCAAGCTCAAAACACCCAAAAAATCGATATTTTTGTGTCCCAGAAGCGATCTGTACATGTCTACACCGTGTTTAAGTATTTTCAAAATACAGGCCCAAAATATGCTCAAAATCGATATTTTAGGTGCCCGAAGTCGATATGTGCATGCATCTTCTGTACCTGTTCATATCTCAAATTCAGGCTCAGAACAACCGAAAAATCGATTTATTTGGGTCCCAGAAGCGATCAGTACGTGTCTACTCCGTGTTAGAGTATTTTAAAAATACAGGCTCAAAACATGCTCAAAATCGATATTTTAGGTGCCCCAAGTCGATATGTGCATGCATCTTCTGTACCCGTTTATATCTCAAATTCAGACTCAAAACACCCGAATATTCGATATTTTTGGGTCCCAAAAGCCATCTCTACATACATACTCCGTGTTAGAGTATTTTTAAAATACAGGCCTAAAACATGCTGTAAATCGATATTATAGCTGCCCAAAGTCAATATGTGTATGCATCTTCTGTACCCGTCTATATCCCAAATTTAGGTTCAAAACACTCGAAAATTCGATATTTTTGAGTACCAGAAGCAATCTGTACATGCCTACTTCTTGCTAGAAAGTTTTCATGATACAGACCCAAAACATGCTCAAAATCGATATTTTAGGTGCAAAAAGTCGATATGTGCATGCATCTTCTGTACCCGTTTATATCTCAAATTCAGGCTCAAAACACCCAAAAAATCGATATTTTTGGGTCCCAGAATCGATCTGTACGTGCATACTCCGTGTTAGAGTGTTTTTAAAATACAGGCTAAAACATGCTCAAAATCGATATTTTTTGTGCCCAAAGTCAATATGTGTATGCATCTTCTGTACCCGTGTATATCCCTAATTCTGGTTCAAATCACCAGAAAATTCGATATTTTTGGGTCTCAGATGCGATCTGTACATGCCTACTCCTTGCTAGAATGTTTTCAAGATACAGACCCAAAACATGCTCAAAATCGATATTTTAAGTGCAAAAAGTCGATATGTGCATGCATCTTCTGTACCCGTTTATATCTCAAATTCAGGCTCAAAACTCCATAAAGTCGATATTTTTAGGTTCCTTAAACGATATGCACATGCCTTCTCAGTGCTAGAATGTTTTTAAAATACAGGCTTAAAACATGTTCAAAAATGATGTTTTAGGTGTGAAAAGTCGATATGTGCATGCATCTTCTGTACCCGTTTATATCTCAAATTCAGGCTCAAAACACCCAAAAAATCGATATTTTTGTGTCCCAGAAGCGATCTGTAAATGCATACTCCGTGTTAGAGTATTTTTTTTAAATACAGGCCCAAAACATGCTCAAAATCGATATTTTAGGTGCCCAAAGTCGATGTGTGCATGCATCTTCTGTACCCGTTTATATCTCAAATTCAGGCTCAAAACACCCGAAAAGTCGATATTTTTGGGTCCCAGAAGCGATCTGTACGTGCATACTCCGTGTTAGAGTGTTTTTAAAATACAGGCCCAAAACATGCTGAAAATCGTTTTTTTATGTGCCCAAAGTCGATATGTGCATGCATCTTCTGTATCCGTCTATATCCCAAATTCAGGTTCAAAACACCCGAAAATTCGATATTTTTGGGTCCCAGGAGCGATCTGTACATGCCAACTCCTAGCTAGAATTTTATCAAGATACAGACCCAAAACAAGATCAAAATCGATGTTTTAGGTGCAAAAAGTCGATATGTGCATGCATCTTCTGTACCCGTTTATATCTCAAATTCAGGCTCAAAACACCCGAAAATTCGATATTTTTGGGTCCCAAAAGCGATCTGTACATGTCTACTCCGTGTTAGAGTATTTTTAAAATACAGGCCCAAAACATACTAAAAATCGATATGTTAGGTGTCCAAAGTCGATATGTGCATGCATCTTCTGTACCCGTTTATATCTCAGATTCAGGCTCAAAACACCCAAAAAATCAATATTTTTGTGTCCCAGAAGCGATCTGTACATGCCTACTCCGTGGCACAGTATTTTCAAAATACAGGCCCAAAACTTGCTCAAAATCGATATTTTAGGTGCCCAAAGTCGATATGTGCATGCATCTTCTGTACCCGTTTATATCTCAAATTCATGCTCAAAACACCCGAAAATTCAATGTTTTTGGGTCCCAGAAGCGATCTGTACGTGCATACTCCGTGTTTGAGTGTTTTTAAAATACAGGCCCAAAACATGCTGAAAATCGATATTTTATGTGCCCAAAGTCAATATGTGTATGCATCTTCTGTACCCGTGTATATCCCTAATTCTGGTTCAAAACATCAGAAAATTCAATATTTTTGGGTCCCAAAAGCGATCTGTACATGCCTACTCCTTGCTAGAATGTTTTTAAGATACAGACCCAAAACATGCTCAAAATCAATATTTTAATTAAGTGCAAAAAGTCGATATGTGCATGCATCTTCTGTACCCGTTTATATTTCAAATTCAGGCTCAAAACTCCGAAAATTCGATATTTTTGGGTCCCAGAAGCGATCTGTACATGCATACTCCGTGTTAGAGTGTTTTTAAAGTACAGGCCCAAAACATGCTAAAAAATTGATATTTTGGGTGCCCAAAGTCGATATGTGCATTCAACTTCTGTACCCGTTTATATCTCAAATTCAGGCTCAAAACACCCAAAAATTCGATATTTTTGTGTCCCAGAAGCGATCTGTACGTGTCTACTCCGTGTTAGAGTATTTTAAAAATACAGGCCCAAAATATGCTCAAAATCGATATATTGGGTGCCTAAAGTCGATATGTGCATGCATCTTCTGTACCCGTTTATATCTCAAATTCAGACTCAAAACACCCGAATATTCGATATTTTTGGGTCCCAAAAGCCATCTGTACATGCATACTCCGTGTCAGAGTATTTTCAAAATACAAGCCTAAAACATGCTGAAAATCGATATTTTAGCTGCCCAAAGTCAATATGTCTATGCATCTTCTGTACCCGTGTATATCCCTAATTCTGGTTCAAAACACCAGAAAATTCGATATTTTTGGGTCCCAAAAGCGATCTGTACATAGCTACTCCTTGCTAGAATTTTTTCAAGATACAGACCCAAAAAATGATCAAAATCGATATTTTAGGTGCAAAAAGTCGATATGTGTATGCATCTTCTGTACCCGTTTATATCTCAAATTCAAGCTCAAAACACCCGAAAATTCCATATTTTTGGGTCCGTTAAGCGATCTGTACATGCATAGTCAGTGCTAGAATGTTTTCAAAATGTAGACTCAAAACATGCTAAAAACCGATATTTTAGGTGTCCAAAATCGATATGTGCATGCATCTTCTGTACCCGTTTATATCTCAAATTCAGGCTCAAAACACTCAAAAAATCGGTATTTTTGTGTCCCAGAAGCGATCTGCACATGACTACTCCGTGTTAGAGTATTTTCAAAATACAGGCCCAAAACATGCTCAAAATCGATATTTTAGGTGCCCAAAGTCGATATGTGCATGCATCTTCTGTATCCGTTTATATCTCAAATTCAGGCTCAAAACACAATAAAATTCGATATTTTTGGGACCCAGAAGCGATCTGTACTTGCCTACTCCGTGTTAAAGTATTTTCAAAATACAGGCCCAAAACATGCTGAAAATCTATATTTTAGGTGCCCAAAGTCAATATGTCTATGCATCTTCTGTACCCGTCTATATCATAGATTCAGGTTGAAAGCACCCAAAAATTCGATATCTTTGGGTCCCAGAAGCGATCTGTACATGCCTACTCCTTGCTAGAATGTTTTCAAGATACAGACCCAAAACATGCTCAAAATCGATATTTTAGGTGCCCAAAGTCGATATGTGCATGCATCCTCTGTACCCGGTTATATCCCAAATTCTGGCTCAAAACCCCCGAAAATTCGATATTTTTGGGTCCCAGAAGCGATCTGAACATGTCTACACCGTGTTTGAGTATTTTCAAGATACAGACCCAAAACATGCTCAAAATCGATATTTTAAGTGGAAAAAGTCGATATGTGCATGCATTTTCTGTACACGTTTATATCTCAAATTCAGGCTAAAAACACCCGAAATTTCGATATTTTTGGGTCCCAAAAGCGACCTGTACATGTCTACTCCGTGTTAGAGTATTTTTAAAATACAGGCATAAAACATAATAAAAATCGATATTTTAGGTGCCAAAGTCGATATGTGCATGCATCTTCTGTACCCGTTTATATCTCAAATTCAGGCTCAAAACACCCGAAAATTCAATATTTTTGGGTCCCAGAAGTGATCTGTACGTGCATACTCCGTGTTAGAGTGTTTTTAAAATGCAGGCCCAAAACATGCTCAAAATCGATATTTTAAGTGCAAAAAGTCGATATGTGCATACATTTTATGTACCCGTTTATATCTCAAATTCAGGTTCAAAGCACCAGAAAATTCGATATTATTGGGTCCCAGAAGCCATCTGTACATGCATACTCCGTGTTAGAGTGTTTTTTAAAATACAGGCCCAAAACATGCTGTAAATCTATATTTTATGTGCCCAAAGTCAATATGTGTATGGATCTTCAGTACCCGTGTATATATCTAATTCTGGTTCAAAACATCAGAAAATTCGATATTTTTGGGTCCCAGAAGCGATCTGTACATGCCTACTCCTTGCTAGAATGTTTTCAAGATACAGACCCAAAACATGCTCAGAATCGATATTTTAATTAAGTGCAAAAAGTCGATATGTGCATGCATCTTCTGTACCCGTTTATATCTCAAATTCAGGCTCAAAACTCCGAAAATTCGATATTTTTGGGTCTTAGAAGCGATCTGTACATGCATACTCCGTGTTAGAGTGTTTTTAAAGTACAGGCCCAAAACATGCTAAAACATTAATATTTTAGGTGCACAAAGTCAATATGTGTATGCATTCTCTGTACCCGGTTATATCTCAAATTCAGGCTCGAAACTCCCGAAAATTCAATATTTTTGGGTCCCAGAAGCGATCTGTACATGCCTACTCAGAGCAAGAATGTTTTCAAAATATAGGCTCAGAACATGCTAAAAATCGATATTTTGGGTGCCCAAAGTCGATATGTGCATGCAACTTCTGTACCCGTTTATATCTCAAATTCAGGCTCAAAACACCCAAAAATTCGATATTTTTGTGTCCCAGAAGCGATCTGTACGTGTCTACTCCGTGTTAGAGTATTTTAAAAATACAGGTCCATAATATGCTCAAAATCGATATATTGGGTGCCCAAAGTCGATATGTGCATGCATCTTCTGTACCCGTTTATATCTCAAATTCAGACTCAAAACACCCGAATATTCGATATTTTTGGGTCTCAAAAGCAATGTGTACATGCATACTCTGTTTTAGAGTATTTTCAAAATACAGGCCTAAAACATGCTGAAAGTCGATATTTTAGCTGCCCAAAGTCAATATGTGTATGCATCTTCTGTACGCGTCTATATCCCAAATTCAGATTCAAAACACTCAAAAATTCGATATTTTTGGGTCCCAGAAGCAATCTGTACATGCCTACACCGTGCTAGAGTATTTTCAAAATACAGGCCCAAAACATGCTCAAAATCGATATTTTAAGTGCCCAAAGTCGATATGTGCATCCATCTTCTGTATCCGTTCATATCTCAAATTAAGGCTCAGAACACCCTAAAATTCGATTTATTTGGGTTTCAGAAGCAATCTGTACGTGTCTACTCAGTGTTAGAGTATTTTAAAAATACAGGCCCAAAACATGCTCAAAATCGATATTTTGGGTGCCCAAAGTCGATATGTGCATGCATCTTCTGTACCCGTTTATATCTCAAATTCAGCCTCAAAACACCCAAAAAATCGATATTTTTGTGTCCCAGAAGCGATCTGTACATGTCTACACCGTGCTATAATATTTTCAAAATACAGGCCCAAAACATGCTGAAAATCGATATTTTAGGTGCAAAAAGTCGATATGTGCATGCATCCTCTGTACCCGTTTATATCTCAAATTCAGACTCAAAACACCCGAAAATTCGATATTTTTGGGTCCCAAAAGCGATCTGTACATGTCTACTCCGTGTTAGAGTATTTTTAAAATACAGGTCCATAACATGCTAAAAATCGATATTTTGGGGGCCAAAGTCGATATGTGAATGCATCTTCTGTACCCGTTTATATCTCAAATTCAGGCTCAAAACACCCAGAAAATCGATATTTTTGTGTCCCAGAAGCGATCTGTACATGTCTACACCGTGTTTGAGTATTTTCAAGATACAAAACCCAAAATATGCTTAAAATCGATATTTTAAGTGCAAAAAGTCGATATGTGCATGGATCTTCTGTACCCGTTTATATCTCAAATTCAGGCTCAAAACACCCGAAAATTCGATATTTTTGGGTCCCAAAAGCGATCTGTACATGTCTACTCTGTGTTATAGTATTTTTAAAATACAGGCCCAAAACATACTAAAAATCGATATTTTAGGTGCCCAAAGTCGATATGTGCATGCATCTTCTGTACCCGTTTATATCTCAAATTCAGGCTCAAAACACCCGAAAATTCAATATTTTTGGGTCCCAGAAGCGATCTTTACGTGCATACTCCGTGTTAGAGTGTTTTTAAAATAAAGGCCCAAAACATGCTAAAAATCGATATTTTATATGCCCAAAGTCAATATGTGTATGCATATTCTGTACCCGTGTATATCCTTAATTCAGGTTCAAAACACCAGAAAATTCGATATTTTTGGTTCCCAGAAGCGATCTGTACATGCCTACTCCTTGCTTGAATGTTTTCAAGATACAGACTCAAAACGTGTCAAAATCGATATTTTAAATGTAAAAAGTCGATATGAGCATTCATCTTCTGTACCCGTTTATATCTCAAATTCAGGCTCAAAACTCCGAAAATTCGATATTTTTGGGTCCCTTAAGCAATCTGCACATGACTACTCAGTGCTAGAATGTTTTTAAAATACAGGCTTAAAACATGCTATAAATCGATATTTTAGGTGTCCAAAGTCGATATGTGCATGCATCTTCTGTACCCGTTTATATCTCAAATTCAGGCTCAAAACACCCAAAAAATCGATATTTTTGTGTCCCAGAAGCGATCTGTACATGCCAACTCCGAGTTCGAGTATTTTCAAAAAACAGGCCCAAAACATGCTCAAAATCGATATTTTAGGTGCAAAAAGTCGATATGTGCATGCATCTTCTGTATCCGTTTATATCTCAAATTCAGGCTCAAAAATCCCAAAAAATCGATATTTTTGGGTCCCAGAAGCGATCTGTACATGCCTACTCCGTGTTAAAGTATTTTCAAAATACAGGCCCAAAACATGCTGAAAATCTATATTTTAGGTGCCCAAAGACAATATGTGTATGCATCTTCTGTTCCCGTCTATATCCCAAATTCAGGTTCAAAACACCAGAAAATTCGGTATTTTTTGGTCCCAAAAGCGATCTGTACATGCCTACTCCTTGCTAGAATGTTTTCAAGATACAGACCCAAAACATGCTCAAAATCGATATTTTAGGTTCAAAAAGTCGATATGTGCATGCATCCTCTGTACCCGGATATATTCCAAATTCTGGCTCAAAACCACCGAAAATTCGATATTTTTGGGTCCCAGAAGCGATCTGTACATGCCTACTCAGTGCTAGAATATTTTCAAATTATACGCCCAAAACATACTAAAAATCGATATTTTGGGTGCCAAAGTCGATATGTGCATGCATCTTCTGTACCCGTTTATATCTCAAATTCAGGCTCAAAACACCCAAAAAATCGATATTTTTGTGTCCCAGAAGCGATCTGTACATGTCTCCACCGTGTTTGAGTATTTTCAAAATACAGGCCCAAAACATGCTCAAAATCGATATTTTAGGTGCCCAAAGTCGATATGTGCTTGCATCTTCTGTACCCGTTTATATCTCAAATTCATGCTCAAAACTCCGAAAATTCGATATTTTTGGGTCCCTTAAGCAATCTGCACATGCCTACTCAGTGCTAGAATGTTTTCAAAATACAGGCCCAAAACATGCTCAAAATCGATATTTTAGGTGCCAAAAGTCGATATGTGCATGCATCTTCTGTATCCGTTTATATCTCAAATTCAGGCTCAAAACACCCGAAAATTCGATATTTTTGGGTCCCAGAAGCGATCTGTACATGCCTACTCCGTGTTAATGTATTTTCAAAATACAGGCCCAAAACATGCTCAAAATCGATATTTTAGGTGCCCAAAGTCAATATGTGTATGCATCTTCTTTAACCGTCTATATCTCAAATTCAGGTTCAAAACACCAGAAAATTCGGTATTTTTGGGTACCAGAAGCGATCTGTACATGCCTACTCCTTGCTAGAATGTTTTCAATATACAGACCCAAAACATGCTCAAAATCGATATTTTAGGTGCAAAAAGTCGATATGTGCATGCATCCTCTGTACCCGGTTATATCCCAAATTCTGGCTCAAAACCCCCGAAAATTCGATATTTTTGGGTCCCAGAAGCGATCTGTACATGCCTACTCAGTGCTAGAATATTTTCAAAATACAGGCCCAAAACATGCTCAAAATCGATATTTTTGGTGCCCAAAGTCGATATGTGCATGCATCTTCTGTACCCGTTCATATCTCAAATTCAGGCTCAGAACACCCGAAAATTCGATTTATTTGGGTCCCAGAAGCGATCTGTACGTGTCTACTCAGTGTTAGAGTATTTTAAAGATACAGGCCCAAAACATGTTCAAAATCGATATTTTGGGTGCACAAAGTCGATATGTGCATGCATCCAATGTACCCGTTTATATCTCAAATTCAAACTCAAAACACCCGAATATTAGATATTTTTGGGTACCAAAAGCAATGTGTACATGCATACTCCGTGTTAGAGTATTTTCAAAATACAGGCCTAAAACATGCTGAAAATCGATATTTTAGCTGCCCAAAGTCAATATGGGTATGCATCTTCTGTACCCGTCTATATCCCAAATTCAAGTTCAAGACACTCGAAAATTCGATATTTTTGGGTCCCAGAAGCAATCTGTACATGCCTACTTCTTGCTAGAATTTTTTCAAGATACAGACCCAAAACATGCTCAAAATCGATATTTTAGGTGCAAAAATTCGATTTTTGCATGCATCTTCTGAACTCGTTTATATCTCAAATTCAAGCTCAAAACACCCGAAAATTCGATATTTTTGGGTCCCTTAAGCGATCTTTACATGCATACTCAGTGCTAGAATGTTTTCAAAATATAGGGTCAAAACATGCTAAAAATCGATATTTTAGGTGTCTAAAGTCGATATGTGCATGCATCTTCCGTACCCGTTTATATCTCAAATTCAGGCTCAAAACACCCCAAAATTCGATATTTTTGGGTCCCAAAAGCGATCTGTACATGTCTACTCCGTGTTAGAGTATTTTTGAAATACAGGCCCAAAACATGCTAAAAATCGATATTTTTGGTGCCCAAAGTCGATATGTGCATGCATCTTCTGTACCCGTTTATATCTCAAATTCAGGCTCAAAACACCCGATAATTCAATATTTTTGGGTCCCATTAGCGATCTGTACGTGCATACTATGTGTTAGAGTGTTTTTAAAATACAGGCCCAAAACATGCTGAAAATCGATATTTTATGTGCCCAAAGTCAATATGTGTATGCATCTTCTGTACACGTGTATATCCCTAAGTCAGGTTCAAAACACCAGAACATTCGATATTTTTGGGTTCCAGAAGCAATCTGTACATGCCTACTCCTTGCTGGAATGTTTTCAAGATACAGACCAAAAACATGCTCAAAATTGATATTTTAAGTGCAAAAAGTCGATATGTGCATGCATCTTCTGTACCCGTTTATATCTCAAATTCAGGCTCAAAACTCCGAAAATTCGATATTTTTGGGTCCTTTAAGCAATCTGCACAAGCCTACTCAGTGCTAGAATGTTTTTAAAATACAGGCTTAAAACATGTTATAAATCGATATTTTAGGTGTCCAAAGTCGATATGTGCATGCATCTTCTGTACCCGTTAATATCTCAAATTCAGGCTCAAAACACCCGAAAAATCGATATTTTTGGGTCCCTAAAGCGATCTGTACATGTCTACTCCGTTTTAGAGTACTTTTATAATACAGGCCCAAAACATGCTAAAAATCGATATTTTAGGAGCCCAAAGTCGATATGTGCATGCATCATCTGTACCCGTTTATATCTCAAATTCAGGCTCAAAACACCCGAAAATTCAATATTTTTGGGTCCCAGAAGCGATCTGTACATGCCTACTCCGTGTTAAAGTATTTTCAAAATACAGGCCCAAAACATGCTGAAAATCTATATTTTAGGTGCCCAAAGTCGATATGTGCATGCATCTTCTGTACCCGTTTATATCTCAAATTCAGACTCAAAACACCCGAATATTCGATATTTTTGTGTCTCAGAAGCGATCTGTACATGCCTACTCCGTGTTAGAGTATTTTCATAATACAGGCCCAAAACATGTTAAAAATCGATATTTTAAGTGCCCAAAGTCGATATGTGCATGCATCTTCTGTACCCGTTTATATCTCAAATTCAGGCTCAAAACACCCAAAAAATCGATATTTTTGTGTCCCAGAAGCGATCTGTACATGTCTACACCGTGCTATAGTATTTTCAAAATGCAGGCCCAAAACATGCTCAAAATCGATATTTTGGGTGCCCAAAGTCGATATGTGCATGCATCTTCTGTACCCGTTCATATCTCAAATTCAGGCTCAGAACACCCTAAAATTCGATTTATTTTGGTTCCAGAAGCGATCTGTACGTGTCTACTCAGAGTATAGAGTATTTTAAAAATACAGGCCCAAAACATGCTCAAAATCGATATTTTGGGTGCCCAAAGTCGATATGTGCATGCATCTTCTGTACCCGTTTATATCTCAAATTAAGACTCAAAACACCCGAATATTCAATATTTTTGGGTCCCGAAAGCAATGTGTACATGCATACTCCGTGTTAGAGTATTTTCAAAATACAGGCCCAAAACATGCTCAAAATCAATATATATGTGCCAAAAGTCGTTATGTGCATGCATCTTCTGTATCCGTCTATATCCCAAATTCAGGTTCAAAACACCCGAAAATTCGATATTTTTGGGTCCCAAAAGCGATCTGTACATGCCTACTCCTTGCTAGAATGTTTTCAAGATACAGACCAAAAACATGCTCAAAATCGATATTTTAAGTGCAAAAAGTCGATATGTGCATGCATCTTCTGTACCCGTTTATATCTCAAATTCAGGCTCAAAAATCGGAAAATTCGATATTTTTGGGTCCCTTATGCAATCTGCACATGCCTACACAGTGCTAAAATGTTTTTAAAATACAGGCTTAAAACATGCTATAAATCGATATTTTAGGTGTCCAAAGTCGATATGTGCATGCATCTTCTGTACCCGTTTATATCTCAAATTCTGGCTCAAAACACCCGAATATTCGATCTTTTTGGGTCCCAAAAGCGATCTGTACATGTCTACTCCGTGTTAGAGTATTTTTTAAATACAGGCCCAAAACATGCTAAAAATCGATATTTTAGGTGCCCAAAGTCGATATGTGCATGCATCTTCTGTACCCGTTTATATCTCAAATTCAGGCTCAAAACACCCGAAAATTCAATATTTTTGGGTCCCAGAAGCGATCTGTACGTGCATAGTCCATGTTAGAGTGTTTTTTAAAATACAGGCCCAAAACATGCTGTAAATCGATATTTTATGTGCCCAAAGTCAATATGTGTATGCATCTTCTGTACACGTGTATATCCCTAATTCAAGTTTAAAACACCAGAAAATTCGATATTTTTGGGTCCCAAAAGCGATCTGTACATGCCTACTCCTTGCTAGAATGTTTTCAAGATACAGACTAAAAACATGCTCAAAATCGATATTTTAAGTGCAAAATGTCGATATGTGCATGCATCTTCTGTACCCGTTTATATTTCAAATTCAGGCTCAAAACTCCGAAAATTCGATATTTTTGGGTGCTTTAAGCAATCTGCACATGCCTACTCAGTGCTAGAATGTTTTTAAAATACAGGCTTAAAACATGCTATAAATCGATATTTTAGGTGTCCAAAGTCGATATGTGCATGCATCTTCTGTACCCGTTTATATCTCAAATTCAGGCTCAAAACACCCGAAAATTCGATACTTTTGGGACCCAAAAGCGATCTGTACATGTCTACTCTGTGTTAGAGTATTTTTAAAATACAGGCCCAAAACATGCTAAAAATCGATATTTTAGGTGCCCAAAGTCGATATGTGCATGCATCTTCTGTATCCGTCTATATCCCAAATTCAGGTTCAAAACACCCGAAAATTCGATATTTTTGGGTTCCAGAAGCGATCTGTACATGCCTACATCTTGCTAGATTTTTTTAAGATACAAACCCAAGACATGCTCAAAATCGATGTTTTAGGTGTCCAAAGTCGATATGTGCATGCATCTTCTGTACCCGTTTATATCTCAAATTCAGGCTCAAAACACCCGAAAATTCAATATTTTTGGGTCCCAGAAGCCATCTGTACGTGCATACTCCGTGTTAGAGTGTTTTTAAAATACAGGCCCAAAACATGCTGAAAATCGATATTTTAAGTGCAAAAAGTCAATATGTGTATGCATCTTCTGTACCCGTTTATATCTCAAATTCAGGCTCAAAACACCCAAAAAATCGATATTTTTGTGTCCCAGAAGCAATCTGTACGTGTCTACACCATGTTAGAGTATTTTCAAAATACAGGCCCAAAACATGCTTAAAATCGATATTTTAGGTGCCTAAAGTCAATATGTGCATGCATCTTCTGTATCCGTTCATATCTCAAATTCAGGCTCAAAACACCCGAAAATTCGATTTATTTGGGTTCTAGAAGCCATCTGTACATGCCTACTCAGTGCTAGAATATTTTCAAATTATACGCCCAAAACATACTAAAAATCGATATTTTGGGTGCCAAAGTCGATATGTGCATGCATCTTCTGTACCCGTTTATATCTGAAATTCAGGCTCAAAACACCCAAAAAATCAATATTTTTGTGTCCCAGAAGCGATCTGTACATGCCTACTCCGAGTTAGAGTATTTTCAAAATACAGGCCCAAAACATGCTCAAAATCAATATTTTAGGTGCCCAAAGTCGATATGTGTATGCATCTTCGGTACCCATCTATATCCCAAATTCTGGCTCAAAACCCCCGAAAATTCGATATTTTTGGGTCCCTGAAGCAATCTGTACACGCATACTCCTTGCTAGAATGTTTTCAATATACAGACCCAAAACATGCTCAAAATCGATATTTTAGGTGCAAAAAGTCGATATGTGCATGCATCCTCTGTACCCGGTTATATCCCAAATTCAGGCTCAAAACCCCCGAAAAATCGATATTTTTGGGTCAATGAAGCGATCTGTACATGCCTACTCAGTGCTACAATATTTTCAAATTATACGCCGAAAACATACTAAAAATCGATATTTTGTGTACCAAAGTCGATATGTGCATGCATCTTCTGTACCCGTTTTTATCTCAAATTCAGGCTCAAAACACCCAAAAAATCGATATTTTTGTGTCCCAGAAGCTATCTGTACATGTCTACACCGTGCTATAGTATTTTCAAAATACAGGCCCAAAACATGCTCAAAATCGATATTTTAGGTGCCCAAAGACGATATGTGCATGCATCTTCTGTACCCGTTTATATCTCAAATTCAAACTCAAAACACCCGAATATTCGATATTTTTGGGTCCCAAAAGCAATGTGTACATGCATACTCCGTGTTAGAGTATTTTCAAAATACAGGCCTAAAACATGCTCAAAATCGATATTTTAGCTGCCCAAAGTCGATATGTGTATGCATCTTCGGTACCCGTCTATATCCCAAATTCTGGCTCAAAACCCCCGAAAATTCGATATTTTTGGGTCCCTGAAGCAATCTGTACATGCATACTCCTTGCTAGAATGTTTTCAATATACAGACCCAAAACATGCTCAAAATCGATATTTTAGGTGCAAAAAGTCGAAATGTGCATGCATCTTCTGTACCCGTTTATATCTCAAATTCAGGCTCAAAACACCCGAAAATTCCATATTTTTGGGTCCCAGAAGCGATCTGTACATGCATACTCAGTGCTAGAATGTTTTCAAAATATAAGCTCAAAACATGCTAAAAATCGATATTTTAGGTGTCCAAAGTCGATATGTGCATGCATCATCTGTACCCGTTTATATCTCAAATTCAGGCTCAAAACACCCGAAAATTCGATATTTTTGGGTCCCAAAAGCGATCTGTACATGTCTACTCCGTGTTATAATATTTTTAAAATAAAGGTCCATAACATGCTAAAAATCGATATTTTGGGGGCCAAAGTCGATATGTGCATGCATCTTCTGTACCCGTTTAGATCTCAAATTCAGGCTCAAAACACCCAAAAAATCGATATTTTTGTGTCCCAGAAGCGATCTGTACATGTCTACACCGTGTTAGAGTATTTTCAAAATACAGGCCCAAAACATGCTCTAAATCGATATTTTAGGTGCCCAAAGTCGATATGTGCATGCATCTTCTGTACCCGTTCATATCTCAAATTCAAGCTCAGAACACCCGAAAATTCGATTTATTTGGGTCCCAGAAGCGATCTGTACATGCCTACTCAGTGCTAGAATATTTTCAAATTATACGCCCAAAACATGCTAAAAATCGATATTTTGGGTGCCAAAGTCGATATGTGCATGCATCTTCTGTACCCGTTTATATCTCAAATTCAGGCTCAAAACACCAAAAAATCGATATTTTTGTGTCCCAGAAGCGATCTGTACATGCCTACTCCTTGCTAGAATGTTTTCAAGATACAGACCAATAACATGCTCAAAATCGATATTTTAAGTGCAAAAAGTCGATATGTGCATGCATCTTCTGTACCTGTTTATATCTCAAATTCAGGTTCAAAACTCCGAAAATTCGATATTTTTGGATCCCTTAAGCAATCTGCACATGCCTACTCAGTGCTAGAATGTTTTTAAAATACAGGCCCAAAACATGCTCAAAATCGATATATTAGGTGCCCAAAGTCGATATGTGCATGCATCTTCTGTATCCGTTTATATCTCAAATTCAGGCTCAAAACACCCGAAAATTCGATATTTTTGGGTCCCAGAAGCGATCTGTACATGCCTACTCCTTGCTAGAAAGTTTTCAATATACAGACCCAAAACATGCTCAAAATCGATATTTTAGGTACAAAAAGTCGATATGTGCATGCATCCTCTGTACCCGGTTATATCCCAAATTCTGGCTCAAAACCTCCGAAAATTCAAAATTTTTGGGTCCCAGAAGCGATCTGTACATGTCTACTCAGTGCTAGAATATTTTCAAAAAAAATGCCCAAAACATGCTCAAAATCGATATTTTAGGTTCCCAAAGTCGATATGTGCATGCATCTTCTGTACCCGTTCATATCTCAAATTCAGGCTCAGAACACCCGAATATTCGATTTAATTGGGTCCCAGAAGCGATCTGTACGTGTCTACTCAGTGTTAGAGTATTTTAAAGATACAGGCCCAAAACATGCTCAAAATCGATATTTTAGGTGCACATAGTCGATATGTGCATGCATCTTCTGTTCCCGTTTATATCTCAAATTCAAACTCAAAACACCCGAATATTAGATATTTTTGGGTACCAAAAGCAATGTGTACATGCATACTCCGTGTTAGAGTATTTTCAAAATACAGGCCCAAAACATGCTCAAAATCGATATTTTAGCTGTCCAAAGTCAATATGGGTATGCATCTTCTGTACCCGTCTATATCCCAAATTCAGGTTCAAAACACTCGAAAATTCCATATTTTTGGGTCCCAGAAGCAATCTGTACATGCCTACTTCTTGCTAGAATGTTTTCAAGATACAGACCCAAAACATGCTCAAAATCGATATTTTAGGTTCAAAAAGTCGAAATGTGCATGCATCTTCTGTACCCGTTTATATCTCAAATTCAGGCTCAAAACACCCGAAAATTCAATATTTTTTGGGTTCCAGAAGCGATTTGTACATGCCTACTCCGTGTTAGAGTATTGTCAAAATACGGGCCCAAAACATGCTCAAAATCGATATTTTAGGTGCCCAAAGTCGATATGTGCATGCATCTTCTGTATCCGTCTATATCCCAAATTCAGGTTCAAAACACCCGAAAATTCGATATTTTTGGGTCCCAGAAGCAATCTGTACATGCCTACTCCTTACTAGAATTTTTTCAAGATTCAGTCCCAAAACATGCTCAAAATCGATATTTTAGGTGCAAAAAGTCGATATGTGCATGCATCTTCTGTACCCGTTTATATCTCAAATTCAGGCTCAAAACACTCGAAAATTCGATATTTTTGGGTCCCTTAAGCGATCTGTACATGCATACTCAGTGCTAGAATGTTTTCAAAATATAGGGTCAAAACATGCTAAAAATCGATATTTTAGGTGTCTAAAGTCGATATGTGCATGCATCTTCTGTACCCGTTTATATCTCAAATTCAGGCTCAAAACACCCGAAAATTCGATATTTTTGGGTCCCAGAAGCGATCTGTACATGCCTACTCCGTGTTAGAGTATTTTCAAAATACATGCCCAAAACATGCTTAAAATCGATATTTTAGGTGCCCAAAGTCGATTTGTGCATGCATCTTCTGTATCCGTTTATATCTCAAAATCAGGCTCAAAACACCCGAAAATTCGATATTTTTGGGTCCCAGAAGCGATCTGTACATGCCTATTCCGTGTTAGATCATTTTCAAAATACAGAAAGAAAACATGCTAAAAATCAATATTTTAGGTGCCCAAAGTCGATTTGTGCATGCATCTTCTGTACCCGTTTATATCTCAAAATCAGGCTCAAAACACCCAAAAATTCGATATTTTTGGGTCCCAGAAGCGATCTGTACATTCCTACTCCGTGTTAGAGTATTTTCAAAATACAGGCCGAAAACATGCTGAAAATCAATATTTTAGGTGCCCAAAGTCAATATGTGCATGCTTCTTCTGTACCCGATTATATCTCAAATTCGGGCTCAAAATATCCGAAAATTCGATATTTTGGGTCCCAGAAGCGATCTGCACATGCCTACTTCGTGTTAGAGTATTTTCAAAATAAAGGCCCAAAACATGCTAAAAATCGATATTTTTGGTGCCCAAAGTCGATATGTGCATGCATTATCTGTACCCGTTAATATCTCAAATTCAGACTCAAAACATCCTAAAATTCGGTATTTTTGTGTCCCAGAAGCGATCTGTACATCCCTACTCCATGCTAGAATGTTTTCAAGATACAGACCCAAAACATGCTCAAAATCGATATTTTAGGTGCAAAAAGTCGATATGTGCATTTATCTTCAGTACCGGTTTATATCTCAAATTCAGGCTCAAAACACCCGAATATTCAATAGTTTTAGGTTCCAGAAGCGATCTGTATATGTCTACTCGGTGCTAGAATGTTTTTAAAATATAGGTTTAAAACATGCTAAAAATTTATATTTTAGGTGTCAAAAGTCGATATGTGCATGCATCTTCTGTACTCGTTTATATCTTAAATTCAGTCTCAAAACACCCGAAAATTCGATATTTTTTGGTCCCAGAAGCGACCTGTATATGCCTACTCCATGCTAGAATGTTTTCAAGATACAGACCCAAAACATGCCGAAAATCGATATTTTAGGTGCAAGAAGTCGATATGTGCATGCATCTTCAGTACCCGTTTATATCTCAAATTCAGGCTCAAAACGCCCGAAAATTCGATATTTTTGGGTCCAAGAAGCGATCTGTACATGCCTACTCCGTGTTAGAGTATTTTCAAAATACAGGCCGAAAACATGCTGAAAATCAATATTTTAGGTGCCCAAAGTCAATATGTGCATGCTTCTTCTGTACCCGTTTATATCTCAAATTCGGGCTCAAAATATCCGAACATTCGATATTTTTGGGTCCCAGAAGCGTTCTGTACATGCCTACTCCGTGTTAGAGTATTTTCAAAATACAGGCCGAAAACATGCTGAAAATCAATAATTTAGGTGCCCAAAGTCAATATGTGCATGCTTCTTCTGTACCCGTTTATATCTCAAATTCGGGCTCAAAATATCCGAAAATTCGATATTTTGGGTCCCAGAAGCGATCTGTACATGCCTACTTCGTGTTAGAGTATTTTCAAAATAAAGGCCTGAAACATGCTAAAAATCGATATTTTTGGTGCCCAAAGTCGATATGTGCATGCATTATCTGTACCCGTTAATATCTCAAATTCAGGCTCAAAACATCCTAAAATACGGTATTTTTGTGTCCCAGAAGCGATCTGTACATCCCTACTCCATGCTAGAATGTTTTCAAGATACAGACCCAAAACATGCTCAAAATCGATATTTTAGGTGCAAAAAGTCGATATGTGCATTTATCTTCAGTACCGGTTTATATCTCAAATTCATGCTCAAAACACCCGAATATTCAATAGTTTTAGGTTCCAGAAGCGATCTGTATATGTCTACTCAGTGCTAGAATGTTTTTAAAATATAGGTTTAAAACATGCTAAAAATTTATATTTTAGGTGTCAAAAGTCGATATGTGCATGCATCTTCTGTACTCGTTTATATCTTAAATTCAGTCTCAAAACACCCGAAAATTCGATATTTTTTGGTCCCAGAAGCGACCTGTATATGCCTACTCCATGCTAGAATGTTTTCAAGATACAGACCCAAAACATGCCCAAAATCGATATTTTAGGTGCAAGAAGTCGATATGTGCATGCATCTTCAGTACCCGTTTATATCTCAAATTCAGGCTCAAAACGCCCGAAAATTCGATATTTTTGGGTCCCAGAAGCGATCTGTACATGCCTACTCAGTGCTAGAATAATTTCAAGATATTGGTCCAAAACATGCAAAAAATAGATATTTTGGGTGCCGAAAGTCGAAATGTGCATGCATGCTCTGTATCCGTTAATATCTCAAATTCAAGCTCAAAACACCCGAAAATTCGGTATTTTTGGGTCCCAGAAGCGATCTGTACATGCCTACTTCTTGCTAGAATGTTTTCAAGATACAGACCCATAACAAGCTGAAAATTGATATTTTACGTGCCCATAGTCGATATGTGCATGTATCTTCAGTACCGGTTTATATCTCAAATTCAGGCTCAAAACACCCGAATATTCAATAGTTTTAGGTTCCAGAAGCGATTTGTACATGTCTACTCAGTGCTAGAATGTTTTTAAAATATAGGTTTAAAACATGCTAAAAATTTATATTATAGGTTTCCCAAGTCGATATGTGCATGCATCTTCAGTATCTGTTTATATCTCAAATTCAGGCTCAAAACACCCGAAAATTCGATATTTTTGGGTCCCAGAAGCGATCTGTACATGCCTACTCAGTGCTAGAATAATTTCAAGATATTGGCCCAAAACATGCAAAAAATCGATATTTTGGGTGCCCAAAGTCGAAGTGTGCATGCATGCTCTGTACCCGTTTATATTTCAAATTCAAGCTCTAAACACCCGAAAAGTCAATATTTTTGGGTTCCAGAAGCGATCTGTACATGCCTACTCAGTGCTAGAATGTTTTTAAAATATAGGTTTAAAACATGCTAAAAATATATATTTTAGGTTTCCCAAGTCGATATGTGCATGCATCTTCTGTACCCGTTTATATCGTAAATTTAGGCTCAAAACACCCGAAAATTCGATATTTTTGGGTCCCAGAAGCGATCTGTACATGCCTACTCCGTTTTAGAGTATTTTCAAAATACAGGCCCAAAACATGCTGAAAATCGATATTTTAGGTGCCCAAAGTTGATTTGTGCATGCATCTTCTGTACCCGTTTATATCTCAAAATCAGGCTCAAAACACCCGAAAATTCGATATTTTTGGGTCCCAGAAGCGATTTGTACATGCCTACTCCGTGTTAGAGCATTTTCAAAATACAGGCCCAAAACATGCTGAAAATCAATATTTTAGGTTCCCAAAGTCAATATGTGCATGCTTCTTCTGTACCCGATTATATCTTAAATTCGGGCTCAAAATATCCGAAAATTTGATATTTTGGGTCCCAGAAGCGATCTGTACATG
Source organism: Petrolisthes cinctipes (assembly GCA_033782935.1). Classification (NCBI taxonomy): domain Eukaryota; kingdom Metazoa; phylum Arthropoda; class Malacostraca; order Decapoda; family Porcellanidae; genus Petrolisthes; species Petrolisthes cinctipes. Next base: position 526,131 of record JAWQEG010000095.1, read on the forward strand.
CCTACTTCGTGTTAAAGTATTTTCAAAATAAAGGCCCAAAACATGCTAAAAATTGATATTTTTGGTGCCCAAAGTCGATATGTGCATGCATTATCTGTACCCGTTTATATCTCAAATTCAGTCTCAAAACATCCTAAAATTCGGTATTTTTGTGTCCCAGAAGCGATCTGTACATCCCTACTCCATGCTAGAATGTTTTCAAGATACAGACCCAAAACATGCTCAAAATCTATATTTTAGTTGCAAAAAGTCGATATGTGCTTGCATCTTCAGTGCCCGTTTATATCTTAAATTCAGGCTTAAAACACCCAAAAATTCAATATTCTTGGATCCCCGAAGCGATCTGTACATGTCTACTCAGTGCTAGAATGTTTTAAAATATAGGCTTAAAACATGCTAAAAATCAATATTTTACGTGTCCAAAGTCGATATATACATACATCTTCTGTACCTGTTTATATCCCAAATTCATGCTCAAAACACCCGAAAATTCAAAATTTTTGGGTCCTAGAAGCAATCTGTACATGCCTACTGAGTGATAGAATATTTTCAAGATATAGGCCCAAAACATGCTAAAAATCGATATTTTAGGTGCCCAATGTCGATATGTGCATGCATCTTCTGTACCCGTTTATATCTCAAATTCAGGCTCAAAACACCCGAAAAGTCGATATTTTTGGGTTCCAGAACCGATCTGTACATGCCTACCCCGTGTTTGAGTAATTTCAAAATACAGGTCCAAAACATGCTCAAAATCGATGTTTTAGGTGCCCAAAGTCGATATGTGTATGCATCTTCTGTACCCATTTTTATCTCAAATTCAGGCTAAAAACACCTGAAAATTTGATATTTTTGTGTTCCAGAAGCGATCTGTACATGCCTACTCCGTGTTAGAGTATTTTGAAAATACAGGCTAAAAACATGCTATAAATCGATATTTTGGGTGCCCAATGTCATTATGTGCATGCATCTTCTGCACCCGTTTATATCACAAATTCAGGCTCAAAACACCCGGAAATTCAATATTTTGGGATCCCAGAAGCGATCTGTATATGCCTACTCCGTGTTAGAATAATTTCAAAAAAATTGGCCCATAACATGCTAAAAATCGATATTTTGGGTGCCTAAAATCGATATGTGCATGCATCTTCTGTACCCCTCTATATCTCAAATTCAGGCTAAAAACACCCGAAAATTCGATATTTTTGGGTCCCAGAAGCGATCTGTACATGCCTACTCAGTGCTTGAATAATTTCAAAATATTGGCCCAAAACATGCCAACAACCAATATTTTTGGTGCCCAAAGTCAATATGTGTATGCATCTTCTGTACCCGTTTATATCCCAAATTCCGGCTCAAAACACCCGAAAATTCGATATTTTTGGGTCCGAGAATCGATCTGTAGATGCCTACTCCGTGTTAGAGAATGTTTTTAAAATACAGGCCCAAAACATGATAAAAATCGATATTTTGGGTGCTCAAAGTTAATATGTTCATGCAACTTCTGTACCCATTTATATCTCAAATTCAGGCTCAAAACAACGGAAAATTCAATATTTTTGGGTCCCACAAGCGATATATACAGTACAAACATGCCTACTCAGTGCTAGAATTTTTTCAAAATATAGGCTCAAAACATGCTAAAAATTGATAATTTAGGTGTCCCAAGTCAATATGTGCATGCATCTTCTGTACCCGTTTATATCTCAAATTCAGGCTCAAAACACCCGAAAATTCGATTTTTGTGTGTCCCAGACGCGATCTCTACATGCCTACTTCGTGTTAGAGTATTTTTTTAAAGTACAGACCCAAAACATGCTCAAAATCGATATTTTGGGTGCTCAAAGTTGATATGTGCATGCATCTTCTGTACGCGATTATATATCAAATTCAGGCTCAAAATACCCGAAAATTCAATATTTTTGGGTCCCTGAAGCAATCTGTACATGCCTCCTCCGTGTTTTAGTAATTTCAAAATACAGGCCCAAAACAAGCTGAAAATCGATGTTATAGGTGCCCAAAGTCGATATGTGTATGCATCTTCTGTACCCGTTTATATCTCAAATTCAGGCTAAAAACACCTGAAAATTCGATATTTTTGTGTTCCAGAAGCGATCTGTACATGCCTACTCCGAGTTAGAGTATTTTGAAAATACAGGCTAAAAACATGCTCAAAATCGATATTTTGGGTGCCCAAAGTCAATATGTGTATGCATCTTCTGCACCCGTTTATATCTCAAATTCAACCACAAAACACCTGAAAATTCGATATTTTTCGGTCCCAGAAGCGATCTGTACATGCCTACTCAGTGCTAGAATGTTTTCAAAAAATAGGCTCAAAACAAGCTAAAAAACGATATTTTAGGTGCCCAAAGTCAATATGTGCATGCATCTTCTGTACCCGTTTATATCTCAAATTCAGGCTCAAAACACCCGAAAAATCGGTATTTTTGGGTCCTAGAAGCGATCTGTACTTGCCTACTCCTAGTTAGATTGTTTTCAAGATACAGACTCAAAACTTGCTCAAAATCGATATTTTAGGTGCCCAAAAGTCGATATGTTCATGCATCTTCAGTACCTGTTTATATCTCAAATTCAGGCTCAAAACCCACGAAAATTCGATATTTTGGGGTCCCAGAAGCGATCTGTACATGCCTACTCCGTGTTAGAGTATTTTCAAAATACAGGCCCAAAACATGCTGAAAATCAATATTTTAGGTGCCCAAAGTCAATATGTGTATGCATCTTCTGTACCTGTTTATATCCCAAATTCCGGCTCAAAACACCCGAAAATTCGATATTTTGGGGTCCGAGAATCGATCTGTACATGCCTACTCAGTGATGGAAGATTTTAAAAATATAGGCCTAAAACATGCTAAAAATCGATATTTTAGGTGCCAAATGACGATATGTGCATGCATCTTCTGTACCCGTTTATATTTCAAATTCAGGCTCAAAACACCCGAAAAATCGATATTTTTGGGTTCCAGAAGCAATCTGTACATGCCTACTCAGTGCTACAGAAGCAATCTGTACATGCCTACTCCGTGTTAGAGTATGTTTTAAAAATACAGGCCCAAAACATGATAAAAATCAATATTTTGGGTGCCTAAAGTCGATATGTGCATGCAAATTCTGTACCCGTTTATATCTCAAATTCAGCCTCAAAACAACGGAAAATTCGATTTTTGTGTGTCCCAGACGCGATCTGTACATGCCTACTTCGTGTTAGAGTATTTTTAAAGTACAGGCTCAAAACATGCTAAAAATCGATATTTTAAGTGTCCACAGTCGATATGTGCATGCATCTTCTGCACCCGTTTACATTCCAAATTGAGGTTCAAAACACCCGAAAATTCGATATTTTTGGGTCCCCGAAGCGATCTGTACATGCCTCCTCCGTGTTAGAGTATTTTCCAAATATTGGCCCAAAACATGCTTAAAATCGATATTGTGGGTGCGCAAAGTCGATATGTGCATGCATTTTCGGTACCCGTTTATATCTCAAATTCAAGCTCAAAACAACCGAAAATTCGATATTTTTGGGTCCCAGAAGCGATCTGTACATGCCTACTCCGTGTTAGAGTATTTTCAAAATACAGGACAAAAACATGCTCAAAATCGATATTTTGGGTGCCCAAAGTCGATATGTGTATGCATCTTCAGTACCCGTTTACATTCCAAATTGAGGTTCAAAACACCCGAAAATTCAATATTTTTGGGTCCCAGAAGCGATCTGTACATGCCTAGTCAGATACAGGCCCAAAACATGCTGAAAATCGATATTTTAGGTGCCCAAAGTCAATATGTGTATGCATCTTCTGCACCCGTTTATATCCCAAATTCAACCTCAAAACACCCGAAAATTCGTTGTTTTTTGGTCCCATAAGCGATATGTACATGCCTACTCATTGCTAGAATGTTTTCAAAATATAAGCTCAAAACATACTAAAAATCGATATTTTAAGTGTCCAAAGTCGATATGTTCATGCATCTTCTGTACCCGTTTATATCTCAAATTCAACCTCATAACACCCGAAACTTCGATATTTTTGGGTCCCAGAAGCGATCTGTACATGCCTACTCAGTGCTAGAATGTTTTCAAAATATAGGCTCAAAACATGCTTAAAATCGATATTTTAAGTGTCCAAAGTCGATATGTGCATGCATCTTCTGTACCCGTTTATATCTCAAATTCAGTCTTAAAACACCCGAAAATTCGATATTTTGGGGTCCCAGAAGTGATCTGTACATATCTACTTTGTGCTAGAATATTTTCAAAATATAGGCTCAAAACATGCTAAAATCGTTATATTAAGTGTCCAAACTCGATATGTTGATGCATCTTCTGTACCCGTTTATATCTCAAATTCAGGCTCCAAACACCCGAAAATCCGATATTTTGGGGTCCCAGAAGTGATCTGTACATGCCTACTCAGATACAGGCCCAAAACATGCTGAAAATCGATATTTTAGGTTCCCAAAGTCAATATGTGTATGCATCTTCTGCACCCGTTTATATCTCAAATATAACCACAAAACACCCGAAAATTCGATATTTTTCGGTCCCAGAAGCGATCTGTACATGCCTACTCAGTGCTAGAATGTTTTCAAAATATAGGCTCAAAACATACTAAAAATCGATATTTTAAGTGTCCAAAGTCGATATGTGCATGCATCTTCTGTACCCGTTTATATCTCAAATTCAGGCTCAAAACACCCGAAAATTCAATATTTTTGGGTTCCAGAAGCGATCTGTACATGCCTACGCAGTGCTAGAATATTTTACAAAATACAGGCCTAAAACATGCTAAAAATCGATATTTTAGGTGTGTACACACCATAAAACCATTTAGAAAAGGATCACTACTTCTAATCTGTTTACAAATCAGAAACAGGCCACCTGGGCAAGTTGGACACACACACACACACACAGGTGCGGCGTCAGGTCATACAAAGACATTATTAACCTTTCCTACCTCCCCTTCGAAGGAGAGTAGGAAAGAGAGTAAAGGAGAGAGAGAGAGAGAGAGAGATAGGAAAGGGTTGGCCCACTTTCCCTTTCACACGAGAAGAGAGAAGTAGGTACAGAATCAAACTGACCATTCACAGGCAACACAGTCACACTCTAGCCATTCTGTAAACTATTGAGTTTGAAATGTATATAAGCAGAGGAGGTACACTAGGATTTAGGATACCACACTGACTCCCTAAGGGCTATAAACTGTCTCCATAGAGAGAGACATAATACCATATAAGACAAGGCACATCACGATAATACCCTGTATAGATAAGTACACATATTAATAAATTAAGCCTTAAGAAACTTGTGAAGTCAATCACCTAAGCAAACATAAGAAAGCACCCCGTCTTCCACGTTACCTAAAACCACAACAACAACAACTACTACAACTACAACTCCAAGAATTACACACAAGTAACTTACCAGGTTCTGCCCAGAGTTCAAGCCTTCAGAACTGGTACATTTGATGGCAGCGGTGTTTTTGCAATAAGGCAAATTGCAAGGTATAGACTTCACGGGAGTACAGTGACTAACATTGTTCAAGGACAAGTTGAAGGAATTTACTTGTAAATCCTCTCAAGTAATTTCTTCTGTGGGTATAATCTTACGACCTCTAACGAGGGAGACAAACCACAAATTCTTTACCTACAAGAGGCACCTGCTTCAACATACCTGCAACTGACCTACAAGGGGTCCTCATCTACTTCACAACAAACAATCATCACTTCATCACTACCATATCGGCGGCCCTGCATAAATTCTCTTGTCAGGACAACGCCACGACCTCCATCACCTCCACGCTGACGCCTCGTTACGTAAATTCTCTCGTAAAGGCAAGTCAACGTTCATCATCTTCACTCCAATAACGACTGTTAGTGTGTTAGTGTGCGAGCTAACTAATAATCGCTTCGCCTCTCCACCGACGTCGCCTCTTCACCACATCGTCGCCTCGTCAGACACCACCCCAACTAGACTTCAACTCGTCGTCATCGTCGTTGCAACTAGAGTCAACTAAAAGTAGGTACACATTACATGTTACATTACATTATTTTTCACTTGTCCACGAACATGTTAGAATAGATTAGGTTCCTCAGTTACAGCCCAGAAAGAAAGAAAAGAAGTGCCAAATTACAACAAAGGTAAAGGTATTCTCCCCCATTACTCCAAAGGTATCATAACTAACTTCGAATATCCCTGATAATGATTCAAGCTAGATTTCCCTGCCTCCCTAAGCCTCGTTTGTGGTGCCAACACATTCGAGTACATTTTCTGCTTCTACCTTACCCCCATTAAAAACTTAATATGGTATACTATATTAACCTGTATTTTCTCCAACAATGGCTACTCCTCCAAAATCTCCTACTGTCTCTGCTCTTCATACAACTTCTTCTAGCCCCACTACCTCCTCTATGCATACAATGACAATCTTACCCACCCACAAGTATTTAAAGTATTATACGGGAGATAATCCAAGATATGGGATTGATCTCTTCTTGCGTCATTTGGAGGATGTGTTTAACCAAACTAATATAGAGCAGGACTTACATAAGATCAGATTCGTGAGAGAGCATATTGCACCAGATAGTCCAGCCAGCTATATGATAACTACAAGTGCTTTTTCTGACCCAGAGAATTTAACGTCATATGCTACATTCAGACAGTCACTTATTGATGTTTTTGGGGATGGTAAACTACATAATTCATTATCATGGGTTCAGAGAATGATTATAACAAAGGCAGAAAACATAACTACAAGTGAACCAGCAAAAGCACTTGCATTATCAGGGTCTCTAACTTTAAATTCGAAGGAATCTCGTATCATACATCGTGAATTACAGATTACTCAATCCATAGGGACGAAGAATTTTAATTTTGATGCCACTCCTACTCAAGGGGAATCACAGGGAAAACGTTGCAAACACTGTAACGGAAATAATAATATTACCAGTGATTGTTATTACTTACATAATACTAAAGGAAATGATCAAGGGAAAAGTAATAATAAATACAGTTATTTACATGAATCAAAGTCGCATTCCTTAGATGAATGCATGATCCTTAACAGAATGAAATGGGACTTGCACAATCGAAATATGATGTATGAAACGAGACCGCCACAATATTAAAACGTCCCGAAAATAAAACTGTAGGCCCTGTCGTCGCATTTACCGTTAATATACTATAATTCCCTGTCCTAGTATCACATAGTAACACCAACTTAATGATAGACACAGGCGCGGCAGTTTCCTTGTTATCGGATAATTCCTTTAACAAATTATGCAAATTAGGTCCCCAACGGCATTTATAAACCAAGATTGAACAGGTGACATAGCATTGTCAACCATGACAGGCAATAAATTACAGGTATTAGGGACACTTTAACCCTTCCTGTACGGTTAGACAAGGGAACTAACCATATACATATTGAATTTTATATAATACGAAATTATAAACTAGGTTTATCATACCTTATCAAACAAACCATAATAATTAACCCTAAATATAAAATAATACATTTTAGGAATTAATGTATTCTAATACAGGATTGTCCAGGCCAATATATAAGTCCATGTAATGTTAACTCTATACATATTGAAAATGAGGGAAACGACCCCATTGTCATAAAGGCCATTGCTGCATATTGTAATACTATATTAACTTCAAATTTCGTCCATTAATTGAAGGTAGAGCTTCCATCTCATGTACAGTCACAAACTACCATTCTATCCTTAATAGAACTAGTACAATAATATATAACCAGGGATTAATTTACTTTAACCAATGTAAACAGTGAAAATTTCACTGATATTAATAAAACATCTACCAATATTCATGTAAAGAAAGGAACATATCTATGTGATCTGTACAGATGGAAGTTAGACCAATACCACAAGGAAATATTGTATCGGTTCTTACCGAGGGATAAAGTGATACTCACATAAGGGAGCAACTTAGAAATTTTGTCAGTGGACGCGATTTTCCACTTTATCGTGATAATCTTATCACCATACTAGCCACATATTGAAATGCGATTGCCCTACTTGGTGACTTCTTAGGATGAACCAACATTATAAAGCATGCCATTACACTAACATCTCCTAAACCCATTTATTCGAGCATATAGACTACCATACCTCATAGTAGGCAGAAAGTTGTAGAGAAAATTATTAATGAAATGATGGATGAAGGCATTATTTAGAATTCTAACTCCCCTTTTAACAACCCAATGTTTTTGGTTTCAATAATAATGGTGAATTTACGCCAGTAATTGATTACAGACAAATAAATAATGCTACAATTAAAGACAAATATCCCCTCCCTCCTTTAAGATGTTTTGTCTAACATTGGTAAATCAAAGCCTATGATATTCTCCACCTTAAACTTGGTCAGTGGAAACTGGCAAGTAGCATTAGATGATAAAAGTCAACCCATTACAAAATTTAGTACTTCCCATGGTTATTATGAATACATTCGTAGACCATTTGGGTTATGTAATGTTTCATCCATATTTCAGCATATGGTCAATTTTCGTATTGGCGTTATTAATAACGTAGTCATCGCTAATCTCAACGATTTGATTATTTTTCTATAGACGTACATTCATAATAAGTAACAATAAAGAAGCTTATCCAGAGATTACATTAGGTAGGCCTCAAACTTTAACTGCCTATATGTCATTTTCTTAACTAGGAAATTATAATTTTAGGTTATACATTACCCGCCACTGTGCTCCATACACAATCTGGTAAAATACGAGCAATGAAAGTATTCACTATTCCTAATGAATGTTACTAACGTAAAATAATTCTTGGGTTTAGGTTCTTATTATAGAATCTTGGTACAGCATTTTTCCCAAGTAGCTAAACCCCTAAATAATAAACTCGAGATTTTGTATGGAGGCCAGAAAAAACAGCTGAGCTTTGAATTATTAAAGGTTAATTAATGTCAGCTCCAATTTTTGCGTTCCCAAGTATTCATTAACTTTTATCAAGTGTACAGATGCTTCTTCAGTAGGCTTAGGCGCTGTACTTATGTAAGAGATAGCTAGGGGTCGATATCAGGTATGTGCTAATGCTTAGAGTATATTAAATGCGCAGGGAACTCGTTACTCTGTAACAAAACAGGAAATTTAAGCAATATTATGGGCACTTCGTACTTTTAGAGAAATCGTATTAGGCTATCCTTTACAAGTTTTCGCGAATTACCAAACGATCCTTGGCTTACTATAACCTCTAACCCTAACGGAAAAATTAGCCAGATAATATCTAACAAGACAGGAATTTCTTCCACATATAGATATTAAATACCTTCCAGGACGATTAATAAAGTAGCAGATCCCTTAAACAATCATCGTGTCCTTTAGTTCCGAGGACACCCATGGACTTTGACCTTAATACGGTTCCTAAACATTAGCAAACGGATTCTATGATGAATGTAATAAGATATTCATTAAAAAACCCTGAGGATGAAAATAATGGACCATAATTACCCAGTCACTTAAATACCTTTTCCCTTCATGATGATATTATTTACAGAAAACTAAGGAAACGTGACGTACAAACCAATCACATAGTGATACAACAAATAATAATTCCCTCAGTATTAATTACCCTTATATCATAATGCAGCAGGACATCCTGATAGAGGTAGGTACCTAACCACCCTACATACAATATACTATTAACATAAACTAAGGGTAGATGATGAAACACATATATCGCTCAGTGCGAAACATACAATGCAGGTCAAGGTCATACATTTGGACCTCTGTTCCATGACGGGAATCCCTAATCCTGGACGAATCATGGGACATAGTAGGAATAGATATACTTTCCTTACCAATTTAGAATCAGGACACAGATAAGTTTTTACCTATGATTAACCATTTTCTAGATATTTAATGGCAGCACCACTACGATAAAAACCGCAAAAGTAAGTGCACATATATTTAAAAACCAAATTCCTATGCCCATTTACATGTCCCAATATTATAAAAGATAGCTGATTTCTACTACATTAAGCAAACGTTTGTATTACCATATTTCCCAGCATCTAATGGGTTAACAAAACGGCAAAACCGTAACACTACTAGAAGTACTTCGTGGCACAGAAACAAGGAAAATCCCTCCACATGGGAAGACTGCATCGATATGACGGTCAATAAACACTACAAAATACGTATGGATACGTCTTTTAAATGATATAACAATTGCCACGAAGAAGCCATGCTAAAACATGGACAACTATGCTGAACGACAGTGAGTTGCATTTCCACAATTTCATCATGATGAACAAAGCAATTTATCAGCTTGCAAGGAAAATGCGTGATCGCCGACATAACAAAGCAATTTATCGGCTTGCAAGGAAAATGCGTGATCGCCGACATAACAAAGCAATTTATCGGCTTGCAGGGAAAATGCGTGATCGCCAACATAACAAAGCAATTTATCGGCTTGCAGGGAAAATGCGTGATCGCCGACATAACAAAACAAAGTATAGACTTGCTAGAGAAGAAAAAAATGCGTAATCGCCGACATAATGGATACCCGATCGAACTTCACACAGTCATGTCTTTAGTAGGCATAACCTTATAATAAAGAATAATTTTACCAGGCGGATGATGTTGTTTATGTAAACAGAATAAAGAAATTGGTAAAATGCGCGCAAAAACCTAACATCCAAAATAAAACCAATCAATATCTCTGCAACAGCAACAATGTCCTCTTCCTCGTAATATTATCCCTACTATTGATGATAATAAAATAAACACTTACAAACAAAAACTCCGATCGGTTTCCAATGAAAAATAATATTTCTTCTTACAAATGTGGCCCAAATCAACCTATATAACGGTTTTCATGTCTATACTCGCGGTGGCTATAACCTCCGACGAAGTGCATAACACAGATAAAGATGACGTCTTAAAATCCGAGAGCTCTCGTTTACAATTTTATGAAACAGTTGAAAAGAAAAGGAAAATAAATAAAATATTGGTGATGAACGATATGATCACTATTTCTTACTCTTTACTGGATATATGAATTATTACCAAAATTTTCTGCCACTGAGCAGTAATTACAGATAAGGTACTTAATGATACACTAGTTTTGTTTGACAGGTATCACACAACTGAATTTACCTATGTAAGTGCATTATATTCTATAGTGTCCTTTCACTATTGGGCGCCCTAGGAATGGATTCAGCGACTCAGGTAATATTGCTCGCTTATTATACAAAAAAAAAATATATATAGTGGCTTAGAGCCATCATCACAGCCCAGAGCATGATTTAGATAATTTTTAAATGTAATTTCATGAGCACTATTTGGTAATGCTTAGAGATATAGTGGTATACAAGCATTATCCCATACATAAAAGGTTGCAGGACAAGCCTTTGCAAATCAAGGTAAGATAGAGTAACAGGTATATACTGTATTAGAGTGTTAATCATTGCACAGAAATTAAATACGAATTATATAGTTTACATGAGCAACGAATGAAAAGAACTACATATATGAAATAATCACATCATATTTTTAGGCTTCTATTTATTTCTGTGAGTTTGCGGAAAAATGATAGCAGGTGAGGAACTTAGAGAGGAATGACAACATTTATTAAGAGAGTATTTACGGCGGGTAAGATAAGATCAACTCACAATATTATTTCCACTCCAATAGCCACGAGATGCAATGGTACAATCAATGATGAAATCTCATCTTCCTTATTATCTTTCATGAAATATTATTATCCAGTCATGCATAGTATTTTAATACAAGATCATATACTCATTATTATTCCCATAAAAGGTAAAATGTTATTCACAAGCTACGCACTTCTACAATTCCCTATGAAAATGGAAGTAATCATTTAATATTCAATTTTCATCCAATAAGTAATATACTTAGTGATGATGTCATCAGTGACACACAACACTTCAAGTGCCATGTTGCATATCTTCATATATGTTTGTCTTGCATATTTCTTTGCATTTGAGTTGCATTTAAGTCTCCAAAGGATGCAAAATCTCCACTTGCTTAGAATCATAAGTACTACTAATCAAGCACTATATGCATGTACATTCATATCTATTACTAATCAAACTCTCTTTCATCATCAATTTTAATTTCCACTATCTATACTTACCTGCTGATACACAATTAACATTAATTTGCCCTAATCACCCTACACATGGTATGGTTCAAGGCAACTATAAAGAAGCAGACTCATAGGAAATACGATCCAAGGGAATCGTTACCTTGCCTAGTAAACATAATTTGCTAGAAAACATAGCACAATCTCTTCCACCTTTTCAACATATTTCCTTTAAAGTTGAATTGTTTAACATCTCCTAATTCATTATCAGTTGTATCAGACAAAATGAAACTATTATGTTACTCAATGAGAATAGGATTCAATCATCCTTATTATATCATTTGATTCCTCATATAGTGATCAAAATAAAACTTGGTACCAATGTTTATTATCCCATGTCTTATCTTTCTGGCATGTACTATAAAATTTATGTATTGTATAAGACAGTCTAAAATACTATTTTTATATTGTATAAGAAAGAACTATCGAAGTATACTGAATTATCTTGTGTTGAAAAGAACAAGACTGTCATTTCACAGCCACAACATAGCAACACGGCTCCCCCCTCATTAATGTGTGAATTTTTAGCATAGGTTAGATTATATACACACAATAACATGAACCTAGCTAAACACATTAATATTAAGATGAAATTTTATGTAACAATGTATTCATGTTCTTGTAATTATATTCATGTATTACCGGTAATGTTAATTTTTAGTATATGGTGTGCCAATGTCTTAATGTCTATTTTTATGTTACTATACATGTATTCATTGTTAATGTCTTAGTATTATGTACCCTACCAACATTGTGAACTGGCCTTCTATTAAATAAAGCATAAAGCAAACGCCTGGAGGCCAGTCGAGGGTAGCGGACTGAGCGGTGTACACACCATAAAACCATTTAGAAAAGGATCACTACTTCTAATCTGTTTACACATCAGAAACAGGCCACCTGGGCAGGTTGGACACACACACACACACACAGGTGCGGCGTCAGGTCATACAAAGACATTATTAACCTTTCCTACCTCCCCTTCGAAGAAGAATAGGAAAGAGAGTAAAGGAGAGAGAGAGAGAGAGAGAGAGAGAGATAGGAAAGGGTTGGCCCACTTTCCCTTTCACACGAGAAGAGAGAAGTAGGTACAGAATCAAACTGACCATTCACAGGCAACACAGTCACACTCTAGCCATTCTGTAAACTATTGAGTTTGAAATGTATATAAGCAGAGGAGGTACACTAGGATTTAGGATACAACACTGACTCCCTAAGGGCTATAAACTGTCTCCATAGAGAGAGACATAATACCATATAAGACAAGGCACATCACGATAATACCCTGTATAGATAAGTACACATATTAATAAATTAAGCCTTAAGAAACTTGTGAAGTCAATCACCTAAGCAAACCTAAGAAAGCACCCCGTCTTCCATGTTACCTAAAACCACAACAAAAACAACTACTACAACTACAACTCCAAGAATTACACACAAGTAACTTACCAGGTTCTGCCCAGAGTTCAAGCCTTCAGAACTGGTACAGGTGCCCAAAGTCGATATCTCAAATTCAGGCCCAAAACACCCGAAAATTCGATATTTTGGGGTCCCAGAAGCAATTTGTACATGCCTACTCCGTGTTAGAGTATTTTTAATATACAGGCCAAAAACATACTGAAAATCGATCTTTTAGGTGCCCAAAAGTCGATATGTGTATGCATCTTCTGCACCCGTTTATATCCCAAATTCAACCACAAAACACCCGAAAATTCGATATTTTTGGGTCCCAGAAGCGATCTGTACATGCCTACTCAGTGCTAGAATGTTTTAAAATATAGGCCCAAAACATGCTAAAAATCGATATTTTAAGTGTCCAAAGTCGATATGTGCATGCATCTTCTGTACCCGTTTATATCTCAAATTCAGGCTCCAAACACCCGAAAATTCGATATTTTGGGGTCCCAGAAGCGATCTGTACATGCCTACTCAGATACAGGCCCAAAACATGCTGAAAATCGATATTTTAGGTGCCCAAAGTCAATATGTGTATGCATCTTCTTCACCCGTTTATATCTCAAATTCAACCATAAAACACCCGAAAATTCAATATTTTTCGGTCCCAGAAGCGATCTGTACATGCCTACTCAGTGCTAGAATGTTTTCAAAATATAGGCTCAAAACATGCTAAAAATCGATATTTTAAGTGTCCAAAGTCGAGATGTGCATGCATCTTCTGTACACGTTTATATCTCAAATTCAGGCTTAAAACACCCGAAAATTCGATTTTTTGGGGTCCCAGAAATGATCTGTACATATCTACTTTGTGCTAGAATATTTTCAAAATATAGGCTCAAAACATGCTAAAAATCGATATTTTAAGTGTCCAAAGTCGATATGTGCATGCATCTTCTGTACCCGTTTATATCTCAAATTCAGGCTCAAAACACCCGAAAATTCGATATTTTGGGGTCCCAGAAGCGATCTGTACATGCCTACTCAGATACAGGCCCAAAACATGCTAAAAATCGATCTTTTAGATGCCCAAAGTCAATATGTGTATGCATCTTCTGCACCCGTTTATATCACAAATTCAACCACAAAACACCCGAAAATTCGATATTATTCGGTCCCAGAAGCGATCTGTACATGCCTACTCAGTGCTAGAATGTTTTCAAAATATAGGCTCAAAACATGCTAAAAATCGATATTTTAAGTGTCCAAAGTTGATATGTGCATGCATCTTCTGTACCCGTTTATATCTCAAATTCAGGCTCAAAACACCCGAAAATTCGATATTTTGGGGTCCCAGAAGCGATCTGTACATGCCTACTCAGATACAGGCCCAAAACATGCTAAAAATCGATATTTTAGATGCCCAAAGTCAATATGTGTATGCATCTTCTGCACCCGTTTATATCTCAAATTCAACCACAAAGCACCCGAAAATTCGATATTTTTCGGTCCCAGAAGCGATCTGTACATGCATAGTCAGTGCTAGAATATTTTCAAATTACAGGCTCAAAACATGCTTAAAATCGATATTATAGGTGATCAAAGTCGATATCTGCATGCATCTTCTGTTCCCGTTTATATCCCAAATTCAGGCTAAAAACACCTGAAAATTTGATTTTTTTGGGTCCCAGAAGCGATCTGTACATGCCTACTCAGTGTTAGAATATTTTCAAAATACAGGCCCAAAATAAGCTGAAAATCGCAATTTTTGGTGCCCAAAATCGATATGTGCATGAATCATCAGCACTCGCTTGTATCCCAAATTCAGGCTTAAAACACCTTAAAATTCGATAATTTTTATTCCCAGAAGGGATCTGTAAATGCCTACTCAATGTTAAAATATTTTCAAAATACAGACCGAAAACAAGCTGAAAACCGATATTTTATGTGCACAAAATCCATATGTGCATCCATCTTCAGTACCCGTTTATATCTCAAATTCAGGCTCAAAACACCCGAAAATTCGATATTTTGGGGTCCCAGAATCGATCTGTACATGCCTACTCAGTGCTAGAATATTTTCAAAATACAGGCCCAAAACATTCTAAAAATCGATATTTTAGGTGCCCAAAGTCGATATCTCAAATTCAGGCCCAAAACACCCGAAAAATCAGTATTTTGGGGTCCCAGAAGCGATCTGTACATGCCTACTCCGTGTTAGAGTATTTTTAATATACAGGCCCAAAACATACTGAAAATCGATCTTTTAGGTGCCCAAAAGTCGATACGTGTATGCATCTTCTGCACCCGTTTATATCCCAAATTCAGGCTTAAAACACCAGCTATTTCGATATTTTGGGGTCCCAGAAGCGATCTGTACTCAGTGCTAGAATGTTTTCAAAATATAGGCTCAAAACATGCTAAAAATCGATATTTTAAGTGTCCAAAGTCGATATGTGCATGCATCTTCTGTACCCGTTTATATCTCAAATTCAGGCTGCAAACACCCGAAAATTCGATATTTTGGGGTCCCAGAAGCGATCAGTACATGCCTACTCAGATACAGGCTCAAAACATGCAGAAAATCGATATTTTAGGTGCCCAAAGTCAATATGTGTATGCATCTTCTTCACGCGTTTATATCTCAAATTCAACCACAAAACACCCGAAAATTCGATATTTTTCAGTCCCAGAAGCGATCTGTACATGCCTACTCAGTGCTAGAATGTTTTCAAAATATAGGCTCAAAACATGGTAAAAATCGATATTTTATGTGTCCAAAGTCGATATGTGCATGCATCTTCTGTACCCGTTTATATCTCAAATTCCGGCTCAAAACACCCGAAAGATCTATATTTTTGGGTCCTAGAAGCGATCTTTACATGCCTACTCCTAGTTAGAATGTTTTCAAGATACCGACCCAAAAACATGCTCAAAATCGATATTTTAGGTGCCCAAAAGTCGATATGTGCATGCATCTTCTGTACCCGTTTATATCTCAAATTCAGGCTCAAAACACCCGAAAATTCGATATTTTGGGGTCCCAGAAGCAATCTGAACATGCCTACGCAGTGCTAGAATATTTTCAAAATACAGGCCCAAAACATACTAAAAATCGATATTTTAGGTGACCAAAGTCGATATCTCAAATTCATGTCCAAAACACCCGAAAATTCGATATATTGGGGTCCCAGAAGCGATCTGTACATGCCTACTCCGTGTTAGAGTATTTTCAATATACAGGCTCAAAACATACTGAAAATCGATCTTTTAGGTGCCCAAAAGTCGATATGTGTATGCATCTTCTGCACCCGTTTATATCCCAAATTCAACCTCAAAACACCCGAAAATTCGATATTTTAGGGTCCCAGAAGAGATCTGTACATGCCTACTCAGTGCTAGAATGTTTTCAAAATATAGGCTCAAAACATGCTAAAAAGCGATATTTTAAGTCTCCAAAGTCGATATGTGCATGCATCTTCTGTACCCGTATATATCTCAAATTCAGGCTGGAAACACCCGAAAATTCAATATTTGGGGTCCCAGAAGTGATCTGTACATGCCTACTCAGATACAGGCCCAAACCATACTGAAAATCGATATTTTAGGTGCCCAAAGTCAATATGTGTATGCATCTTCTGCACCCGTTTATATCTCAAATTCAGGCTCAAAACACCCGAAAAACCGGTATTTTTGGGTCCCAGAAGCGATCTGTACTTGCCTACTCCTAGTTAGAATGTTTTCAAGATACTGACCCAAAACATGCTCAAAATCGATATTTTAGGTGACCAAAAGTCGATATGTGCATGCATCTTCTGTACCTGTTTATATCTCAAATTCAGGCTCAAAACACCCGAAAATTCGATATTTTTGGGTCCCTGAAGCGATCTGTACATGCCTACTCAGAAACAGGCTCAAAACATGCTAAAAATCGATATTTTATGTTTCCAAAGTCGATATGTGCATGCATCTTCTGCACCCGTTTATATCCCAAATTCAGGCTCAAAACACCCAAAAATTCGATATTTTTGGGTTCCAGAAGCGATCTGTACATGCCTACTCCGTGTTAGAGTATTTTCAAAATACAGGCCCAAAACATGCTGAAAATCGATATTTTAGGTGCCCAAAGTCAATATGTGCATGCATTTTATGTACCCGTTTATATCTCAAATTCAGGCTCAAAACACCCGAAAATTCGATATTTTGGGGTCCCAGAAGCGATCTGTACATGCTTACTCAGTGCTAGAATATTTTCAAAATATAGGCCCAAAACATGCTAAAAAATCGATATTTTTGGTACCCAAAGTCGATATGTGCATGCATCTTCTGCACCCGTTTATATCCCAAATTTATCCCCAAAACACCCGAAAATTCGATATTTTGGGTTCCCAGAAGCGATCTGTACATGCCTACTCCGTGTCAGAGTATTTTAAAAATACAGGCCCAAAACATACAGAAACTCGATATTTTAGATGCCCAAAAGTCGATATGTGCATGCATCTTCTATACCCGTTTGTATCTCAAATTCAGGTTCCAAACACCCGAAAATTCGATATTTTTTGGTCGTCCCAGAAGCGATCTGTACATGACTACTCAGATGCAGGCCCAAAACATGCTGAAAATCGATATTTTAGGTGCCCAAAGTCAATATGTGTATGCATCTTCTGCACCCGTTTATATCCCAAATTCAACCTCAAAACACCCGAAAATTCGATATTTTTGGGTCTCAGAAGCAATCTGAACATGCTTACACAATGCTAGAATACATTCAAAATTTAGGGCCAAAACATCCTAAAAATCGATACTTCAAGTGACCAAAGTCGATATGTGCATGTATCTTCAGTACCGGTTTCTGTCTCAAATTCAGGCTCAAAACACCCGAAAATTCGATATTTTTGGGTCCTAGAAGCGATCTGTACATGCCTACTCCTAGTTAGAATGTTTTCAAAATACAGACCCAAAACATGCTTAAAATCGATATTTTAGGTGCCCAAAAGTCGATATGTGCATGCATCTTCTGTAACCGTTTATATCTCAAATTCAGGCTTAAAACACCCGAAAAATCGGTATTTTTGGGTCCTAGAAGCGATCTGTACTTGCCTACTCCTAGTTAGAATGTTTTCAAGATACAGACTCAAAACATGCTCAAAATCGATATTTTAGGTGCCCAAAAGTCGATATGTGCATGCATCTTCAGTACCTGTTTATATCTAAAATTCTGGCTCAAAACACCCGAAAATTCGATATTTTTGGTTCCCAGAAGCGATCTGTACATGCCTACTCAGTGCTAGAATGTTTTCAAAATATAGGCTCAAAACATGCTAAAAATCGATATTTTAAGTGTCCAAAGTCGATATGTGCATGCATCTTCTGTACCCGTTTATATCTCAAATTCAGGCTCCAAACACCCGAAAATTCAATATTTTGGGGTCCCAGAAGCGATCTGTACATGCCTACTCAGATACAGGCTCAAAACATGCTGAAAATCGATATTTTAGGTGCCCAAAGTCAATATGTGTATGCATCTTCTCCACTCGTTTATATCTCAAATTCAACCACAAAACACCCGAAAATTCGATATTTTTCAGTCCCAGAAGCGATCTGTACATGCCTACTCAGTGCTAGAATGTTTTCAAAATATAGGCTCAAAACATGCTAAAAATCGATATTTTAAGTGTCCAAAGTCGATATGTGAATGCATCTTCTGTACCCGTTTATATCTCAAATTCAGGCTCAAAACGCCCGAAAATTCTATATTTTTGGGTCCCAGAAGCGATCTGTACATGCCTACTCCGTGTTAGAATATTTTCAAAATACAGGCCCAAAACATGCTAAAAATCGATATTTTAGGTGCCCAAAGTCGATATCTCAAATTCATGTCCAAAACACCCGAAAATTCGATATTTTGGGGTCCCAGAAGCGATCTGTACATGCCTACTCCGTGTTAGAGTATTTTTAATATAGAGGCTCAAAACATACTGAAAATCGATCTTTTAGGTGCCCAAAAGTCGATATGTATATGCATCTTCTGCACCCGTTTATATCCCAAATTCAACCTCAAAACACCCGAAAATTCGATATTTTAGGGTTCCAGAAGCGATCTGTACATGCCTACTCAGTGCTAGAATGTTTTCAAAATATAGGCTCAAAACATGCTAAAAATCGATATTTTAAGTGTCCAAAGTCGATATGTGCATGCATCTTCTGTACCCGTTTATATATCAAATTCAGGCTTAAAACACCCGAAATTTCGATATTTTGGGGTCCCAGAAGTGATCTGTACATATCTACTTTGTGCTAGAATATTTTCATAATATAGGCTCAAAACATGCTAAAAAGCGATATTTTAAGTTTCCAAAGTCGATATGTGCATGCATCTTCTGCACCCGTTTATATATCAAATTCAGGCTGGAAACACCCGAAAATTCGATATTTGGGGTCCCAGAAGTGATCTGTACATGCCTACTCAGATACAGGCCCAAACCATGCTGAAAATCGATATTTTAGGTGCCCAAAGTCAATATGTGCATGCATTTTCTGTACCCGTTTATATCTCAAATTTAGGCACAAAACACCCGAAAATTCGATATTTTGGGGTCCCAGAAGCGATCTGTACATGCTTACTCAGTGCTAGAATATTTCCAAAATATAGGCCCAAAACATGCTATAAAATCGATATTTTAGGTGCCCAAAGTCGATATCTCAAATTTATCCCCAAAACACCCGAAAATTCGATATTTTGGGTTCCCAGAAGCGATCTGTACATGCCTACTCCGTGTTAGAGTATTTTCAAAATACAGGCCCAAAACATGCTTAAAATCGATATTTTAGGTGCCCAAAAGTCGATACGTGCATGCATCTTCTGTACCCGTTTATATCTCAAATTCAGGCTTAAAACACCCGAAAAATCGATATTTTTGGGTCTCAGAAGCGATCTGTACATGACTACTCAGATGCAGGCCCAAAACATGCTGAAAATCGATATTTTAGGTGCCCAAAGTCAATATGTGTATGCATCTTCTGCACCCGTTTATATCCCAAATTCAACCTCAAAACACCCGAAAATTCGATATTTTTGGGTATCAGAAGCAATCTGAACATGCTTACACAATGCTAGAATACATTCAAAATATAGGGCCAAAACATCCTTAAAATCGATACTTCAAGTGACCAAAGTCGATATGTGCATGTATCTTCAGTACCGGTTTCTGTCTCAAATTCAGGCTCAAATCACCCGAAAATTCTATATTTTTGGGTCTTAGAAGCGATCTGTACATGCCTACTCCTAGTTAGAATGTTTTCAAAATACAGACCCAAAACATGCTTAAAATCGATATTTTAGGTGCCCAAAAGTCGATATGTGCATGCATCTTCTGTACCCGTTTATATCTCAAATTCAGGCTTAAAACACCCGAAAAATCGGTATTTTTGGGTCCTAAAAGCGATCTGTACATGCCTACTCCGTGTTAGAGTATTTTCAAAATACAGGCCCAAAACATGCTGGAAATCGATATTTTAGGTGCCTAAAGTCAATATGTGCATGCATTTACTGTACCCGTTTATATCTCAAATTCTGGCTCAAAACACCCGAAAATTCGATATTTTGGGGTCCCAGAAGCGATCTGTACATGCTTACTCAGTGCAAGAATATTTTCAAAATATATGCCCAAAACATGCTAAAAATCGATATTTTAGGTGCCTAAAGTCGATATCTCAAATTTATCCCCAAAACACCGAAAATTCGATATTTTGGGGTCCCAGAAGCGATCTGTACATGTCTACTCCGTGTTAGAGTATTTTATAAATACAGGCCCAAAACATACAGAAAATCGATATTTTAGGTGCCCAAAAGTCGATATGTTCATAAATCTTCTATACCCGTTTATATCTCAAATTCAGGCTCCAAACACCCAAAAATTCGATATTTTGGGGTCCCAGAAGCGATCTGTACATGCCTACTCAGATACAGGCCCAAAACATGCTGAAAATCGATATTTTAGGTGCCCAAAGTCAATATGTGTATGCATCGTCTGCACCCGTTTATATCCCAAATTCAACCTCAAAACACCCGAAAATTCGATATTTTTGGGTCCCAGAAGCGATCTGTACATGCCTACTCAGTGCTAGAATGTTTTTAAAATATAGGCTCAAAACATGCTAAAAATCGATATTGTGGGTGCCCAAAGTCGATATGTGCATGCATTTTCTGTACCCGTTATATCTCAAATTCAGGCTCAAAACACCCGAAAATTCGATATTTTTGGATCCCAGAAGCGATCTGTACATGCCTACTCCGTGTTAGAGTATTTTCAATATACAGGACAAAAACATGCTCAAAATCGATATTTTGGGTGCCCAAAGTCGATATGTGCATGCATCTTCAGTACCCGTTAACATTCCAAATTGAGGTTCAAAACACCCGAAAATTCAATATTTATGGGTCTCAGAAGCGATCTGTACATGCTCACTCTAGGCTAGAATATTTTACAAAATATAGGCCTAAAACATGCTGAAAATCGTTTTTTTTTGTGAAGAAAGTCGATATGTGCATGCATCTTCTGTACCCGTTTATATCCCAAATTCATTCTCAAAACACCAGAAAATTCGGTATTTTTGGGTCTTAGAAGCGCTCTGTACATGCTTACCCAGTGCTAGATTAAATTCAAAATATAGGGCCAAAACATACTAAAAATCGATATTTTAGGTGCACAAAGTCGAAATGTTCATGCATCTTCTGTGCCCGTTTATATCCCAAATTCAGTCTCAAAACACCTGAAAATTCGATATTTTTGGATCCCAGAAGCAATCTCCACATGCATAGTCAGTGCTAGAATATTTTCAAAATACAGGCCCAAAACATGCTTAAAATTGATATTATAGGTGATCAAAGTCGATATCTGCATGCATTTTTTGTTCCCGTTAATATCCCAAATTCAGGCTAAAAACACCTGAAAATTTGATTTTTTTGGGTCCCAGAAGCGATCTGTACATGCCTACTCCTAGTTAGAATGTTTTTGAAGATACAGTCCCAAAACATGCTCAAAATCGATATTTTAGGTGCCCAAAAGTCGATATGTGCATGCATCATCTGTACCCGTTTATATCTCAAATTCAGGCTCAAAACACCCGAAAATTCGATATTTTGGGGTCATAGAAGCGATCTGTACATGCCTACGCAGTGCTAGAATATTTTAAAAATACAGGCCCAAAACATGCTAAAAATCGATATTTTAGGTGCCCAAAATCGATATCTCAAATTCAGGCCCAAAACACCCGAAAATTCGATATTTTGGGGTCCCAGAAGCGATCTGTACATGCCTACTCAGATACAGGCTCAAAACATGCTAAAAATCGATATTTTAAGTGTCCAAAGTCGATATGTGCATGCATCTTCTGCACCCGTTTATATCCCAAATTCAGGCTCAAAACACCCGAAAATTCGATATTTTTTGGTCCCAGAAGCGATCTGTAAATGCCTACTTAGATACAGGCTCAAAACATGCTAAAAATCGATATTTTAAGTGTCCAAAGTCGATATGTGCATTCATCTTCTGCACCCGTTTATAACCCAAATTCTGGCTCAAAACACCCGAAAATTCGATATTTTTGGGTCCCAGAAGCGATCTGTACATGCCTACTACGTGTTAGAGTATTTTCAAAATACAGGCCCAAAACATGCTGAAAATCGATATTGTAGGTGCCCAAAGTAAATATGTGCATGCATTTTCTGTACCCGTTTATATCTCAAATTCAGGCTCAAAACACCCGAAAATTCGATATTTTGGGGTCCCAGAAGCGATCTGTACATGCTTACTCAGTGCTAGAATATTTTTAAAATATAGGCCCAAAACATGCTAAAAATCGATATTTTAGGTGCCCAAAGTCGATATCTCAAATTTATCCCCAAAACACCCAAAAATTCGATATTTTGGGGTCACAGAAGCGATCTGTACATGCCTACTCCGTGTTAGAGTATTTTCAAAATACCGGCCCAAAACATACAGAAAATCGATATTTTAGGTGCCCAAAAGTCGATATGTGCATGCATCTTCTATACCTGTTTATATCTTAAATTCAGGCTCCAAACACCCGAAAATTCGATATTTTTTGGTCCCAGATGCGATCTGTACATGCCTACTCAGATAAAGGCCCAAAACTTGCTGAAAATCGATATTTTAGGTGCCCAAAGTCAATATGTGTATGCACCTTCTGCAACCGTTTATATCCCAAATTCAACTTCAAAACACCCGAAAATTCGATATTTTTTGGTCCCAGAAGCGATCTGTACATGCCTACTCAGTACTAGAATGTTTTCAAAATATAGGCTCAAAACATGCTAAAAATCGATACTTCCGGTGACCAAAGTCGATATGTGCATGTATCTTCAGTACCAGTTTCTATCTCAAATTCAGGCTCAAATCACCCGAAAATTCTATATTTTTGGGTCCTAGAAGCGATCTGTACATGCCTACTCCTAGTTAGAATGTTTTCAAGATACAGACCCAAAACATGCTCAAAATCGATATTTTAGGTGCCCAAAAGTTGATATGTGCATGCATCTTCTGTACCCGTTTATATCTCAAATTCAGGCTCAAAACACCCAAAAATTCGATATTTTGGTGTCCCAGAAGCGATCTGTACATGCCTACGCAGTGCTAAAATATTTTCAAAATACAGGCCCAAAACATGCTAAAAATCGATATTATAGGTGCCCAAAGTCGATATCTCAAATTCAGGCCCAAAACACCCGAAAATTCGATATTTTGGGGTCCCAGAAGCGATCTGTACATGCCTACTCCGTGTTAGAGTATTTTTAATATACAGGCCCAAAACATACTGAAAATCGATCTTTTAGGTGCCCACAAGTCGAAATGTGTATGCATCTTCTGCACCCGTTTATATCCCAAATTCAGGCTTAAAACACCCGAAAATTCGATATTTTTGGGTCCCAGAAGCGATCTGTACATGCCTACTCAGTGCTAGAATGTTTTCAAAATATAGGCTCAAAACATGCTAAAAATCGATATTTTAAGTGTCCAAAGTCGATATGTGCATGAATCTTCTGTACCCGTTTATATCTCAAATTCAGGCTCCAAACACCCGAAAATTCGATATTTCGGGGTCCCAGAAGCGATCTGTACATGCCTACTCAGATACAGGCCCAAAACATGCTGAAAATCGATATTTTAGGTGCCCAAAGTCAATATGTGTATGCATCTTCTGCACCCGTTTATATCTCAAATTCAACCACAAAACACCCGAAAATTCGATATTTTTCAGTCCCAGAAGCGATCTGTACATGCCAACTCAGTGCTAGAATGTTTTCAAAATATAGGCTCAAAACATGCTAAAAATCGATATTTTAAGTGTCCAAAGTCGATATGTGCATGCATCTTCTGTACCTGTTTATATCATAAATTCAGGCTCAAAACACCCGAAAATTCTATAATTTTGGGTCCTAGAAGCGATCTGTACATGCCTACTCTTAGTTAGAATTTTTTCAAGATACAGACCCAAAACATGCTCAAAATCGATATTTTAGGTGCCCAAAAGTCGATATGTGCATGCATCTTCTATACCCGTTTATATCTCATATTCAGGCTCAAAACACCCGAAAATTCGATATTTTGGGGTCCCAGAAGCAATCTGTACATGCCTACGCAGTGCTAGAATATTTTCAAAATACAGGCCCAAAACATGCTAAAAATCGATATTTTAGGTGCCCAAAGTCGATATCTCAAATTCAGGCCCAAAACACCCGAAAATTCGATATTTTGGGGTCCCAGAAGCGATCTGTAAATGCCTACTCCGTGTTAGAGTATTTTTAATATACAGGCCCAAAACATACTGAAAATCGATCTTTTAGGTGCCCAAAGTCGATATGTACATGCATCTTCTGTACCCGTTTATATCTGAAATTCTGTCTGGAAACACCCGAAAATTCAATATTTGGGGTCCCAGAAGCGATCTGTACATGCCTACTCAGGTACAGGCCCAAAACATGCTGAAAATCGATATTTTAGGTGCCCAAAGTCAATATGTGTATGCATCTTCTGCACTCGTTTATATCTCAAATTCAACCACAAAACACCCGAAAATTCGATATTTTTCGGTCTCAGAAGCGATCTGTACATGCCTACTCAGTGCTAGAATGTTTTCAAAATATAGGCTCAAAACATGCTAAAAATCGATATTTTAAGTGTCCAAAGTCGATATGTGCATGCATCTTCTGTACCCGTTTATATCTCAAATTCAGGCTCAAAACACCCGAAAAATCGGTATTTTTGGGTCCCAGAAGCGATCTGTACTTGCTTACTCCTAGTTAGTATGTTTTCAAGATACAGACCCAAAACATGCTCAAAATCGATATTTTAGGTGCCCAAAAGTCGATATGTGCATGCATCTTCAGTACCTGTTTATATCTCAAATTCAGGCTCAAAACACCCGAAAATTCGATATTTTTGGGTCCCTGAAGCGATCTGTACATGCCTACTCCGTGTTAGAATATTTTCAAAATACAGGCCCAAAACATGCTGAAAATCGATATTTTAGGTGCTTAAAGTCAATATGTGCATGCATTTTCTGTACCCGTTTATATCTCTAATTCAGGCTCAAAACACCCGAAAATTCGATATTTTGGGGTCCCAGAAGCGATCTGTACATGCTTACTCAGTGCTAGAATATTTTCAAAATATATGCCAAAAACAAGCTAAAAATCGATATTTTAGGTGCCCAACGTCGATATCTCAAATTTATCCCCAAAACACCCGAAAATTCGATATTTTGGGGTCCCAGAAGCGATTTGTACATGCCTACTCCGTGTTAGAGTATTTTCAAAATACAGGCCCAAAACATACAGAAAATCGATATTTTAGGAGCCCAAAAGTCGATATGTGCATGCATCTTCTATACCCGTTTATATCTCAAATTCAGGCTCCAAACACCCGAAAATTACATATGTTTTGGTCCCAGAAGCGATCTGTACATGCCTACTCAGATACAGTCCCAAAACATGCTGAAAATCGATATTTTAGGTGCCCAAATTCAATATGTGTATGCATCTTCTGCACCCGTTTATATCCCAAATTCAACATCAAAACACCCGAAAATTCGATATTTTTGGGTCCAAGAAGCGATCTGTTCATGCCTACTCAGTGCTAAAATGTTTTCAAAATATAGGCTCAAAACATACTAAAAATCGATATTTTAAGTGTCCCAAGTCGATATGTGCATGCATCTTCTGTACCCGTTTATATCTTAAATTTAGGCTCAGAACACCCGAAAATTCGATATTTTTGGGTCCCAGAAGCGATCTGTAAATGCCTACTCCGTGTTAGAGTATTTTCAAAATACAGGCCCAATATATGCTGAAAATCGATATTTTAGGTGCCCAAAGACAGTATGTGCATGCATCTTCTGTACCCGTTCATAACTCAAATACAGGCTCAAAACACCCGAAAATTCGATAATCTTGGGTCCAAGAAGCGATCTGTACATGCTTACTCCGTGTTAAAGTATTTTCAAAATACATGCCCAAAACATGCTGAAAATCGGTATTTTAGGTGCCCAAAGTCGATATCTCAAATTCAGGCCCAAAACACCCGAAAATTCGATATTTTGGGTTCCCAGAAGCGATCTGTACATACCTACTCCGTGTTAGAGTATTTTCAAAATACAGCCCCAAAACATACAGAAAATCGATATTTTAGGTGGCCAAAAGTCGATATGTGCATGCATCTTCTATACTCGTTTATATCTCAAATTCAGGCTCCAAACACCCGAAAATTCGATATTTTTGAGTCCAAGAAGCGATCTGTACATGCCTACTCAGATACAGGCCCAAAACATGCTGAAAATCGATATTTTAGGTCCCCAAAGTCAATATGTGTATGCATCTTCTGAACCCGTTTATATCCCAAATTCAACATCAAAACACCCGAAAATTCGATATATTTGGGTCCCAGAAGCGATCTGTACATGCCTACTCAGTGCTAGAATGTTTTCAAAGTATAGGCTCAAAACATACTAAAAATCGATATTTTAAGTGTCCAAAGTCGATATGTGCATGCATCTTCTGTACCCGTTTATATCTCAAATTAAGGCTCAAAACACCCGAAAATTCGGTATTTTTGGGTCCTAGAAGCGATCTGTACATGCCTAGTCCTAGTTAGAATGATTCCAAAATACAGACCCAAAACATGCTCGAAATCGATATTTTAGGTGCCCAAAAGTCGATATGTGCATGCATCTTCTGTACCCGTTTATATCTCAAATCCAGGCTCAAAACACCCGAAAATTCGATATTTTGGGGTCCCAGAAGCGATCTGTACATGCCTACGCAGTGCTAGAATATTTTCAAAATACAGGCCCAAAACATGCTGAAAATCGATATTTTAGGTGCCCAAAGTCAATATGTGCATGCATTTTCTGTACCCGTTTATATCTCTAATTCAGGCTCAAAACACCCGAAAATTCGATATTTAGGGGTCCCAGAAGCGATCTGTACATGCTTACTCAGTGCTAGAATATTTTCAAAATATATGCCCAAAACATGCTAAAAATCGATATTTTAGGTGCCCAACGTCGATATCTCAAATTTATCCCCAAAACACCCGAAAATTCGATATTTTGGGGTCCCAGAAGCGATTTGTACATGCCTACTCCATGTTAGAGTATTTTCAAAATACAGGCCCAAAACATACAGAAAATCGATATTTTAGGTGCCCAAAAGTCGATATGTGCATGCATCTTCTATACCCGTTTATATCTCAAATTGAGGCTCCAAACACCCGAAAATTTCATATGTTTTGGTCCCAGAAGCGATCTGTACATGCCTACTCAGATACAGTCCCAAAACATGCTGAAAATCGATATTTTAGGTGCCCAAATTCAATATGTGTATGCATCTTCTGCACCCGTTTATATCCCAAATTCAACCTCAAAACACCCGAAAATTCTATATTTTTGGGTCCCAGAAGCGATCTGTTCATGCCTACTCAGTGCTAGAATGTTTTCAAAATATAGGCTCAAAACATACTAAAATTCGAAATTTTAAGTGTCCAAAGTCGATATGTGCATGCATATTCTGTACCCGTTTATATCTCAAATTCAGGCTCAAAACACCCGAAAATTCTATATTTTTGGGTTCTAGAAGTGATCTGTACATGCCTACTCCTAGTTAGAATGTTTTCAAGATACAGACCCAAAACATGCTCAAAATCGATATTTTAGGTGCCCAAAAGTCGATATGTGCATGCATCTTCTGTACCCGTTTGTATCTCAAATTCTTGCTCAAAAAACACAAAAATTCGATATTTTGGGGTCCCAGAAGCGATCTGTACATGCCTACTCAGTGCTAGAATATTTTCAAAATTCAGGCCCAAAACATGCTAAAAATCGATATTTTAGGTGCCCAAAGTCGATATCTCAAATTCAGGCTCCAAACATCCGAAAATTCGATATTTTGGGGTCCCAGAAGCGATCTGTACTTGCCTACTCCGTTTTAGAGTATTTTCAAAATACAAGCCCAAAACATGCTGAGAATCGATATTTTAGGTGCCCAAAGTCAATATGTCCACTCATTTTCTGTACCCGTTTATATCTCAAATTCAGGGTCAAAACACCCGAAAATTCGATATTTCGGGGTCCCAGAAGCGATCTGTACATGCCTACTCAGTGCTAGAATATTTTCAAAATATAGGCTCAAAACATGCTAAAAATCGATATTTTTAGTGTCCAAAGTCGATATGTGCATGAATCTTCTGTACCCGTTTATATCTCAAATTCAGGCTCCAAACACCCGAAAATTCGATATTTCGGGTTCCCAGAGGCGATCTGTACATGCCTACTCAGATACAGGCCCAAAACATGCTGAAAATCGATATTTTAGGTGCCCAAAGTCAATATGTGTATGCATCTTCTGCACCCGTTTATATCTCAAATTCAACCACAAAACACCCGAAAATTCGATATTTTTCAGTCCCAGAAGCGATCTGTACATGCCAACTCAGTGCTAGAATGTTTTCAAAATATAGGCTCAAAACATGCTAAAAATCGATATTTTAAGTGTCCAAAGTCGATATGTGTATGCATCTTCTGTACCCGTTTATATCTCAAATTCAGGCTCAAAACACCCGAAAAATCGGTATTTTTGAGTCCCAGAAGCGATCTGTACTTGCCTACTCCTAGTTAGTATGTTTTCAAGATACAGACCCAAAACATGCTCAAAATCGATATTTTAGGTGCCCAAAAGTCGATATGTGCATGCATCTTCAGTACCTGTTTATATCTCAAATTTAGGCTCAAAACACCCGAAAATTCGATATTTTTGGGTCCCTGAAGCGATCTGTACATGCCTACTCCGTGTTAGAATATTTTCAAAATACAGGCCCAAAACATGCTGAAAATCGATATTTTAGGTGCTTAAAGTCGATATGTGCATGCATCTTCTGTACCCGTTTATATCATAAATTCAGGCTCAAAACACCCGAAAATTCTATATTTTTGGGTCCTAGAAGCGATCTGTACATGCCTACTCTTAGTTAGAATTTTTTCAAGATACAGACCCAAAACATGCTCAAAATCGATATTTTAGGTGCCCAAAAGTCGATATGTGCATGCATCTTCTATACCCGTTTATATCTGATATTCAGGCTCAAAACACCCGAAAATTTGATATTTTGGGGTCCCAGAAGCGATCTGTACATGCCTACGCAGTGCTAGAATATTTTCAGAATACAGGCCCAAAACATGCTAAAAATCGATATTTTAGGTGCCCAAAGTCGATATCTCAAATTCAGGCCCAAAACACCCGAAAATTCGATATTTTGGGGTCCCAGAAGCGATCTGTAAATGCCTACTCCGTGTTAGAGTATTTTTAATATACAGGCCCAAAACATACTGAAAATCGATCTTTTAGGTGCCCAAAGTCGATATGTACATGCATCTTCTGTACCCGTTTATATCTGAAATTCTGTCTGGAAACACCCGAAAATTCAATATTTGGGGTCCAAGAAGCGATCTGTACATGCCTACTCAGGTACAGGCCCAAAACATGCTGAAAATCGATATTTTAGGTGCCCAAAGTCAATATGTGTATGCATCTTCTGCACTCGTTTATATCTCAAATTCAACCACAAAACACCCGAAAATTCGATATTTTTCGGTCTCAGAAGCGATCTGTACATGCCTACTCAGTGCTAGAATGTTTTCAAAATATAGGCTCAAAACATGCTAAAAATCGATATTTTAAGTGTCCAAAGTCGATATGTGCATGCATCTTCTGTACCCGTTTATATCTCAAATTCAGGCTCAAAACACCCGAAAAATCGGTATTTTTGAGTCCCAGAAGCGATCTGTACTTGCCTACTCCTAGTTAGTATGTTTTCAAGATACAGACTTAAAACATGCTCAAAATCGATATTTTAGGTGCCCAAAAGTCGATATGTGCATGCATCTTCAGTACCTGTTTATAACTCAAATTCAGGCTCAAAACACCCGAAAATTCGATATTTTTGGGTCCCTGAAGCGATCTGTACATGCCTACTCCGTGTTAGAATATTTTCAAAATACAGGCCCAAAACATGCTGAAAATCGATATTTTAGGTGCTTAAAGTCAATATGTGCATGCATTTTCTGTACCCGTTTATATCTCTAATTCAGGCTCAAAACACCCGAAAATTCGATATTTTGGGGTCCCAGAAGCGATCTGTACATGCTTACTCAGTGCTAGAATATTTTCAAAATATATGCCAAAAACAAGCTAAAAATCGATATTTTAGGTGCCCAACGTCGATATCTCAAATTTACCCCAAAACACCCGAAAATTCGATATTTTGGGGTCCCAGAAGCGATTTGTACATGCCTACTCCGTGTTAGAGTATTTTCAAAATACAGGCCCAAAACATACAGAAAATCGATATTTTAGGAGCCCAAAAGTCGATATGTGCTTGCATCTTCTATTCCCGTTTATATCTCAAATTCAGGCTCCAAACACCCGAAAATTCCATATGTTTTGGTCCCAGAAGAGATCTGTACATGCCTACTCAGATACAGTCCCAAAACATGCTGAAAATCGATATTTTAGGTGCCCAAATTCAATATGTGTATGCATCTTCTGCACCCGTTTATATCCCAAATTCAACCTCAAAACACCCGAAAATTCGATATTTTTTGGTCCAAGAAGCGATCTGTTCATGCCTACTCAGTGCTAGAATGTTTTCAAAATATAGGCTCAAAACATACTAAAAATCGATATTTTAAGTGTCCCAAGTCGATATGTGCATGCATCTTCTGTACCCGTTTATATCTTAAATTTAGGCTCAGAACACCCGAAAATTCGATATTTTTGGGTCCCAGAAGCGATCTGTACATGCCTACTCCGTGTTAAAGTATTTTCAAAATACATGCCCAAAACATGCTGAAAATCGATATTTTAGGTGCCCAAAGTCGATATCTCAAATTCAGGCCCAAAACACCCAAAAATTCGATATTTTGGGGTTCCAGAAGCGATTTGTACATGCTTACTCCGTGTTAGAGTATTTTCAATATACAGGCCCAAAACATACTGAAAATCGATCTTTTAGGTGCCCAAAAGTCGATATGTGGATGCATCTTCTGTACCCGTTTATATCTCAAATTCAGGCTCCAAACACCCGAAAATTCGATATTTTGGGGTCCCAGAAGCGATCTGTACTTGCCTACTCCGTTTTAGAGTATTTTCAAAATACAGGCCCAAAACATACTGATAATCGATATTTTAGGTGCCCAAAGTCAATATGTGCACGCATTTTCTGTACCCGTTTATATCTCAAATTCAGGCTCAAAACACCCGAAAATTCAATATTTCCGGGTCCCAGAAGCGATCTGTACATGCCTACTCAGTGCTAGAATATTTTCAAAATATAGCCCCAAAACATGCTAAAAATCGATATTTTATGTGCCCAAAGTCGGTATCTTAAATTCAGGCCCAAAACACCCGAAAATTCGATATTTTTTGGTCCCAGAAGCGATCTGTAAATGCCTACTCAGATACAGGCTCAAAACATTCTAAAAATCGATATTTTAAGTGTCCAAAGTCGATATGTGCATGCATCTTCTGCACCCGTTTATATCCCAAATTCAGCCTCAAAACACCAGAAAATTCGATATTTTTGGGTCCCAGAAGCAAACTGTACATGCCTACTCCGTGTTAGAGTATTTTCAAAATACAGGCCCAAAACATGCTGAAAATCGATATTTTAGGTGCCCAAATTTAATATGTGCATGCATCTTCTGTTCCCGTTTATATCTCAAATTCAGGCTCAAAACACCCGAAAAATCGGTATTTTTGGGTCCCTGAAGCGATCTGTACTTGCCTAGTCCTAGTTAGTATGTTTTCAAGATACAGACCCAAAACATGCTCAAAATCGATATTTTAGGTGCCCAAAAGTCGATATGTGCATGTATCTTCAGTACCTGTTTATATCTCAAATTCAGGCTCAAAACACCCGAAAATTCGATATTTTTGGGTGTCTGAAGCGATCTGTACATACCTACTCCGTGTTAGAATATTTTCAAAATACAGGCCCAAAACATGCTGAAAATCGATATTTTAGGTGCCCAAAGTCAATATGTGCATACCTTTTCTGTACCCGTTTATATCTCAAATTCAGGCTCAAAACACCCGAAAATTCGATATTTTGGGGTCCCAGAAGCGATCTGTACATGCTTACTCAGTGCTAGAATATTTTCAAAATATTTGCCCAAAACATGCTAAAAATCGATATTTTAGGTGCCCAAAGTCGATATCTCAAATTTATCCCCAAAACACCCGAAAATTCGATATTTTGGGGTCCCAGAAGCGATTTGTACATGCCTACTCCGTGTTAGAGTATTTTTAAAATACAGTCCTAAAACATACAGAAAATCGATATTTTAGGTGACCAAAAGTCGATATGTGCATGCATCTTCTAAACCCGTTTATATCTCAAATTCAGGCTCCAAACACCCGAAAATTCCATATGTTTTGGTCCCAGAAGCGATCTGTACATGCCTACTCAGATACAGGCCCAAAACATGCTAAAAATCGATATTTTAGGTGCCCAAAGTCAATATGTGTATACATCTTCTGGACCCGTTTATATCCCAAATTCAACCTCAAAACACCCGAAAATTCTATATTTTTGGGTCCCAGAAGCGATTTGTTCATGCCTACTCAGTGCTAGAATGTTTTCAAAATATAGGCTCAAAACATACTAAAAATCGATATTTTAAGTGTCCAAAGTCGATATGTGCATGCATATTCTGTACCCGTTTATATCTCAAATTCAGGCTCAAAACACCCGAAAATTCGGTATTTTTGGGTTCTAGAAGTGATCTGTACATGCCTACTCCTAGTTAGAATGTTTTCACGATACAGACCCAAAACATGTTCAAAATCGATATTATAGGTGCCCAAAAGTCGATATGTGCATGCATCTTCTGTACCCGTTTGTATCTCAAATTCAGGCTCAAAACACCCAAAAATTCGATATTTTGGGGTCCCAGAAGCGATCTGTACATGCCTACTCAGTGCTAGAATATTTTCAAAATTCAGGCGCAAAACATGCTAAAAATGGATATTTTAGGTGCCCAAAGTCGATATCTCAAATTCAGGCCCAAAACACCCGAAAATTCGATATTTTGGGGTTCCAGAAGCGATCTGTACATGCTTACTCTGTGTTCGAGTATTTTCAATATACAGGCCCAAAACATACTGAAAATCGATCTTTTAGGTGAACAAAAGTCGATATGTGGATGCATCTTCTGTACCCGTTTACATCTCAAATTCAGGCTCCAAACATCCGAAAATTCGATATTTTGGGGTCCCAGAAGCGATCTGTACTTGCCTACTCCGTTTTAGAGTATTTTCAAAATACAAGCCCAAAACATGCTGAGAATCGATATTTTAGGTGCCCAAAGTCAATATGTGCACGCATTTTCTGTACCCGTTTATATCTCAAATTCAGGGTCAAAACACCCGAAAATTCGATATTTCGGGGTCCCAGAAGCGATCTGTACATGCCTACTCAGTGCTAGAATATTTTCAAAATATAGCCCCAAAACATGCTAAAAATCGATATTTTAGGTGCCCAAAGTCGATATCTCAAATTCAGGCCCAAAACACCCGAAAATTCTATATTTTTTGGTACAAGAAGCGATCTGTACATGCCTACTCAGATACAGGCTCAAAACATGCTAAAAATCGATATTTTAAGTGTCCAAAGTCGATATGTGCATGCATCTTCTGCACCCGTTTATATCTCAAATTCAGGCTCAAAACACCCGAAAATTCGATATTATTGGGTACCAGAAGCGATCTGTACATGCCTACTCCGTGTTAGAGTATTTTCAAAATACAGGCCCAAAACATGCTGAAAATCGATATTTTAGGTGCCCAAAGTCAAAATGTGCATGCATTTTCTGTACCCGTTTATATCTCAAATTCAGGCTCAAAACACCCGAAAATTCAATATTTTGGGGTCCCAGAAGCGATCTGTACATGCTTACTCAGTGCTAGAATATTTTCAAAATATAGGCCCAAAATATGCGAAAAATCGATATTTTAGGTGCCCAAAGTCGATATCTCAAATTTATCCCCAAAACACCCGAAAATTCGATATTTTGGGTTCCCAGAAGCGATCTGTACATACCTACTCCGTGTTAGAGTATTTTCAAAATACAGGCCCAAAACATACAGAAAATCGATATTTTAGGTGGCCAAAAGTCGATATGTGCATGCATCTTCTATAGTCGTTTACATCTCAAATTCAGGCTCCAAACACCCGAAAATTCGATATTTTTGAGTCCCAGAAGCGATCTGTACATGCCTACTCAGATACAGGCCCAAAACATGCTGAAAATCGATATTTTAGGTGCCCAAAGTCAATATGTGTATGCATCTTCTGCACCCGTTTATATCCCAAAATCAACCTCAAAACACCCGAAAATTCGATATATTTGGGTCCCAGAAGCGATCTGTACATGCCTACTCAGTGCTAGAATGTTTTCAAAATATAGGCTCAAAACATACTAAAAATCGATATTTTAAGTGTCCAAAGTCGATATGTGCATGCATCTTCTGTACCCGTTTATATCTCAAATTAAGGCTCAAAACACCCGAAAACTCGGTATTTTTGGGTCCTAGAAGCGATCTGTACATGCCTAGTCCTAGTTAGAATGATTCCAAAATACAGACCCAAAACATGCTCAAAATCGATATTTTAGGTGCCCAAAAGTCGATATGTGCATGCATCTTCTGTACCCGTTTATATCTCAAATTCAGGCTCAAAACACCCAAAAATTCGATATTTTGGGGTCCCAGAAGCGATCTGTACATGCCTACGCAGGGCTAGAATATTTTCAAAATACAGGCCCAAAACATGCTAAAAATCGATATTTTAGGTGCCCAAAGTCGATATCTTAAATTCTGGCCCAAAACACCCGAAAATTCGATATTTTGGGGTCCCAGAAGCGATCTGTACATGCCTACTCCGTGCTAGAGTATTTTTAATTTACAGGCCCAAAACATACTGAAAATCGATCTTTTAGGTGCCCAAAAGTCGATATGTGTATGCATCTTCTGCACCCGTTTATATCCCAAATTTAGGCTTAAAACACCCGAAAATTCGATATTTTTGGGTCCCAGAAGCGATCTGTACATGACTACTCAGAGCTAGAATGTTTTCAAAATATAGGCTCAAAACATGCTAGAAATCGATATTTTAAATGTCCAAAGTCGATATGTGCATGCATCTTCTGCACCCGTTTATATCTCAATTTCATGCTTAAAACTCCAGAAAATTCGATATTTTGGGGTCCCAGAAGTGACCTGTACATATCTACTTTGTGCTAGAATATTTTCAAAATATAGGCTCAAAACATGCTAAAAATTGATATTTTAAGTGTCCAAAGTCGATATGTGCATGCATCATCTGTACCCGTTTATATCTCAAATTCAGGCTCCAAACACCCGAAAATTCGATATTTTGGGGTCCCAGAAGCGATCTGTACATGCCTACTCAGATACAGGCCCAAAACATGCTGAAAATCGATATTTTAGGTGCCCAAAGTCAATATGTGTATGCATCTTCTGCACCCGTTTATATTTCAAATTCAACCACAAAACACCCGAAAATTCGATATTATTCGGTCCCAGAAGCGATCTGTACATGCCTACTCAGTGCTAGAATGTTTTCAAAATATAGGCTCAAAACATGCTAAAAATCGATATTTTAAGTGTCCAAAGTCGATATGTGCATGCATCTTGTGTACCCGTTTATATCTCAAATTCAGGCTCAAAACACCCGAAAAATCAGTATTTTTGGGTCCTAGAAGCGATCTGTACTTGCCTACTCCTAGTAAGAATGTGTTCAAGATACAGACCCAAAACATGCTCAAAATCGATATTTTAGGTGCCCAAAAGTCGATATGTGCATTCATCTTCCGTACCTGTTTATATCTCAAATTCAGGCTCAAAACACCCGAAAATTCGATATTTTTGGGTCCCAGAAGCGATCTGTACATGCCTACTCCGTGTTAGAGTATTTTCAAAATACAGGCCCAAAACATGCTGAAAATCGATATTTTAGGTACGCAAAGTCAATATGTGCATGCATTTTCTGTACCCGTTTATATCGCAAATTCAGGCTCAAAACACCCGAAAATTCGGTATTTTGGGGTCGCAGAAGCGATCTGTACATGCCTACTCAGATACAGGCCCAAAACATGCTGAAAATCGATATTTTAGGTGCCCAAAATCAATATGTGTATGCATCTTATGCACCCGTTTATATCCCAAATTCAACCTCAAAACACCCAAAAATTCGATATTTTTGGGTCCCAGAAGCGATCTGTACATGATTACACAGTGCTAGATATTCTCAAAATATAGGCCCAAAAACATGCTAAAAATCGATATTTTAGGTGCCCAAAGTATATATCTCAAATTCAGGCCAAAACACCCGAAAATTCTATATTTTGGGGTCTCAGAAGCGATCTGTACATGCCTACTCCGTGTTAGAGTTTTTTCAATATACAGGCCCAAAACATACCGAAAATCGATCTTTTAGGTGACCAAAGTCAATATGTGGATGCATTCTCTGTACCTGTTTATATCTCAAATTCAGGCTCAAAACACCCGAAAATTCGGTATTTTGGGGTCGCAGAAGCGATCTGTACATGCCTACTCAGATACAGGCCCAAAACATGCTGAAAATCGATATTTTAGGTGCCCAAAGTCAATATGTGTATGCATCTTATGCACCCGTTTATATCCCAAATTCAACCTCAAAACACCCAAAAATTCGATATTTTTGGGTCCCAGAAGCGATCTGTACATGCCTACTCAGTGCTAGAATGTTTTCAATATATAGGCTTAAAACATGCTAAAAATCGATATTTTAGGTGCCCAAAAGGCGATATATGCATGTATCTTCTGTACCCGTTTATATCTCAAATTCAGGCTCCAAACACCCGAAAATTCGATATTTTGGGGTCCCAGAAGCGATCTGTACATGCCTACTCAGATACAGTCCCAAAACATGCTGAAAATCGATATTTTAAGTGCCCAAAGTCAATATGTGTATGCATCTTCGGCACTCGTTGAAATCTCAAATTCAACCTCAAAACAACCATAAATTCGATATTTTTGGGTCCCAGAAGCGATCTGTACATGCCTACTCAGTTCTAGAATGTTTTCATAATATAGGCTCAAAACATGCCAAAAATCGATATTCTAAGTGTCCAAAGTCGATATGTGCATGCATCTTCAGTACCCGTTTATATCTCAAATTCAGGCTCAAAACACCCGAAAATTCGGTATTTTTGGGTAATAGAAGCGATATGTACATGCCTACTCCTAGTTAGAATGTTTTCAAGATACAGACCTAAAACATGCTCAAAATCGATATTTTAGGTGCCCAAAAGTCGATATGTGCATGCATCTTCAGTACCTGTTTATATCTCAAATTCAGGCTCACAACATCCGAAAATTCGATATTTTTGGGCCCAAGAAGCGATCTGTACATGCCTACTCCGTGTTAGAGTATTTTCAAACTACAGGCCCAAAACATGCTGAATATCGATATTTTAGGTGCCCAAAGTCAATATGTGTATGCATGTTCTGCACTCGTTTATATCTCAAATTCAACGTCAAAACATCCGAAAATTCGATATTTTTGAGTCCCAGAAGCGATCTGTACATGCCTACTCAGTGCTGGAATGTTTTCAAAATATAGGCTCAAAATATGCTAAAAATCGATATTTTAAGTGTCCAAAGTCGATATGTGAATGCATCTTCTTTACCTGTTTATATCTCAAATTCAGGCTCAAAACACCCGAAAATTCGGTATTTTTGGGTCCTAGAAGCAATCTGTACATGCCTACTCCTAGATAGAATGTTTTCGACATTCAGACCCAAAACATGCTCAAAATCGATATTTTAGGTGCCCAAAAGTCGATATGTGCATGCATCTTCTGTACCCGTTTATATCTCAAATTAAGGCTCAAAACACCCGAAAATTCGATATTTTGGGGTCCCAGAAGCGAGCTGTACATGCCTACTCAGTGCTAGAATGTTTTCAAAATATAGGCTGAAAACAAGCTAAAAATCGATATTTTAAGTGTCCAAAGTCGATATGTGCATGCATCTTCTATACCCGTTTATATCTCAAATTCAGGCTCAAAACACCCGAAAATTCGGTATTTTCGGGTAATAGAAGCGATCTGTACATGCTTACTCCTAATTAGAATGTTTTCAAGATACAGACCAAAAACATGCTCAAAATCGATATTTTAGGAGCACAAAAGTCGATATGTGCATGCATCTTCAGTACCTGTTTATATCTCAAATTCAGGCTCAAAACATCCGAAAATTCGATATTTTTGTGCCCAAGAAGCGATCTGTACATGCCTACTCAGTGCTAGAATGTTTTCAAAATATAGGCTCAAAACAAGCTAAAAATCGATATTTTAAGTGTCCAAAGTCAATATGTGCATGCATCTTCTGTACCCGTTTATATCTCAAATTCAGGCTCAAAACACCCGAAAATTCGGTATTTTTGGGTAATAGAAGCGATATGTACATGCCTAGTCCTAGTTAGAATGTTTTCAAGATACAGACCTAAAACATGCTCAAAATCGATATTTTGGGTTCCTAAAAGTCGATATGTGCATGCATCTTCTGTACCTGTTTATATCTCAAATTCAGGCTCACAACATCCGAAAATTCGATATTTTTGGGTAATAGAAGCAATCTGTACATGCTTACTCCTAGTTAGAATGTTTTCAAGATACAGACCCAAAACATGCTCAAAATCGATATTTTAGGTGCCCAAAAGTCTTCAGTACCTGTTTATATTTCAAATTCAGGCTCAAAACAACCGAAAATTCGATATTTTTGGGCCCAAGAAGCGATCTGTACATGCTTACTCCGTGTTAGAGTATTTTCAAACTACAGGCCCAAAACATGTTGAATATCGATATATTAGGTGCCCAAAGTCAATATGTGCATGCATTTTCTGTATCCGTTTATATCTCAAATTCAGGCTCAAAACACCTGTAAATTCGATTATTTGGGGTCCCAGAAGCGATCTGTAAATGCCTACTCCGTGCTAGAATATTTTCAAAATATAGGCCCAAAACATGCTAAAAATCGATATTTTAGGTGCCCAAAGTCGATATCTCAAATTCAGGCATAAAACATCCGAAAATCGATATTTTGTGGTCCCAGAAGCGATCTGTACATGCCTACTCAGATAAAAGCCCAAAACATGCTGTGAATCGATATTTTAGGTTCAGAAAGTCAATATGTGTATGCATCTTCTGCACTCGTTTATATCTCAAATTCAACGTCAAAACATCCGAAAATTCGATATTTTAGGGTCCCAGAAGCGATCTGTACATGCCTACTCAGTGCTAGAATGTTTTCAAAATATAGGCTCAAAATATGCTAAAAATCGATATTTTAAGTGTCCAAAGTCGATATGTGAATGCATCTTCTTTACCTGTTTATATCTCAAATTTAGGCTCAAAACACCCGAAACATCGGTATTTTTGGGTCCTAGAAGCAATCTGTACATGCTTACTCCTAGATAGAATGTTTTCGAGATTCAGACCCAAAACATGCTCAAAATCGATATTTTAGGTGCCCAAAAGTCGATATGTGCATGCATCTTCTGTACCCGTTTATATCTCAAATTCAGGCTCAAAACACCCGACAATTCGATATTTTGGGGTCCCAGAAGCAAACTGTACATGCCTACTCAGTGCTAGAATATTTTTAAAATATAGGCCCAAAACATGCTAAAAATCGATATTTTAAGTGTCCAAAGTCAATATGTGCATGCATCTTCTGTACCCGTTTATATCTCAAATTAAGGCTCAAAACACCCGAAAATTCTATATTTTGGGGTCCTATAAGAGATCTGTACATGCCTACTTAGTGCTAGAATATTTTCAAAGTATAGGCCCAAAACATGCTAAAAATCGATATTTTAGGTGCCCAAAGTCGATATCTCAAATTCAGGCTCAAAACACCCTAAAATTCGATATTTTGGGGTCCCAGAAGCGATCTGTACATGCCTACTCCGTGTTAGAGTATTTTCAAAATACAGGCCCTAAACATGCTGAAAATCGATATTTTAGGTACGCAAAGTCAATATGTGCATGCATTTTCTGTACCCGTTTATATCGCAAATTCAGGCTCAAAACACCCGAAAATTCGGTATTTTGGGGTTGCAGAAGCGATCTGTACATGCCTACTCAGATACAGGCCCAAAACATGCTGAAAATCGATATTTTAGGTGCCCAAAATCAATATGTGTATGCATCTTATGCACCCGTTAATATCCCAAATTCAACCTCAAAACACCCAAAAATTCGATATTTTTGGGTCCCAGAAGCGATCTGTACATGATTACACAGTGCTAGAATATTCTCAAAATATAGGCCCAAAAACATGCTAAAAATCGATATTTTAGGTGCCCAAAGTATATATCTCAAATTCAGGCCAAAACACCCGAAAATTCTATATTTTGGGGTCTCAGAAGCGATCTGTACATGCTTACTCCGTGTTAGAGTTTTTTCAATATACAGGCCCAAAACATACCGAAAATCGATCTTTTAGGTGCCCAAAGTCAATATGTGGATGCATTCTCTGTACCTGTTTATATCTCAAATTCAGGCTCAAAACACCCGAAAATTCGGTATTTTGGGGTCGCAGAAGCGATCTGTACATGCCTACTCAGATACAGGCCCAAAACATGCTGAAAATCGATATTTTAGGTGCCCAAAGTCAATATGTGTATGCATCTTATGCACCCGTTTATATCCCAAATTCAACCTCAAAACACCCAAAAATTCGATATTTTTGGGTCCCAGAAGCGATCTGTACATGCCTACTCAGTGCTAGAATGTTTTCAATATATAGGCTTAAAACATGCTAAAAATCGATATTTTAGGTGCCCAAAAGGCGATATATGCATGTATCTTCTGTACCCGTTTATATCTCAAATTCAGGCTCCAAACACCCGAAAATTCGATATTTTGGGGTCCCAGAAGCGATCTGTACATGCCTACTCAGATACAGTCCCAAAACATGCTGAAAATCGATATTTTAAGTGCCCAAAGTCAATATGTGTATGCATCTTCGGCACTCGTTGAAATCTCAAATTCAACCTCAAAACAACCATAAATTCGATATTTTTGGGTCCCAGAAGCGATCTGTACATGCCTACTCAGTTCTAGAATGTTTTCATAATATAGGCTCAAAACATGCCAAAAATCGATATTCTAAGTGTCCAAAGTCGATATGTGCATGCATCTTCAGTACCCGTTTATATCTCAAATTCAGGCTCAAAACACCCGAAAATTCGGTATTTTTGGGTAATAGAAGCGATATGTACATGCCTACTCCTAGTTAGAATGTTTTCAAGATACAGACCTAAAACATGCTCAAAATCGATATTTTAGGTGCCCAAAAGTCGATATGTGCATGCATCTTCAGTACCTGTTTATATCTCAAATTCAGGCTCACAACATCCGAAAATTCGATATTTTTGGGCCCAAGAAGCGATCTGTACATGCCTACTCCGTGTTAGAGTATTTTCAAACTACAGGCCCAAAACATGCTGAATATCGATATTTTAGGTGCCCAAAGTCAATATGTGTATGCATGTTCTGCACTCGTTTATATCTCAAATTCAACGTCAAAACATCCGAAAATTCGATATTTTTGAGTCCCAGAAGCGATCTGTACATGCCTACTCAGTGCTGGAATGTTTTCAAAATATAGGCTCAAAATATGCTAAAAATCGATATTTTAAGTGTCCAAAGTCGATATGTGAATGCATCTTCTTTACCTGTTTATATCTCAAATTCAGGCTCAAAACACCCGAAAATTCGGTATTTTTGGGTCCTAGAAGCAATCTGTACATGCCTACTCCTAGATGGAATGTTTTCGACATTCAGACCCAAAACATGCTCAAAATCGATATTTTAGGTGCCCAAAAGTCGATATGTGCATGCATCTTCTGTACCCGTTTATATCTCAAATTAAGGCTCAAAACACCCGAAAATTCGATATTTTGGGGTCCCAGAAGCGAGCTGTACATGCCTACTCAGTGCTAGAATGTTTTCAAAATATAGGCTGAAAACAAGCTAAAAATCGATATTTTAAGTGTCCAAAGTCGATATGTGCATGCATCTTCTATACCCGTTTATATCTCAAATTCAGGCTCAAAACACCCGAAAATTCGGTATTTTTGGGTAATAGAAGCGATCTGTACATGCTTACTCCTAATTAGAATGTTTTCAAGATACAGACCAAAAACATGCTCAAAATCGATATTTTAGGTGCCCAAAAGTCTTCAGTACCTGTTTATATTTCAAATTCAGGCTCAAAACAACCGAAAATTCGATATTTTTGGGCCCAAGAAGCGATCTGTACATGCTTACTCCGTGTTAGAGTATTTTCAAACTACAGGCCCAAAACATGTTGAATATCGATATATTAGGTGCCCAAAGTCAATATGTGCATGCATCTTCTGTACCCGTTTATATCTCAAATTCAGGCTCAAAACACCCGACAATTCGATATTTTGGGGTCCCAGAAGCAAACTGTACATGCCTACTCAGTGCTAGAATATTTTTAAAATATAGGCCCAAAACATGCTAAAAATCGATATTTTAAGTGTCCAAAGTCAATATGTGCATGCATCTTCTGTACCCGTTTATATCTCAAATTAAGGCTCAAAACACCCGAAAATTCGATATTTTGGGGTCCTATAAGAGATCTGTACATGCCTACTTAGTGCTAGAATATTTTCAAAGTATAGGCCCAAAACATGCTAAAAATCGATATTTTAGGTGCCCAAAGTCGATATTTCAAATTCAGGCCCAAAACACCCTAAAATTCGATATTTTGGGGTCCCAGAAGCGAACTGTACATGCCTACTTAATGCTAGAATATTTTCAAAATATAGGCCCAAAACATGCTAAAAATCGATATTTTAGGTGCCCAAAGTCGATATCTCAAATTCAGGCCTAAAACATCCGAAAATCGATATTTTGGGGTCCCAGAAGCGATCTGTACATGCCTACTCAGATAAAAGCCCAAAACATGCTGTAAATCGATATTTTAGGTTTCGAAAGTCAATATGT
This sequence comes from Petrolisthes cinctipes, assembly GCA_033782935.1. NCBI lineage: Eukaryota > Metazoa > Arthropoda > Malacostraca > Decapoda > Porcellanidae > Petrolisthes > Petrolisthes cinctipes. Next base: position 570,375 of record JAWQEG010000095.1, read on the forward strand.
GTATGCATCTTCTGCACTCGTTTATATCTCAAATTCAACTTCAAAACATCCGAAAATTCGATATTTTTGGGTCCCAGAAGCGATCTGTACATGCTTACACCTAATTAGAATGTTTTCAAGATACAGACCAAAAACATGCTCAAAATCGATATTTTAGGAGCACATAATTCGATATGTGCATGCATCTTCAGTACCTGTTTATATCTCAAATTTAGGCTCAAAACACCCGAAATTTCGATATTTTGGGGTCCCAGAAGCAATCTGTACATGCCTACTCAGTGCTAGAATGTTTTCAAAATATAGGCTGAAAACAAGCTAAAAATCGTTATTTTAAGTGTCCAAAGTCGATATGTGCATGCATCTTTTATACCCGTTTATATCTCAAATTCAGGCTCAAAACACCCGAAAATTCGGTATTTTTGGGTAATAGAAGCGATCTGTACATGCTTACTCCTAATTAGAATGTTTTCAAGATACAGACCAAAAACATGCTCAAAATCGATATTTTAGGTGCACAAAAGTCGATATGTGCATGCATCTTCAGTACCTGTTTATATCTCAAATTCAGGCTCAAAACATCCGAAAATTCGATATTTTTGTGCCCAAGAAGCGATCTGTACATGCCTACTCAGTGCTAGAATGTTTTCAAAATATAGGCCCAAAACAAGCTAAAAATCGATATTTTAAGTCTCCAAAGTCAATATGTGCATGCATCTTCTGTACCCGTTTATATCTCAAATTCAGGCTCAAAACACCCGAAAATTCGATATTTTGGGGTCCCATAAGAGATCTGTACATGCCTACTTAGTGCTAGAATATTTTCAATATAAAGGCCCAAACCATGCTAAAAATCGATATTTTAGGTGCCCAAAGTCGATATCTCAAATTCAGGCCTAAAACATCCGAAATTCGATATTTTGGGGTCCCAGAAGCGATCTGTACATGCCTATATAGATAAAAGCCCAAAACATGCTGTAAATCGATATTTTAGGTTCCGAAAATCAATATGTGTATGCATCTTCTGCACTCGTTTATATCTCAAATTCAACGTCAAAACATCCGAAAATTCGATATTTTTGGGTCCCAGAAGCGATCTGTACATGCCTACTCAGTGCTAGAATGTTTTCAAAATATAGGATCAAAATATGCTAAAAATCGATATTTTAAGTGTCCAAAGTCGATATGTGAATGCATCTTCTTTACCTGTTTATATCTCAAATTCAGGCTCAAAACATTCGAAAATTCGGTATTTTTGGGTCCTAGAAGCAATCTGTACATGCCTACTCCTAGATAGAATGTTTTCGAGATTCAGACCCAAAACATGCTCAAAATCGATTTTTTAGGTGCCAAAAATTCGATATGTTCATGCATCTTCTGTACCCGTTTATATCTCAAATTCAGGCTCAAAACACCCGACAATTCGATATTTTGGGGTCCCAGAAGCGATCTGTACATGCCTACTCAGTGCTAGAATATTTTTAAAATATAGGCCCAAAACATGCTAAAAATCGATATTTTAAGTGTCCAAAGTCAATATGTGCATGTATCTTCTGTACCCGTTTATATCTCAAATTCAGGCTCAAAACACCCGAAAATTCGATATTTTGGGGTCCCATAAGAGATCTGTACATGCCTACTTAGTGCTAGAATATTTTCAAAATATAGGCCCAAAACATGCTAAAAATCGATATTTTAGGTGCCCAAAGTCGATATCTCAAATTCAGGCCTAAAACATCCGAAAATCGATATTTTGGGGTCCCAGAAGCGATCTGTACATGCCTACTCAGATAAAAGCCCAAAACATGCTGTAAATCGATATTTTAGGTTTCGAAAGTCAATATGTGTATGCATCTTCAGCACTCGTTTATATCTCAAATTCAACGTCAAAACATCCGAAAATTCGATATTTTTGGGTCCCAGAAGCGATCTGTACATGCTTACACCTAATTAGAATGTTTTCAAGATACAGACCAAAAACATGCTCAAAATCGATATTTTAGGAGCACATAACTCGATATGTGCATGCATCTTCAGTACCTGTTTATATCTCAAATTCAGGCTCAAAATATCCGAAAATTCGATATTTTTGTGCCCAAGAAGCGATCTGTACATGCCTACTCAGTGCTAGAATGTTTTCAAAATAAAGGCTCAAAACAAGCTAAAAATCGATATTTTAAGTGTCCAAAGTCAATATGTGCATGCATCTTCTGTACCCGTTTATATCTCAAATTCAGGCTCAAAACACCCGAAATTTCGGTATTTTTGGGTAATAAAAGCGATATGTACATGCCTACTCCTAGTTAGAATGTTTTCAAGATACAGACCTAAAACATGCTCAAAATCGATATTTTAGGTGCCTAAAAGTCGATATGTGCATGCAACTTCAGTACCTGTTTATATCTCAAATTCAGGCTCAAAACATCCGAAAATTCGATATTTTTGGGTAATAGAAGCAATCTGTACATGCTTACTCCTAGTTAGAATGTTTTCAAGATACAGACCCAAAACATGCACAAAATCGATATTTTAGTTGCCCAAAAGTCTTCAGTACCTGTTTATATTTCAAATTCAGGCTCAAAACAACCGAAAATTTGATATTTTTGGGCCCAAGAAGCGATCTGTACATGCCTACTCCGTGTTAGAGTATTTTCAAACTACAGGCCCAAAACATGTTTAACATCGATATTTTAGGTGCCCAAAGTCAATATGTTCATGCATTTTCTGTATCCGTTTATATCTCAAATTCAGGCTCAAAACACCTGTAAATTAAATTATTTGGGGTCCCAGAAGCGATCTGTACATGCCTACTCCGTGCTAGAATATTTTCAAAATATAGGCCCAAAACATGCTAAAAATTGATATTTTAGGTGCCCAAAGTCGATATCTCAAATTCAGGCCTAAAACATCCGAAAATCGATATTTTGGGGTCCCAGAAGCGATCTGTACATGCCTATATAGATAAAAGCCCAAAACATGCTGTAAATCGATATTTTAGGTTCCGAAAATCAATATGTGTATGCATCTTCTGCACTCGTTTATATCTCAAATTCAACGTCAAAACATCCGAAAATTCGATATTTTTGGGTCCCAGAAGCGATCTGTACATGCCTACTCAGTGCTAGAATGTTTTCAAAATATAGGCTCAAAATATGCTAAAAATCGATATTTTAAGTGTCCAAAGTCGATATGTGAATGCATCTTCTTTACCTGTTTATATCTCAGATTCAGGCTCAAAACATTCGAAAATTCGGTATTTTTGGGTCCTAGAAGCAATCTGTACATGCCTACTCCTAGATAGAATGTTTTCGAGATTCAGACCCAAAACATGCTCAAAATCGATATTTTAGGTGCCAAAAATTCGATATGTTCATGCATCTTCTGTACCCGTTTATATCTCAAATTCAGGCTCAAAACACCCGACAATTCGATATTTTGGGGTCCCAGAAGCGATCTGTACATGCCTACTCAGTGCTAGAATATTTTTAAAATATAGGCCCAAAACATGCTAAAAATCGATATTTTAAGTGTCCAAAGTCAATATGTGCATGCATCTTCTGTACCCGTTTATATCTCAAATTCAGGCTCAAAACACCCGAAAATTCGATATTTTGGGGTCCCATAAGAGATCTGTACATGCCTACTTAGTGCTAGAATATTTTCAAAATATAGGCCCAAAACATGCTAAAAATCGATATTTTAGGTGCCCAAAGTCGATATCTCAAATTCAGGCCTAAAACATCCGAAAATCGATATTTTGGGGTCCCAGAAGCGATCTGTACATGCCTACTCAGATAAAAGCCCAAAACATGCTGTAAATCGATATTTTAGGTTTCAAAAGTCAATATGTGTATGCATCTTCAGCACTCGTTTATATCTCAAATTCAACGTCAAAACATCCGAAAATTCGATATTTTTGGGTCCCAGAAGCGATCTGTACATGCTTACACCTAATTAGAATGTTTTCAAGATACAGACCAAAAACATGCTCAAAATCGATATTTTAGGAGCACATAACTCGATATGTGCATGCATCTTCAGTACCTGTTTATATCTCAAATTCAGGCTCAAAACATCCGAAAATTCGATATTTTTGTGCCCAAGAAGCGATCTGTACATGCCTACTCAGTGCTAGAATGTTTTCAAAATAAAGGCTCAAAACAAGCTAAAAATCGATATTTTAAGTGTCCAAAGTCAATATGTGCATGCATCTTCTGTACCCGTTTATATCTCAAATTCAGGCTCAAAACACCCGAAAATTCGGTATTTTTGGGTAATAAAAGCGATATGTACATGCCTACTCCTAGTTAGAATGTTTTCAAGATACAGACCTAAAACATGCTCAAAATCGATATTTTAGGTGCCTAAAAGTCGATATGTGCATGCAACTTCAGTACCTGTTTATATCTCAAATTCAGGCTCACAACATCCGAAAATTCGATATTTTTGGGTAATAGAAGCAATCTGTACATGCTTACTCCTAGTTAGAATGTTTTCAAGATACAGACCCAAAACATGCACAAAATCGATATTTTAGGTGCCCAAAAGTATTCAGTACCTGTTTATATTTCAAATTCAGGCTCAAAACAACCGAAAATTTGATATTTTTGGGCCCAAGAAGCGATCTGTACATGCCTACTCCGTGTTAGAGTATTTTCAAACTACAGGCCCAAAACATGTTTAACATCGATATTTTAGGTTACCAAAGTCAATATGTTCATGCATTTTCTGTATCCGTTTATATCTCAAATTCAGGCTCAAAACACCTGTAAATTAGATTATTTTGGGGTCCCAGAAGCGATCTGTACATGCCTACTCAGTGCTAGAATATTTTCAAAATATAGGCCCAAAACATGCTAAAAATTGATATTTTAGGTGCCCAAAGTCGATATCTCAAATTCAGGCCTAAAACATCCGAAAATCGATATTTTGGGGTCCCAGAAGCGATCTGTACATGCCTACTCAGATAAAAGCCCAAAACATGCTGTAAATCGATATTTTAGGTTCCGAAAGTCAATATGTGTATGCATCTTCTGCACTCGTTTATATCTCAAATTCAACGTCAAAACATCCGAAAATTCGATATTTTAGGGTCCCAGAAGCGATCTGTACATTCCTACTTATTGCTAGAATGTTTTCAAAATATAGGCTCAAAATATGCTAAAAATCGATATTTTAAGTGTCCAAAGTCGATATGTGAATGCATCTTCTTTACCTGTTTATATCTCAAATTCAGGCTCAAAACACCCGAAAATTCGGAATTTTTGGGTCCTAGAAGCGAACTGTACATGCCTACTGCGTGTTAGAGTATTTTCAAAATACAGGCCCAAAACATACTGAAAATCGATCTTTTAGGTGCCCAAAAGTCGATATGTGCCTGGATCTTCATTATCCGTTTATATCTCAAATTCAGGCCCAAAACACCCAAAATTTCGATATTTTGGGGTCCCTGCAGTGATCTGTACATGCCTACTCCATGTTAGAGTATTTTCAAAATACAGGCCGAAAACATACTGAAAATCGATATTTTAGGTGCCCAAAGTTAATATGCGCATACATCTTCTGTACCCGTTTATATCTTAAATTCAGGCTCAAAACACCCGAAAATTCAATATTTTGGGGACCCAGAAGCGATCAGTACATACCTACTCATTGCTAGAATATTATCAAAATATAGGTCTAAAACATGCTAAATATCGATATTTTAGGTGCCTAAAGTTGATATCTCAAATTCAGGCCCAAAACACCCGAAAATTCGATATTTTGGGGTCCCAGAAGCGATCTGTACATGCCTACTCTGTGTTAGAGTATTTTCAAAATACAGGCCCAAAACATACTGAAAATCGATCTTTTAGGTGCCTAAAAGTCGATATGTGCATGCATCTTCTGTACCCGTTTATATCTGAAATTTAGGCTCAAAACACTCGAAAATTCGATTCTTTGGGGTCCCAGAAGCGATCTCTACATGCCTACTTCGTGTTAGAGTATTTTCAAAATACAGGCCCAAAACATGCTAAAAATCGATATTTTAGGTGCCCAAAGTCGATATCTCAAATTAAGGCCCAAAACACCCGAAAATTCGTTATTATGGGGTCCCAGAAGCGATCTGTACATGCCTACTCCGTGTTAGAGTATTTTCAAAATACAGGCCTAAAACATGCTGAAAATCGATATTTTAGGTGCCCAAAGTCAATATGTGGATGCATTTTAAGTACCCGTTTATATCTCAAATTCAGGCTCAAAACACCCGAAAATTCGATATTTTTGGGTCCCAGAAGCGATCTGTACTTGCCTACTAAGTGCTAGAATATTTTCAAAATATAGGTCCAAAACATGCTAAATATCGATATTTTAGGTGCCTAAAGTCGATATCTCAAATTCAGGCACAAAACACCGCAAATTCGATATTTTGGGGTCCCAGAAGCGATCTGTACATGCCTACTCCGTGTTAGAGTATTTTCAAAATGCAGGCCCAAAACATACTGAAAATCGATCTTTTTAGGTGCCCAAAAGTCGATATGTGCATGCATCTTCTGTACCCGTTTATATCTCAAATTTAGGCTCAAAACACCCGAAAATTCGATATTTTGGGGTCCCAGAAGCGATCTGTACATGCCTACTTTGTGTTAGAATATTTTAAAAATACAGGCCCAAAACATGCTGAAAATCGATATTTTCGGTGCCAAAAGTCGATATCTCAAATTAAGGCCCAAAACACCCGAGAATTCGATAATTTGGGGTCCCAGAAGCAATCTGTACATGCCTACTCCGTGTTAGAGTATTTTCAAAATACAGGCCCAAAACATACTGAAAATCGATCTTTTAGGTGCCCAAAAGTCGATATGTGCATGCATCTTCTGTATCCGTTTATATCTCAAATTCAGGCTCAAAACACCCGAAAATTCGGTATTTTTTGGTCCTTGAAGCGATCCATACATGCCTACTCCGTGTTAGAGTATTTTCAAAATACAGGCCCAAAACATACTGAAAATCGATCTTTTAGGTGCCCAAAGTCAATATGCGCATGCATCTTCTGTACCCGTTTATATCTTAAATTCAGGCTTAAAACACCCGAAAATTCGATATTTTGGGGTCCCAGAAGCGATCTGTACATACCTACTCATTGCTAGAATATTTTCAAAATACAGGCCCAAAACATGCTAAAATTGATATTTTAGGTGTCCAAAGTCGATATCTCAAATTAAGGCCCTAAACACCCGAAAATTCGATATTTTGGGGTCCCAGAAGCGATCTGTACATACCTACTCATTGCTAGAATATTTTCAGAATATAGGCCCAAAACATGCTAAAAATCGATATTTCAGGTGCCCAAAGTCGATATCTCAAATTCAGGCTCAAAACACCCGAGAATTCGATATTTTTGGGTCCCAGAAGTGATCTGTACATGCCTACTCAGTGCTAGAATAATTTCAAAATGTAGGTCCAAAACATGCTAAAAATCGATATTTAAGGTGCCCAAAGTCGATATATCAAATTCAGGAACAAAACACCCCAAAATTCGATATTTTGGGGTCCCAGAAGCAATCTGTACATGCCTACTCCGTGTTAGAGTATTTTCAAAATACTGGACCAAAACATACTGAAAATCGATCTTTTAGGTGCACAAAAGTCGATATGTGCATGCATCTTCTGTACCCGTTTATATCTCAAATTCAGGCTCCAAACACCCGAAAATTCGATATTTTGGGGTCCCAGAAGCGATCTGTACATGCCTAATCAGATACAGGCACAAAACATGCTAAAAATCGATATTTTTGGTGCCCAAAGTCAATATGTGTATGCATCTTCTGCACCCGTTTATATCCCAAAATCAACCACAAAACACCTGAAAATTCAATATTTTTGGGTCCCAGAAGCGATCTGTACATGCCTACTCAGTGCTAGAGTGTTTTCAAAATATAGGCTCAAAACATGCTAAAAATCGATATCTTAAGTGTCCAAAGTCGATATGTGCATGCATCATCTGTACCCGTTTATATCTCAAATTGAGCGTCAAAACACCCGAAAATACGGTATTTTTTGGTCCTAGAAGCGATTTGTACATGCCTACTTTGTGTTACAGTATTTTCAAAATACAGGCCCAAAACATGCTAAAAAAAAATATTTTAGGTGCCCAAAGTCGATAACTCAAATAAAGGCCCAAAACACCCGAAAATTCGATATTTTGGGGTCCCAGAAGCGATCTGTACATGCCTACTCCGTGTTAAAGTATTTTGAAAATACAGGCCGAAAGCATACTGAAAATCGATCTTGTAGTTGCCCAAAAGTCGATATGTGTATGCATCTTCCGTACCCGTTTATATCTCAAATTTAGGCTCAAAACACCCAAAAATTCGATATTTTGGGGTCCCTGAAGCAATCTGTACATGCCTACTTCGTGTTAGAGTATTTTCAAAATACAGGCCTAAAACATACTGTAAATCGATATTTTAGGTGCCCAAAGTTAATATGTGCATGCATCTTCTGTACCCGTTTATATCTCAAATTCAGGCTCAAAACACCCGAAAATTCAATATTTTGGGGTCCCACAAGCGATCTCTACATACCTACTCATTGCTAGAATATTTTCAAATTATAGGTCCAAAACATGCTAAATATCGATATTTTAGGTGCCTAAAGTTGATATCTCAAATTCAGGCCCAAAACACCCGAAAATTCGATCTTTTTGGGTCCAAGAAGCAATCTGTACATACCTACCCATTGCTAAAATATTTTCAAAACATAGGCCCAAAACATGTTAAAAATCGATATTTCAGGTGCCCAAAGTTGATATCTCAAATTCAGGCTCAAAACACCCGAAAATTTGATATTTTTGGGTCCCAGAAGCGATCTGTACATGCCTACTCAGTGCTAGAATATTTTCAAAATATAGGTCCAAAACATGCTAAAAATCGATATTTTAGGTGCCCAAAGTCGATATCTCAAATTCAGGCCCAAAACACCCGAAAATTCGATATTTTTGGTTCTATAAGCGATCTGTACGTGCCTACTCAGTGCTAGAATGTTTTCAAAATATAGGTTCAAAACATGCTAAAAATCGATATTTTAAGTGTCCAAAGTCGATATGTGCATGCATCTTCTGTTCCTGTTTATATCTCAAATTCAGGCTCAAAACACCCGAAAATTCGGTATTTTTGGGGTCCCAGAAGCGAACTGTACATGCCTACTCCGTGTTAGAGTATTTTTAAAATACAGGCCCAAAACATACTGAAAATCGATCTTTTAGGTGCCCAAAAGTCGATTTGTGCCTGCATCTTCATTACCCGTTTATATCTCAAATTTAGGCTCAAAACACCCGAAAATTCGATATTTTGGGGTCCCAGAAGCGATCTGTACATGCCTACTTCGTGTTAGAGGATTTTCAAAATACAGGCCCATAACATGCTGAAAATCGATATTTTAGGTGCCCAAAGTCAATATGTACATGCATCTTGTGTACCCGTTTATATCTCAAATTAAGGCTCAAAACACCCGAAAATTCGATATTTTGGGGTCCCAGAAGCGATCTGTACATGCCTACTCCGTGTTAGAGTATTTTCAAAATAAAGGCCCAAAACATGCTCAAAATCGATATTTTAGGTGCAAAAAGTCAATACGTGCATGCATCTTCTGTACCCGTTTATATCTCAAATTCAGGCTCAAAACACCCGAAAATTCGATATTTTGGGGTCCCAGAAGGGATTTGTACATGCCTACTCAGATACAGGCCCAAAACATGCTGAAAATAGATATTTTAGGTGCCCAAACTCAATATGTGTTTGCACCTTTTGCACCCGTTTATATCCCAAATTTAACCTCATAACACCCGAAAATTCGATATTTTGGGGTCCCAGAAGCGATTTGTACATGCCTACTCCGTGTTAGAGTATTTTCAAAATATAGGCCCAAAACATGCTGAAAATCGATCTTTTAGGTGCCCAAAGTCAATATGTGCATGCATCTTCTGTACCCGTTTTTATTTAAAATTTAGGCTCAAAACACCCGAAAATTCGATATTTTGGGGACCCAGAAGCGATCTGTACATGCCTACTCAGTGCTAGAATATTTTCAAAATATAGGCCCAAAACGTGCTAAAAATTGATATTTTAGGTGCCCTAAGTCGATATCTCAAATTCAGGCTCAAAACACCCGTAAATTCGATATTTTGGGGTCCCAGAAGCGATCTGTATATGCCTACTTCGTGTTAGAGTATTTTCAAAATACAGGCCCAAAACGTGCTAAAAATCAATATTTTAGGTGCCCAAAGTCGATATCTCAAATTAAGGGCCAAAACACCCGAAAATTCAATATTTTGGGTCCCAGAAGCGATCTGTACATACCTACTCATTGCTAAAATATTTTCAAAGCATAGGTCCAAAACATGTTAAAAATCGATATTTCAGGTGCCCAAAGTGGATATCTCAAATTCAGGCTCAAAACACCCGAAAATTTGATATTTTTGTGTCCCAGAAGCGATCTGTACATGCCTACTCAGTGCTAGAATATTTTCAAAATATGGGTCCAAAACATGCTAAAAATCGATATTTTAGGTGCCCAAAGTCGATATCTCAAATTCAGGAACAAAAAACCCGAAAATTCGATATTTTCGGTTCTAGAAGCGATCTGTACGTGCCTACTCAGTGCTAGAATGTTTTCAAAATATGGGCTCAAAACATGCTTAAAATCGATATTTTAAGTGTCCAAATTCGATATGTGCATGCATCTTCTGTACCTGTTTATATCTCAAATTCAGGCTCAAAACACCCGAAAATTCGGTATTTTTGGGTCCTAGAAGCGATCTGTACATGCCTACTCCTAGTTAGAATGTTTTCTAGATACAGACCCAAAACATGCTCAAAATCGATATTTTCGGTGCCCAAAAGTCGATATGTGCATGCATCTTCAGTACCCGTTTATATCTCAAATTCAGGCTCAAAACACCCAAAAATTCGATATTTTGGGGTCCCTGAAGCGATCTGGACATGCCTACTCCGTGTTAGAGTATTTTCAAAATACAGGCCCAAAACATGCTGAAAATCGATATTTTAGGTGACCAAAGTCAATATGTGCATGCATCTTCTGTACCCGTTTATATCTCAAATTCAGGCTCAAAACACCCGAAAATTCGATATTTTTGGGTACGAGAAGCGATCTGTACATGCCTACTCAGTGCTAGAATATTTTCAAAATATAGGTCCAAAACATGCTAAATATCGATATTTTAAGTGCCTAAAATCGATATCTCAAATTCAGGCCCAAAACACCCGAAAATTCGATATTTTGGGGTCCCAGAAGCGATCTGTACATGCCTACTCCGTGTTAGAGTATTTTCAAAATACAGGCCGAAAACATACTGAAAATCGATCATTTAAGTGCCCAAAAGTCGATATGTGTATGCATCTTCTATACCCGTTTATATCTCAAATTTAGGCTCAAAACACCCAAAAATTCGATATTTTGGGGTCCCAGAAGCGATCGATACATGCCTAATCCGTGTTAGAGTATTTTTTAAATACAGGCAAAAAACATGCTGAAAATCGATCTTTTAGGTGTACAAAGTCTATATGTGTATGCATCTTCTGCACCCGTTTATATATCAAATTCAGGCTCAAAACACCCCAAAATTCGGTATTTCGGGGTCCTAGAAGCGATCTCTACATGCCTAGTCCTAGTTAGAATGTTTTCAAGATACAGACCCAAAACATGCTCAAAATCGATATTTTAGGTGCCCAAAAGTCGATATGTGCATGCATCTTCTGTACCCGTTTATATCTCAAATTCAGGCTCAAAACACCCGAAAATTCGATATTTTGGGGTCCCAGAAGCGATCTGTACATGCCTACGCAGTGCTAGAATATTTTCAAAATACAGGCCCAAAACATGCTAAAAATCGATATTTTAGGTGCCCAAAGTCGATATCTCAAATTCATGTCCAAAACACCCGAAAATTCGAGATTTTGGGGTCCCAGAAGCGATCTGTACATGCCTACTTAGTGTTAGAGTATTTTTAATATACAGGCTCAAAACATACTGAAAATCGATCTTTTAGGTGCCCAAAAGTCGATATGTGTATGCATCTTCTGCACTCGTTTATATCCCAAATTCAACCTCAAAACACCCGAAAATTCGATATTTTAGGGTCCCAGAAGCGATCTGTACATGCCTACTCAGTGCTAGAATGTTTTCAAAATATAGGCTCAAAACATGCTCAAAATCGATATTTTAGGTGCCCAAAGTCAATACGTGCATGCATCTTCGGCACCAGATTATATTCCAAATTCATCCTCAAAACACCTGAAAATATGATATTTTGGGTTCCCAGAAGCGATCTGTACATGCCTACTCAGTGCTAGAACATTTTCAAAATATAGACCCAAAACATGCTATAATCGATATTTTAAGTGCCTAGAGTCGATATATCAAATTCAAGCCCAAAACACCCGAAAATTCGATATTTTTCGGTCCCAGAAGCGATCTGTACATGCCTATTCAGATACAGGCCCAAAACATGCTGAAAATCGATATTTTAGGTGCCCAAAGTCAATATGTGTATGTATCTTCTGCAACCGTTTATATCCCAAATTCAACCCCAAAACACCCGAAAATTCGATATTTTTCTGTACCAGAAGCGATCTGTACATGCCTACTCAGTGCTAGAATGTTTTCAAAATATAGACCCAAAACAAGCTAAAAATCGATATTTTTAGTGTCCAAAGTCGATCTTCTGTACCCGTTTATATCTTAAATTCAGGCTCAAAACACCCGAAAATTCGGTATTTTTGGGTCCTAGAAGCGATATGTACATGCCTACTCCTAGTAAGAATGTTTTCAAGATACAGACCCAAAACATGCTCAAAATCGATATTTTAGGAGCCCAAAAGTCGATATGTGCATTCATCTTCTGTACCCGTTTATATCTCAAATTCAGGCCCAATACACCTGAAAATTCGATATTTTGGTGTCCCAGAAGCGATCTGTACATGCCTACTCAGTGCTAGAATATTTTCAAAATATAGACCCAAAACATGCACAAAATCGATATTTTAAGTGTCCAAAGTCAATATGTGCATGCATCTTCTGTACCCGTTTATATCTCAAATTCAGGCTCAAAACACCCGAAAATTCGATATTTTGGAGTCCCAGAAGCGATATGTACATGCTTACTCCGTGTTAGAATATTTTCAAAATATTGGCTCAAAACATGCTAAAAATCGATATTTTAAGTGTCCAAAGTCGATATGTGCATGCATCTTCTGTATCCGTTTATATCTCAAATTCAGGATCAAAACACCCGAAAATTCAGTATTTCGGGGTCCTAGAAGCGATCAGTACATGCCTACTCCTAATTAGAATGTTTTCAAGATACAGACCCAAAACATACTTAAAAATCGATATTTTAGGTGCCCAAAAGTCGATATGTGCCTGCATCTTCTGTACCCGTTTATATCTCAAATTCAACCTCAAAACACCCTAAAATTCGATATTTTTGGGTCCCCGAAGCGATCTGTACATGCCTACTCAGTGCTAGAATTTTTTTTTAAATATAGGCTCAAAACATGCTAAAAATCGATATTTTTAGTGTCCAAAGTCGTACTTTTGTACCCGTTTATATCTTAAATTCAGGCTCAGAACACTCGAAAATTCGGTATTTTTGGGTCCTAGAAGCGATATGTACATGCCTACTCCTAGTTAGAATGTTTTCAAGATACAGACCCAAAACATGCTCAAAATCGATATTTTAGGAGCCCAAAAGTCGATATGTGCATTCATCTTCTGTACCTGTTTATATCTCAAATTCAGGCCCAAAACACCTGAAAATTCGATATTTTGGGGTCCCAGTAGCGATCTGTACATGCCTACTCAGTGCTAGAATGTTTTCAAAATATAGGCTCAAAACATGCTAAACATCGATATTTTAAGTGTTCAAAGTCGATATGTGCATACATCTTCTGTACCCGTTTATATCTCAAATTCAGGCTCAAAACACCCGAAAATTCGATATTTTGGGGTCCAAGAAGCGTTCTGTACATGCCTAGTCAGTGCTAGAATATTTTCAAAATATAGACCCAAAACATGCACAAAATCGATATTTTAAGTGTCCAAAGTCAATATCTGCATGCATCTTCTGTACCCGTTTATATCTCAAATTCAGGCTCAAAACACCCGAAAACTCGATATTTTGGAGTCCCAGAAGCGATATGTACATGCTTACTCCGTGTTAGAGTATTTTCAAAATATTAGCTCAAAACATGCTAAAAATCGATATTTTAAGTGTCCAAAGTCGATATGTGCATTCATCTTCTGTACCCGTTTATATCTCAAATTCAGGCCCAAAACACCTGAAAATTCGATATGTTGGGGTCCCAGAAGCGATCTGTACATGCCTAATCAGTGCTAGAATATTTTCAAAATATAGACCCAAAACAAGCACAAAATCGATATTTTAAGTGTCCAAAGTCAATATGTGCATGCATCTTCTGTACCCGTTTATATCTCAAATTCAGGCTCAAAACACCCGAAAATTCGATATTTTGGAGTCCCAGAAGCGATATGTACATGCTTACTCCGTGTTAGAGTATTTTCAAAATATTGGCTTAAAACATGCTAAAAATCGATATTTTAAGTGTCCAAAGTCGATATGTGCATGCATCTTCTGAACCCGTTTATATCTCAAATTCAGGATCAAAACACCCGAAAATTCAGTATTTCGGGGTCCTAGAAGCGATCAGTACATGCCTACTCCTAGTTAGAATGTTTTCAAGATACAGACCCAAAACATACTTAAAAATCGATATTTTAGGTGCCCAAAAGTCGATATGTGCCTACATCTTCTGTACCCGTTTATATCTCAAATTCTACCTCAAAACCCCCGAAAATTCGATATTTTTGGGTCCCCGAAGCGATCTGTACATGCCTACTCAGTGCTAGAATTTTTTTTTAAATATAGGCTCAAAACATGCTAAAAATCGATATTTTTAGTGTCCAAAGTCGTACTTTTGTACCCGTTTATATCTTAAATTCAGGCTCAAAACACTCGAAAATTCGGTATTTTTGGGTCCTAGAAGCGATATGTACATGCCTACTCCTAGTTAGAATGTTTTCAAGATACAGACCCAAAACATGCTCAAAATTGATATTTTAGGAGCCCAAAAGTCGATATGTTCATTCATCTTCTGTACCCGTTTATATCTCAAATTCAGGCCCAAAACACCTGAAAATTCGATATTTTGGGGTCCCAGAAGCGATCTGTTCATGCCTACTCAGTGCTAGAATGTTTTCAAAATATAGGCTCAAAACATGCTAAACATCGATATTTTAAGTGTTCAAAGTCGATATGTGCATACATCTTCTGTACCCGTTTATATCTCAAATTCAGGCTCAAAACACCCGAAAATTCGATATTTTGGGGTCCCAGAAGCGTTCTGTACATGCCTAGTCAGTGCTAGAATATTTTCAAAATATAGTCCCAAATCATGCTAAAAATCGATATTTTAGGTGCCCAAAGTCGATATCTCAAATTCAGGTCCAAAACACCCGAAAATTCGATATTTTGTGGTCCCAGAAGCTATCTGTACATGCTTACTCCATATTAGAGTATTTTCTAAATACAGGCCCAAAACATACTGAAAATCGATCTTTAAGGTGCCCAAAAGTCGATATGTGCATGCATCTTCTGTACCCGTTTATATCTCAAATTCAGGTTCCAAACACCCGGAAATTCGATATTTTGGAGTCCCAGAAGCGATCTGTACTGGCCTTTTCAGATACAGGCCCAAAACATGCTGAAAATCGATATTTTAGGTGCCCAAAAGTTGATATGTGCATGCATCTTCAGTACCCGTTTATATTTCAAATTCAGGCTCAAAACACCCGAAAATTCGATATTTTTGGGTCCCAGAAGCAATCTGTACATGCCTTCTCCGTGTTAAAGTATTTTCAAAATACAGGCTTAAAACATGCTGAAAATCTATATTTTAGGTGCCAAAAGTCAATATGTGTATGCATCTTCTGTACCCGTCTATATCTCAAATTCAGGTTCAAAACACCAGAAAATCCGGTATTTTTGGGTCCCAGAAGCGATTTGTACATGCCTACTCCTTGCTAGAATGTTTTCAAGATACAGACCCAAAACATGCTCAAAATCGATATTTTAGGTGCAAAAAGTCGATATGTGCATGAATCCTCTGTACCCGGTTATATCCCAAATTCAGGCTCAAAAGCCCCGAAAATTCGATATTTTTGGGTCCCAGAAGCGATCTGTACATGCCTACTCAGTGCTAAAATATTTTCAAATTTTACGCCCAAAACATACTAAAAATCGATATTTTGGGTCCCAAAGTCGATATGTGCATGCATCTTCTGTAAACGTTTATATCTCAAATTCAGGCTCAAAACACCCGAAAATTCGATATTTTTGGGTCCCAGAAGCGATCTGTACATGCCTTCTCCGTGTTAAAGTATTTTCAAAATACAGGCTTAAAACATGCTGAAAATCTATATTTTAGGTGCCAAAAGTCAATATGTGTATGCATCTTCTGTACCCGTCTATATCTCAAATTCAGGTTCAAAACACCAGAAAATCCGGTATTTTTGGGTCCTAGAAGCGATATGTACATGCCTACTCCTAGTTAGAATGTTTTCAAGATACAGACCCAAAACATGTTCAAAATTGATATTTTAGGAGCCCAAAAGCCGATATGTTCATTCATCTTCTGTACCCGTTTATATCTCAAATTCAGGCCCAAAACACCTGAAAATTCGATATTTTGGGGTCCCAGAAGCGATCTGTTCATGCCTTCTCAGTGCTAGAATGTTTTCAAAATATAGGCTCAAAACATGCTAAACATCGATATTTTAAGTGTTCAAAGTCGATATGTGCATACATCTTCTGTACCCGTTTATATCTCAAATTCAGGCTCAAAACACCCGAAAATTCGATATTTTGGGGACCCAGAAGCGTTCTGTACATGCCTAGTCAGTGCTAGAATATTTTCAAAATATAGTCCCAAATCATGCTAAAAATCGATATTTTAGGTGCCCAAAGTCGATATCTCAAATTCAGGCCCAAAACACCCGAAAATTCGATATTTTGTGGTCCCAGAAGCGATCTGTACATGCTTACTCCATATTAGAGTATTTTCTAAATACAGGCCCAAAACATACTGAAAATCGATCTTTTAGGTGCCCAAAAGTCGATATGTGCATGCATCTTCTGTACCCGTTTATATCTCAAATTCAGGTTCCAAACACCCGGAAATTCGATATTTTGGAGTCCCAGAAGCGATCTGTACTGGCCTTTTCAGATACAGGCCCAAAACATGCTGAAAATCGATATTTTAGGTGCCCAAAAGTTGATATGTGCATGCATCTTCAGTACCCGTTTATATTTCAAATTCAGGCTCAAAACACCCGAAAATTCGATATTTTTGGGTCCCAGAAGCAATCTGTACATGCCTTCTCCGTGTTAAAGTATTTTCAAAATACAGGCTTAAAACATGCTGAAAATCTATATTTTAGGTGCCAAAAGTCAATATGTGTATGCATCTTCTGTACCCGTCTATATCTCAAATTCAGGTTCAAAACACCAGAAAATCCGGTATTTTTGGGTCCCAGAAGCGATTTGTACATGCCTACTCCTTGCTAGAATGTTTTCAAGATACAGACCCAAAACATGCTCAAAATCGATATTTTAGGTGCAAAAAGTCGATATGTGCATGAATCCTCTGTACCCGGTTATATCCCAAATTCAGGCTCAAAAGCCCCGAAAATTCGATATTTTTGGGTCCCAGAAGCGATCTGTACATGCCTACTCAGTGCTAAAATATTTTCAAATTTTACGCCCAAAACATACTAAAAATCGATATTTTGGGTCCCAAAGTCGATATGTGCATGCATCTTCTGTAAACGTTTATATCTCAAATTCAGGCTCAAAACACCCGAAAATTCGATATTTTTGGGTCCCAGAAGCGATCTGTACATGCCTTCTCCGTGTTAAAGTATTTTCAAAATACAGGCTTAAAACATGCTGAAAATCTATATTTTAGGTGCCAAAAGTCAATATGTGTATGCATCTTCTGTACCCGTCTATATCTCAAATTCAGGTTCAAAACACCAGAAAATCCGGTATTTTTGGGTCCCAGAAGCGATTTGTACATGCCTACTCCTTGCTAGAATGTTTTCAAGATACAGACCCAAAACATGCTCAAAATCGATATTTTAGGTGCAAAAAGTCGATATGTGCATGAATCCTCTGTACCCGGTTATATCCCAAATTCAGGCTCAAAAGCCCCGAAAATTCGATATTTTTGGGTCCCAGAAGCGATCTGTACATGCCTACTCAGTGCTAAAATATTTTCAAATTTTACGCCCAAAACATACTAAAAATCGATATTTTGGGTCCCAAAGTCGATATCTCAAATTCAGGCCCAAAACACCCGAAAATTCGATATTTTGGGGTCCCTGATGCGATTTGTACATGGCTACTCCTTGTTAGAGTTCTCTCAAAATACAAGCCCAAAACATACTGAAAATCGATCTTTTAGGTGCCCAAAAGTCGATATGTGCATGCATCTTCTGTACCCGTTTATATCTCAAATTCAGACTCCAAACACCCGAAAATTCGATATTTTTTGGTCCCAGAAGCGATTTGTACATGCCTACTCAGTGCCAGATTATTTTCAAAATATAGGCCCAAAACATGCTAAAAATCGATATTTTAAATGCCCAAAGTCGATATCTCAAATTCAGGCCAAAAACACCTGAAAACTCGATATTTTGGGATCCCAGAAGCGATCTGTACATGCCTACTCCGTGTTAGAGCATTTTCAAAATACAGGCCCAAAGCATGCTGAAAATCGCTAGTTTAGGTGCCCAAAGTCAATATGTGTATGCATCTTCTGCACCCGTTTATATAAAATATTCAACCTCAAAACCCCCGAAAATTCGATATTTTTGGGTCCCAGAAGCGATCTGTACATGCCTACTCAGTGCTAGAATGTTTTCAAAGTAAAGGCTCAAAACATGCTAAAAATCGATATTTTAAGTGTCTAAAGTCGATATGTGCATGCATCTTCTGTACCCGTTTATATCCCAAATTCAGGCTCAAAACACCCGAAAATTCGGTATTTTTGGGTCCTAGAAGCGAGCTGTACATGCCTACACCTAGTGAGAATGTTTTCAAGATACAGACCCAAAACATGCTCAAAATCAATATTTTAGGTGCCCAAAAGTCGGTATGTGCATGCATCTTCAGTACCCGTTTATATCTCAAATTCAGGCTCAAAACACCCGACAATTCGATATTTTGGGGTCCAAGAAGCGATCTGTACATGCCTACTCCGTGTTTTAGTATTTTCAATATACAGGCCCAAAACATGCTAAAAATCGATATTTTAGGTGTCCAAAGTCGATATGTGCATGCATCTTCTGTACCCGTTTATATCTCAAATTCTGGCTCAAAACACTCGAAAATTCGGTATTTTTGGGTCCTAGAAGCGATCTGTATATGCCTACTCCTAGTTAGAATGTTGTCAAGATACAGACCCAAAACATGCTCAAAATCGATATTTTAGGTGCCTAAAAGTCGATATGTGCATGCATCTTCAGTGCCCGTTTATATCTCAAATTCAGGCTCAAAACACCAAAAACTTCGATATTTTGGGGTCCCAGAAGCGATCTGTACATGCCTACTCCGTGTTAGATTATTTTCAAAATACAGGCCCAAAACATGCTGAAAATCAATATTGTAGTTGCCCAAAGTCTATATTTCAAATTCAGGCCCAAAACACCTGAAAATTCTATATATTTTAGGGTCCCAGAAGCGATCTGTACATGCCTAATCAGTGCTAGAATGTTTTAAAAATATAGGCTCAAAACATGCTAAAAATCGATATTTTAAGTGTTCAAAGTCGATATGTGATACTATGCATCTTCTGTACCCGTTTATATCTCAAATTCAGGCGCAAAACACCCGAAAATTCGATATTTTGGGGTCCCAGAAGCGATCTGTACATGCCTACTCAGCGTTTGAATATTTTTAAAATATAGGTCCAAAACATGCTGAAAATCGTTTTTTTGTGTGAAGAAAGTCGATATGTGCATGCATCTTCTGTACCCGTTTATATCCCAAATTCATTCTCAAAACACCAGAAAATTTGGTATTCTTGGGTCTTAGAAGCGCTCTGTACATGTTTACCCAGTGCTAGATTAAATTCAAAATATAGGGCCAATACATGCTTAAAATCGATATTATAGGTGATCAAAGTCGATATCTGTATGCATCTTCTGTTCCCGTTTATATCCCAAATTCAGGCTAAAAACACCTGAAAATTTGATTTTGTTGGGTCCCAGAAGCGATCTGTGCATGCCTACTCAGTGTTAGAATATTTTCAAAATATATGCCCAAAACATGCTAAAAAGCGATATTTTAGGTGCCCAAAGTCGATATCTCAAATTCAGGCCAAAACTCCCGAAAATTCTATATTTTGGGGTCCCACAAGCGATCTGGACTTGCCTACTCCGTGTTAGAGTATTTTCAAAATACAGGACCAAAACATACTGAAAATCAATTTTTTATGTGACCAAAATTCATATATGCATTCATCTTCTGTACCCTTTTATATCCCAAATTCAGGCTCAAAACACCCGAAAATTCGATATTTTTGGATCTCAGAAGCAATCTGAACATGCTTACACAATGCTAGAATACATTCAAAATATAGGGCAAAACATCCTGAAAATCGATATTTCAGGTGACCAAAGTCGATATGTGCATGTATCTTCAGTACCGGTTTCTATCTCAAATTCAGGCTAAAAACACCCGAAAATTCTATATTTTTGGGTTCTAGAAGCGATCTGTACATGCCTACTCCTAGTTAGAATGTTTTCAAGATACAGACCCAAAACATGCTCAAAATCGATATTTTAGGTGCCCAAAAGTCGATATGTGCATGCATCTTCTTTACCCGTTTATATCTCAAATTCAGGCTCAAAACACCGAAAATTCGATATTTTGGGGTCCCAGAAGCGATCTGTACATGCCTACGCAGTGCTAGAATATTTTCAAAATACAGGCCCAAAACATGCTAAAAATCGATATTTTAGGTGCCCAAAGTCGATATATCAAATTCAGGCCCAAAACACCCGAAAATTCGACATTTTGGGGTCCCAGAAGCTATCTGTACATGCCTACTCCGTGTTAGAGTATTTTTAATATACAGGCCCAAAACATGCTGAAAATCGATATTTTAGGTGCCCAAAAGTCGATATGTGTATGGATCTACTGCACCCGTTTATATCCCAAATTCAACCTCAAAACACCCGAAAATTCGATATTTTTGGGTCCCAGAAGCGATCTGTAGATGCCTACTCAGTGCTAGAATGTTTTCAAAATATAGGCTCAAAACATGCTAAAAATCGATATTTTAAGTGTCCAAAGTCGATATGTGAATGAATCTTCTGTACCCGTTTATATCTCAAATTCAGGCTTAAAACACCCAAAAATACGATATTTTGGGGTCCCAGAAGTGATATGTACATATCTACTTTGTGCTAGAATATTTTCAAAATATTGGCTCAAAACATGATAAAAATCGTTATTTTAAGTATCCAAAGTCGATATGTGCATGCATCTTCTGTACCCGTTTATATTTCAAATTCAGGCTCCAAACACCCGAAAATTCGATATTTTGGGGTCCCAGAAGCGATCTGTACATGCCTACTCAGATACAGGCCCAAAACATGCTGAAAATCGATATTTTAGGTGCCCAAAGTCAATATGTGTATGCATCTTCTGCACCCGTTTATATCTCAAAATCAACCACAAAACACCCAAAAGTTCGATATTTTTCGGTCCCAGAAGCGATCTGTACATGCCTACTCAGTGCTAGAATGTTTTCAAAATATAGGCTCAAAACATGCTAAAAATCGATATTTTAAGTGTCTAAAGTCGATATGTGCATGCATCTTCTGTACCCGTTTATATCTCAAATTCAGGCTCAAAACACTCGAAAAATCGGTATTTTTGGGTCCTAGAAGCGATCTGTACTTGCCTACTCCTAGTTAGACTGTTTTCAAGATACAGACCCAAAACATGCTCAAAATCGATATTTTAGGTGCCCAAAACTCGATATGTGTATGCATCTTCAGTACCTGTTTATATCTCAAATTCAGGCTTAAAACACCCGAAAATACGATGTTTTGGGGTCCAAGAAGCGATTTGTACATGCCTACTCAGTGCTAGAATGTTTTCAAAATATAGGCCCAAAAGATGCTCAAAATCGATATTTTAGGTGCTCAAAGTCGATATGTGCATGCATCTTCTGTACCCGTTTATATCTCAAATTCATGCTCAAAACACCCGAAAATTCAATGTTTTTGGGTCCCAGAAGCGATCTGTACGTGCATACTCCGTGTTAGAGTGTTTTTAAAATACAGGCCTAAAACATGCTGAAAATCGATATTTTATGTGCCCAAAGTCAATATGTGTATGCATCTTCTGTACCCGTCTATATCCCAAATTCAGGTTCAAAACATTCGAAAATTAGATATTTTTGGGTCCCAGAAACAATCTGTACATGCCTACTTCTTGCTAGAATGTTTTCAAGATACAGACTCAAAACATGCTGAAAATCGATATTTTAGGTGCAAAAAGTCGATATGTGCATGCATCTTCTGTACCCGTTTATATCTCAAATTCAGGCTCAAAACACCCGAAAATTCGATATTTTGGGGTCCCAGACGCGATCTGTACATGCCTACTCAGTGCTATAATATTTTTAAAAATATAGGCCCCAAAACATGCTAAAAATCGATATTTTAGGTGCCCAAAGTCGATATCTCAAATTCAGGCCCAAAACACCCGAAAATTCGATATTTTGGGGTCCCTGATGCGATTTGTACATGGCTACTCCTTGTTAGAGTTCTCTCAAAATACAAGCCCAAAACATACTGAAAATCGATCTTTTAGGTGCCCAAAAGTCGATATGTGCATTCATCTTCTGTACCCGTTTATATCTCAAATTCAGACTCCAAACACCCGAAAATTCGATATTTTTGGGTCCCAGAAGCGATTTGTACATGCCTACTCAGTGCCAGAATATTTTCAAAATACAGGCCCAAAGCATGCTGAAAATCGCTAGTTTAGGTGCCAAAGTCAATATGTGTATGCATCTTCTGCACCCGTTTATATAAAATATTCAACCTCAAAACACCCGAAAATTCGATATTTTTGGGTCCCAGAAGCGATCTGTACATGCCTACTCAGTGCTAGAATGTTTTCAAAGTAAAGGCTCAAAACATGCTAAAAATCGATATTTTAAGTGTCTAAAGTCGATATGTGCATGCATCTTCTGTACCCGTTTATATCCCAAATTCAGGCTCAAAACACCCGAAAATTCGGTATTTTTGGGTCCTAGAAGCGAACTGTACATGCTTACACCTAGTGAGAATGTTTTCAAGATACAGACCCAAAACATGCTCAAAATCAATATTTTAGGTGCCCAAAAGTCGGTATGTGCATGCATCTTCAGTACCCGTTTATATCTCAAATTCAGGCTCAAAACACCCGACAATTCGATATTTTGGGGTCCAAGAAGCGATCTGTACTTGCCTACTCCTAGTTAGAATGTTGTCAACATACAGACCCAAAACATGCTCAAAATCAATATTTTAGTTGCCCAAAGTCTATATTTCAAATTCAGGCCCAAAACACCCGAAAATTCTATATATTTTGGGGTCCCAGAAGCGATCTGTACATGCCTAATCAGTGCTAGAATGTTTTCAAAATATAGGGTCAAAACATGCTAAAAATCGATATTTTAAGTGTTCAAAGTCGATATGTGATACTATGCATCTTCTGTACCCGTTTATATCTCAAATTCAGGCTCAAAACACCCGAAAATTCGATATTTTGGGGTCCCAGAAGCGATCTGTACATGCCTACTCAGTGCTAGAATATTTTCAAAATATATGCCCAAAACATGCTAAAAATCGATATTTTAGGTGCCCAAAGTCGATATCTCAAATTCAGGCCAAAACTCCCGAAAATTCTATATTTTGGGGTCCCAGAAGCGATCTGGACTTGCCTACTCCGTGTTAGAGTATTTTCAAAATACAGGACCAAAACATACTGAAAATCGATTTTTTATGTGCCCAAAATCCATATATGCATTCATCTTCTGTACCCGTTTATATCCCAAATTCAGGCTCAAAACACCCGAAAAATCGATATTTTTGGGTCTCAGAAGCAATCTGAACATGCTTACACAATGCTAGAATACATTCAAAATATATGGCCAAAACATCCTGAAAATCGATACTTCAGGTGACCAAAGTCGATTTGTGCATGTATCTTCAGTACCGGTTTCTATCTCAAATTCAGGCTCAAAACACCCGAAAATTCTATATTTTTGGGTCCTAGAACCGATCTGTACATGCCTACTCCTAGTTAGAATGTTTTCAAGATACAGACCCAAAACATGCTCAAAATCGATATTTTAGGTGCCCAAAAGTCGATATGTGCATGCATCTTCTTTACCCGTTTATATCTCAAATTCAGGCTCAAAACACCGAAAATTCGATATTTTGGGGTCCCAGAAGCGATCTGTACATGCCTACGCAGTGCTAGAATATTTTCAAAATACAGGCCCAAAACATGCTAAAAATCGATATTTTAGGTGCCCAAAGTCGATATATCAAATTCATGCCCAAAACACCCGAAAATTCGACATTTTGGGGTCCCAGAAGCTATCTGTACATGCCTACTCCGTGTTAGAGTATTTTTAATATACAGGCCCAAAACATGCTAAAAATCGATATTTTAAGTGTCCAAAGTCGATATGTGAATGCATCTTCTGTACCCGTTTATATCTCAAATTCAGGCTTAAAACACCCAAAAATACGATATTTTGGGGTCCCAGAAGTGATCTGTACATATCTACTTTGTGCTAGAATATTTTCAAAATATTGGCTCAAAACATGATAAAAATCGTTATTTTAGGTGCCCAAAGTCGATATCTCAAATTCAGGCCCAAAACACCCGAAAATTCGATATGTGCATGCATCTTCTGTACCCGTTTATATCTTAAATTCAGGGTCAAAACACCCGAAAATTTAATATTTTGGGGTTCCCGAAGCGATCTGTACATTCCTTCTCCGTGTTAGAATATTTTCAAAATATAGGCCCAAAACATGCTGAAAATCGATATTTAAGGTGCCCAAAGTCAATATGTGCATGCATCTTCTGTACCCGTTTATATCTCAAATTCAGGTTCCAAACACCCGAAAATTCGATATTTTTGGGTCCCAGAAACGATCTGTACATTCCTACTCCGTGGTAGAGTATTTTCAAAATACAGGCCCAAAACATGCTGAAAATCGATATTTTAGGTGCCCAAAGTCGATATCTTAAATTCAGTCCCAAAACACCCGAAAATTCGTTATTTTGGGGTCCCAGAAGCGATCTGTACATGCCTACTCCGTATGAGAGTATTTTCAATATACAGGCCCTGTACTGAAAATCGATATTTTAGGTGACCAAAGTCAATATGTGTATGCATCTTCTGCACCCGTTTATATCCCAAATTCAACCTCAAAACACCCGAAAATTCGATATTTTTGGGGTCCCAGAAGCGAACTGTACATGCCTAGTCAGTGCTAGAATATTTTCAAAATATATTTATATGCTTAAAACATGCTAAAAATCGATATTTTGAATGTCCAAAGTTGATATGTGCATGCATCTTCTGTACCTATTTATATCTCAAATTCAGGATCAAAACACCCGAAAAATCGATATTTTGGTATCCCAGAAGTGATCTGTACATGCCTACTTAGTGCTAGAATATTTTCAAAATATAGGCCCAAAACATGCTAAAAATCGATATTTTAGGTGCCCAAAGTCGATATCTCAAATTCAGGCCCAAAACACCCGAAAATTCGATATTTTGGGGTCCCAGAAGCGATCTGTACTTGCCTACTCCGTGTTAGAGTATTTTCACAATACAGGCCCAAAACATGCTGAAAATCGATATTTTAGTGGCCGAAAAGTCGATATGTTCATGCATCTTCTGCACCCGTTTATATCTCAAATTCAGGCTCAAAACACCCGAAAATTAGAGATTTTTGGTTCCCAGAAGCGATCTGTACATGCCTACTCCTAGTTAGAATGTTTTCAAGATACAGACCCAAAACATGCTTAAAATCGATATTTTAGTGGCCGAAAAGTCGATATGTTCATGCATCTTCTGCACCCGTTTATATCCCAAATTCAACCTCAAAACTCCCGAAAATTCGATATTTTTGGGGTCCCAGAATCGAACTGTATATGCCTAGTCAGTGCAAGAATGTTTTCAAAATATAGGCTCAAAACACGCTAAAAATCGATATTTTAAGTATCCAAAGTCGATATGTGCATGCATCTTCTGTACCCGTTTATATCTCAAATTCGGGATCAAAACACCCGAAAATTCGATATTTTGGGGTCCCAGAAGTGATCTGTACATGCCTACTTAGTGCTATAATATTTTCAAAATATAGGCCCAAAACATGCTAAAAATCGATATTTTAGGTGCCCAAAGTCGATATCTCAAATTCAGGCCCAAAACACCCGAAAATTCGATATTTTTGGGTCCCAGAAGCGATCTGTACATGCCTACTCAGATACAGGCCCAAAACATGCGGAAAATCGATATTTTAGGTGCCCAAAGTTAATATGTGCATGCATCTTCTGTACCCGTTTATATCTCAAATTCAACCTCAAAACACCCGAAAATTCGGTATTTTTTTGTCCTTGAAGCGATCTGTAAATGCCTACTCCTAGTTAGAATGTTTTCAAGATACAGACCCAAAACATGCTCAAAATCGATATTTTAGTGGCCCAAAAGTCGATATGTTCATGCATCTTCAGTACCCGTTTATATCTCAAATTCAGGCTCAAAACACCCGAAAATTCGATATTTTGGAGTGCCAGAAGCGATCTGTACATGCCTACTCTGTGTCAGAGTATTTTCAAATATAGGCCCAAAACATGCTAAAAATCGAAATTTTAGGTGCCCAAAGTCGATATCTTAAATTCAGGCCCAAAACACCCGAAAATTCGATATTTTGGGGTCCCAGAAGCGAACTGTACATACCTACTCCGCTTTAGAGTATTTTCAAAATACAGGCCCAAAACATACAGAAAATCGATATTTTAGGTGCCCAAAAGTCGATATGTGCATCCATCTTCTGTACCTGTTTATACCTCAAATTCAGCATCCAAATACCTGAAAATTCGATATTTTTTGGTCCTAGAAGTGATCTGTACTTGCCTACTCCGTGTTAGAGTATTTTCAAAATACAGGCACAAAACATGCTGAAAATCGATATTTTAGGTGACCAAAGTCAATATGTGTATGCATCTTCTGCACCCGTTTATATCCCAAATTCAACCTCAAAACTCCCGAAAATTCGATATTTTTAGGGTCCCAGAAGCAAACTGTATATGCCTAGTCAGTGCAAGAATGTTTTCAAAATATAGGCTCAAAACACGCTAAAAATCGATATTTTAAGTATCCAAAGTCGATATGTGCATGCATCTTCTGTACCCGTTTATATCTCAAATTCAGGCTCAAAACACCCGAAAATTCGATATTTTGGGGTCCCAGAAGTGATCTGTACATGCCTACTTAGTGCTAGAATATTTTCAAAATATATGCCCAAAACATGCTAAAAAATCGATATTTTAGGTGCCCAAAGTCGATATCTCAAATTCAGCCCCAAAACACCCGAAAATTCGATATTTTGGGGTCCCAGAAGCGAACTGTACATGCATACTCCGTGTTAGAGTATTTACAAAATACAGGCCCATATCATACTGAAAATCGATCTTTTAAGTGCCCAAAAGTCGATATGTGCATGCATCTTCTGTACCCGTTTATATCTCAAACTCAGGCTCCAAACACCGGAAAATTCGATATTTTAGGGTCCCAGAAGCGATCTGTACATGCCTACTCAGATACAGGACCAAAACATGCTGAAAATCGATATTTTAGGTGCCCAAAGTTAATATGTGTATGCATCTTCTGCACCCGTTTATATCTCAAATTCAACCTCAAAACACCCGAAAATACGATATTTTGGGGTCCTAGAAGCGATCTGTACATGCCTACTCAGATACAAGCCCAAAACATGCTGAAAATCGATATTTTAGGTGCCCAAAGTTAATATGTGTATGCATCTTCTGCACTCGTTTATATCTCAAATTCAACTTCAAAACACCAGAAAATTTGATATTTTGGAGTGCCAGAAGCGATCTGTACATGCCTACTCCGTGTTAGAGTATTTTCAAAATACAGGCCCATAACATGCTGAAAATCGATATTTTAGGTGACCAAAGTCAATATGTGTATGCATCTTCTGCACCCGTTTATATCCCAAATTCAACCTCAAAACACCCAAAAATACGACATTTTTTGGGTCCCAGAAGCGAACTGTACATGCCTAGTCAGTGCTAGAATGTTTTCAAAATATAGGCTCAAAACATGCTAAAAATCGATATTTTAAGTGTCCAAAGTCGATATGTGCATGCATCTTCTGTACCCGTTTATATCTCAAATTCAGGATCAAAACACCCGAAAATTCGATATTTTGGGGTCCCAGAAGTGATCTGTACATGCCTACTTAGTGCTAGAATATTTTCAAAATTTAGGCCCAAAACATGCTAAAAATCGATATTTTATGTGCCCAAAGTCGATATCTCAAATTCAGGCCCAAAATACCCGAAAATTCGATATTTTGGGCTCCCAGAAGCGAACTGTACATGCCTACTCCGTGTTAGAGTATTCTCAAAATACAGGCCCATATCATACTGAAAATCGATCTTTTAGGTGCCCAAAAGTCGATATGTGCATGCATCTTCTGTACCCGTTTATATCTCAAATTCAGGCTCCAAACACCCGAAAATTTGATATTTTGGGGTCCCAGAAACAATCTGTACATGCCCACTCAGATACAGGCCCAAAACATGCTGAAAATCTATATTTTAGGTGACCAAAGTCAATATGTGTATGCATCTTCTGCACCCGTTTATATCTCAAATTCAACCTCAAAAAACCCGAACAATCGGAATTTTTGGGTCCTAGAAGCGATCTGTACATGTCTACTCTTAGTTAGAATGTTTTCAAGATACAGACCCAAAACATGCTCAAATCGATATTTTAGTGGCCCAAAAGTCGATATGTGCAAGCATCTTCTGTACCCGTTTATATCTCAAATTCAGGATCAAAACACCCGAAAATTTGATATTTTGTGGTCCTAGAAGCGATCTGTACATACCTACTCAGTGCTAGAATATTTTCAAAATATAGGCCCAAAACATGCTAAAAATCGATATTTTAGCTGCCCAAAGTCGATATCTAAAATTTAGGCCCAAAACACCCGAAAAATTCGATATTTTGGGATTCCAGAAGCGATCTGTACTTGCTTACTCCGTGTTAGAGTATTTTCAAAATACAGGCCCATAACATGCTGAAAATCGATATTTTAGGTGACCAAAGTCAATATGTGTATGCATCTTCTGCACCCGTTTATATCCCAAATTCAACCTCAAAACACCCGAAAATTCGAAATTCTTTGGGTCCCAGAAGCGAAC